>JBBDGP010002266.1:5110000-5538215 GCA_037952835.1 Lithobates septentrionalis | reverse complement strand
AAAATAATGTAGCTGCCTGCGGTAGTGATAGGATCAGGAAAACACCACCAACCTTCTACAGGTAGCTTTAGCTGAACACTGTGAAGAGGACGCACTACACTAACGTTAAAATAATGTAGCTGCCTGCGGTCGTGATAGGATCAGGAAACACCACCAACCTTCTACATGTAGCTTTAGCTGAACACTGTGCAGAGGTCGCACTACACTAACGTGTAAGTAATGTAGCTGCCTGCGGTAGTGATAGGATCAGGAAACACCACCAACCTTCTACAGGTAGCTTTAGCTGAACAATGTGAAGAGTACGCACTACACTAACGTTAAAATAATGTAGCTGCCTGTGGTCGTGATAGGATCAGGAAAACACCACCAACCTTCTACAGGTATTTTTTAGCTGTTCACTGTGCAGAGGATGCACTACACTAATGTTAAAATAATGTAGCTGCCTGCGGTAGTGATAGGATCAGGAAATCACTACCAACCTTCTACAGATAGCTTTAGCTGAACACTGTGCAGAGGATGAACTACACTAAGGTTAAAATAATGTAGCTGTCTGCGGTAGTGATAGGATCAGGAAAACACCACCAACCTTCTACAGGTAGCTTTAGCTGAACACTGTGAAGAGGTCGCACTACACTAACGTGTAAATAATGTAGCTGCCTGCGGTAGTGATAGGATCAGGAAAACACCACCAACATTCTACAGGTAGCTTTAGCTGAACACTGTGAATAGGACGCACTACACTAACATTAAAATAATGTAGCTGCCTGCGGTAGTGATAGGATCAGGAAAACACCAACCAACCTTCTACAGATAGCTAAAGCTGAACACTGTGCAGAGGACGCACTACACTAATGTTAAAATAATGTAGCTGCCTGCGGTCGTGATAGGATCAGGAAATCACCACCAACCTTCTACAGATAGCTTTAGCTGAACACTGTGCAGAGGACGCACTACACTAATGTTAAAATAATGTAGCTGCCTGCGGTCGTGATAGGATCAGGAAAACACCACCAACCTTCTACAGGTAGCTTTAGCTGAACACTGTGAAGAGGACGCACTACACTAACGTTAAAATAATGTAGCTGCCTGCGGTCGTGATAGGATCAGGAAAAAACCACCAACCTTCTATAGGTAGATTTAGCTGAACACTGTGAAGAGGACGCACTACGCTAATGTTAAAATAATGTAGCTGCCTGCGGTCGTGATAGGATCAGGAAAACACCACCAACCTTCTACAGGTAGCTTTAGCTGAACACTGTGAAGAGGACGCACTACACTAACGTTAAAATAATGTAGCTGCCTGCCTTAGTGATATGATCAGGAAATAACTACCAACCTTCTACAGATAGCATTAGCTGAACACTGTGAAAAGGACGTACTACACTAACGTTAAAATAATGTAGCTGCCTGCGGTAGTGATAGGATCAGGAAAACACCACCAACCTTCTACAGGTAGCTTTAACTGAACACTGTGTAGAGGTCGCACTACACTAACGTGTAAATAATGTAGCTGCCTGCGGTAGTGATAGGATCAGGAAAACACCACCAACCTTCTACAGGTAGCTTTAGCTGAACACTGTGAAGAGGACACACTACACTAACATTAAAATAATGTAGCTGCCTGCGGTAGTGATAGGATCAGGAAAACACCACCAACCTTCTACAGATAGCTTTAGCTGAACACTGTGCAGAGGACGCACTACACTAATGTTAAAATAATGTAGCTGCCTGCGGTCATGATAGGATCAGGAAAACACCACCAACCTTCTACAGATAGCTTTAGCTGAACACTGTGCAGAGGACGCACTACACTAATGTTAAAATAATGTAGCTGCCTGCGGTCGTGATAGGATCAGGAAAACACCACCAACCTTCTACAGGTAGCTTTAGCTGAACACTGTGAAGAGGACGCACTACGCTAACGTTAAAATAATTTAGCTGTCTGCCTTAGTGATAGGATCAGGAAATCACTACCAACCTTCGAAAGATAGCATTAGCTGAACACTGTGAAAAGGACGTACTACACTAACGTTAAAATAATGTAGCTGCCTGCGGTAGTGATAGGATCAGGAAAACACCACCAACCTTCTACAGGTAGCTTTAGCTGAACACTGTGAAGAGGACGCACTACACTAACAATAAAATAATGTAGCTTCCTGCGGTAGTGATAGGATCAGGAAAACACCACCAACCATCTACAGGTAGCTTTAGTTGAACACTGTGCAGAGGTTGCACTACACTAACGTGTAAATAATGTAGCTGCCTGCGGTAGTGATAGGATTAGGAAAACACCACCAACCTTCTACAGGTAGCTTTAGCTGAACACTTCGCAGGGGTCACACTACACTAACGTGTAAATAATGTAGCCACCTGCGGTAGTGATAGGATCAGGAAAACACCACCAACCTTCTACAGATAGCTTTAGCTGAACACTGTGCAGAGGATGCACTACACTAACGTTAAAATAATGTAGCTGCCTGCGGTAGTGATAGGATCAGGAAAACACCACTAACCTTCTACAGGTAGCTTTAGCTGAACACTGTGAAGAGGTTGCACTACACTAACGTTAAAATAATGTAGCTGCCTGTGGTGGTGATAGGATCAGGAAAACACCACCAACCTTCTACAGGTAGCTTTAGCTGAACACTGTGCAGAGGTCGCACTACACTAACATTAAAATAATGTAGCTGCCTGCGGTAGTGATAGGATCAGGAAAACACCACCAACCTTCTACAGGTAGCTTTAACTGAACACTGTGTATAGGTCGCACTATACTAACGTGTAAATAATGTAGCTGCCTGCGGTAGTGATAGGATCAGGAAAACACCACCAACCTTCTACAGGTAGCTTTAGCTGAACACTGTGAATAGGACGCACTACACTAACATTAAAATAATGTAGCTGCCTGCGGTAGTGATAGGATCAGGAAAACACCACCAACCTTCTACAGATAGCTAAAGCTGAACACTGTGCAGAGGACGCACTACACTAATGTTAAAATAATGTAGCTGCCTGCGGTCGTGATAGGATCAGGAAAACACCACCAACCTTCTACAGGTAGCTTTAGCTGAACACTGTGAAGAGGACGCACTACACTAACGTTAAAATAATGCAGCTGCCTGCGGTCGTGATAGGATCAGGAAAACACCACCAACCTTCTACAGGTAGATTTAGCTGAACACTGTGAAGAGGACGCACTACGCTAATGTTAAAATAATGTAGCTGCCTGCGGTCGTGATAGGATCAGGAAAACACCACCAACCTTCTACAGGTAGCTTTAGCTGAACACTGTGAAGAGGACGCACTACACTAACGTTAAAATAATTTAGCTGCCTGCCTTAGTGATAGGATCAGGAAATCACTACCAACCTTCGACAGATAGCATTAGCTGAACACTGTGAAAATGACGTACTACACTAACGTTAAAATAATGTAGCTGCCTGCGGTAGTGATAGGATCAGGAAAACACCACCAACCTTCTACAGGTAGCTTTAGCTGAACACTGTGAAGAGGACGCACTACACTAACGTTAAAATAATGTAGCTGCCTGCGGTCGTGATAGGATCAGGAAAACACCACCAACCTTCTACATGTAGCTTTAGCTGAACACTGTGCAGAGGTCGCACTACACTAACGTGTAAGTAATGTAGCTGCCTGCGGTAGTGATAGGATCAGGAAAACACCACCAACCTTCTACAGGTAGCTTTAGCTGAACAATGTGAAGAGTACGCACTACACTAACGTTAAAATAATGTAGCTGCCTGTGGTCGTGATAGGATCAGGAAAACACCACCAACCTTCTACAGGTATTTTTAGCTGAACACTGTGCAGAGGATGCACTACACTAACGTTAAAATAATGTAGCTGCCTGCGGTCGTGATAGGATCAGGAAAACACCACCAACCTTCTACAGGTAGATTTAGCTGAACACTGTGAAGAGGACGCACTACGCTAACGTTAAAATAATGTAGCTGCCTGCGGTTGTGATTGGATCAGGAAAACACCACCAACTTTCTACAGGTAGCTTTAGCTGAACACTGTGAAGAGGACGCACTACACTAACGTTAAAATAATGTAGCTGCCTGCGGTCGTGATAGGATCAGGAAAACACCACCAACCTTCTACAGGTAGCTTTAGCTGAACACTGTGCAGAGGTCGTACTACACTAACATTAAAATAATGTAGCTGTCTGCGGTAGCGATAGCATCAGGAAAACACCACCAACCTTCTACAGGTAGCTTTAGCTGAACACTGTGAAGAGGACGCACTACACTAACGTTAAAATAATGTAGCTGCCTGCCTTAGTGATAGGATCAGGGAATCACTACCAAACTTCTACAGATAGCATTAGCTGAACACTGTGAAAAGGACGTACTACACTAACGTTAAAATAATGTAGCTGCCTGCGGTAGTGATAGGATCAGGAAATCTCTACCAACATTCTACAGATAGCTTTAGCTGAACACTGTGCAGAGGATGCACTACACTAAGGTTAAAATAATGTAGCTGCCTGTGGTAGTGATAGGATCAGGAAAACACCACCAACCTTCTACAGGTAGCTTTAGCTGAACACTGTGAAGAGGACGCACTACACTAACTTTAAAATAATGTAACTGCCTGCGGTAGTGATAGGATCAGGAAAACAACACCAACCTTCTACAGATAGCTTTAGCTGAACACTGTGCAGAGGACGCACTACACTAACGTTAAAATAATGTAGCTGCCTGCGGTCGTGATAGGATCAGGAAAACACCACCAACCTTCTACAGGTAGCTTTAGCTTTACACTGTAAAGAGGACGCACTACACTAACGTTAAAATAATGTAGCTGCCTGCGGTCGTGATAGGATCAGGAAAACACCACCAACCTTCTACAGGTAGATTTAGCTGAACACTGTGAAGAGGACGCACTACGCTAACGTTAAAATAATGTAGCTGCCTGCGGTTGTGATAGGATCAGGAAAACACCACCAACTTTCTACAGGTAGCTTTAGCTGAACACTGTGAAGAGGACGCACTACACTAACGTTAAAATAATGTAGCTGCCTGCGGTCGTGATAGGATCAGGAAAACACCACCAACCTTCTACAGGTAGCTTTAGCTGAACACTGTGCAGAGGTCGCACTACACTAACGTGTAAATAATGTAGCTGCCTGCGGTAGTGATAGGATCAGGAAAACACCATCAACCTTCTACAGGTAGCTTTAGCTGAACACTGTGAAGAGTATGCACTACACTAACGTTAAAATAACGTAGCTGCCTGCGGTAGTGATAGGATCAGGAAAACAACACCAACCTTCTACAGATAGCTTTAGCTGAACACTGTGCAGAGGACGCGCTACACTAACGTTAAAATAATGTAGCTGCCTGCGGTCGTGATAGGATCAGGAAAACACCACCAACCTTCTACAGGTAGCTTTAGCTTTACACTGTAAAGAGGACGCACTACACTAACGTTAAAATAATGTAGCTGCCTGCGGTAGTGATAGGATCAGGAAAACACCACCAACCTTCTACAGGTAGATTTAGCTGAACACTGTGAAGAGGACGCACTACGCTAATGTTAAAATAATGTAGCTGCCTGCGGTTGTGATGGGATCAGGAAAACACCACCAACTTTCTACAGGTAGCTTTAGCTGAACACTGTGAAGAGGACGCACTACACTAACGTTAAAATAATGTAGCTGCCTGCGGTCGTGATAGGATCAGGAAAACACCACCAACCTTCTACAGGTAGCTTTAGCTGAACACTGTGCAGAGGTCGCACTACACTAACGTGTAAATAATGTAGCTGCCTGCGGTAGTGATAGGATCAGGAAAACACCACCAACCTTCTACAGGTAGCTTTAGCTGAACACTGTGAAGAGTATGCACTACACTAACGTTAAAATAACGTAGCTGCCTGCGGTAGTGATAGGATCAGGAAAACACCACCAACCTTCTACAGGTAGCTTTAGCTGAACACTGTGAAGAGGACGCACTACACTAACAATAAAATAATGTAGCTTCCTGCGGTAGTGATAGGATCATGAAAACACCACCAACCATGTACAGGTAGCTTTAGTTGAACACTGTGCAGAGGTCGCACTACGCTAACGTGTAAATAATGTAGCTGCCTGCAGTAGTGATAGGATCAGGAAAACACCACCAACCTTCTACAGGTAGCTTTAGCTGAACACTTTGCAGGGGTCACACTACACTAACGTGTAAATAATGTTACCACCTGCAGTAGTGATAGAATCAGGAAAACACCACCAACCTTCTACAGATAGCTTTAGCTGAACACTGTGCAGAGGATGCACTACACTAACGTTAAAATAATGTAGCTGCCTGCGGTAGTGATAGGATCAGGAAAACACCACTAACCTTCTACAGGTAGCTTTAGCTGAACACTGTGAAGAGGTTGCACTACACTAACGTTAAAATAATGTAGCTGCCTGTGGTCGTGATAGGATCAGGAAAACACCACCAACCTTCTACAGGTAGCTTTAGCTGAACACTGTGCAGAGGTCGCACTACACTAACATTAAAATAATGTAGCTGCCTGCGGTAGTGATAGGATCAGGAAAACACCACCAACCTTCTACAGGTAGCTTTAACTGAACACTGTGTATAGGTCGCACTACACTAACGTGTAAATAATGTAGCTGCCTGCGGTAGTGATAGGATCAGGAAAACACCACCAACCTTCTACAGGTAGCTTTAGCTGAACACTGTGAATAGGACGCACTACACTAACATTAAAATAATGTAGCTGCCTGCGGTAGTGATAGGATCAGGAAAACACCACCAACCTTCTACAGATAGCTAAAGCTGAACACTGTGCAGAGGACGCACTACACTAATGTTAAAATAATGTAGCTGCCTGCGGTCGTGATAGGATCAGGAAAACACCACCAACCTTCTACAGATAGCTTTAGCTGAACACTGTGCAGAGGACGCACTACACTAATGTTAAAATAATGTAGCTGCCTGCGGTCGTGATAGGATCAGGAAAACAACACCAACCTTCTACAGATAGCTTTAGCTGAACACTGTGCAGAGGACGCACTACACTAATGTTAAAATAATGTAGCTGCCTGCGGTCGTGATAGGATCAGGAAAACACCACCAACCTTCTACAGGTAGCTTTAGCTGAACACTGTGAAGAGGACGCACTACACTAACGTTAAAATAATGTAGCTGAATGCGGTCGTGTTAGGATCAGGAAAACACCACCAACCTTCTATAGGTAGATTTAGCTGAACACTGTGAAGAGGACGCACTACGCTAATGTTAAAATAATGTAGCTGCCTGCGGTCGTGATAGGATCAGGAAAACACCACCAACCTTCTACAGGTAGCTTTAGCTGAACACTGTGAAGAGGACGCACTACACTAACGTTAAAATAATTTAGCTGCCTGCCTTAGTGATAGGATCAGGAAATCACTACCAACCTTCGACAGATAGCATTAGCTGAACACTGTGAAAATGACGTACTACACTAACGTTAAAATAATGTAGCTGCCTGCGGTAGTGATAGGATCAGGAAAACACCACCAACCTTCTACAGGTAGCTTTAGCTGAACACTGTGAAGAGGACGCACTACACTAACGTTAAAATAATGTAGCTGCCTGCCTTAGTGATCGGATCAGGAAAACACCACCAACCTTCTACAGGTAGCTTTAGCTGAACACTGTGCAGAGGTCGCACTACACTAACGTGTAAGTAATGTAGCTGCCTGCGGTAGTGATAGGATCAGGAAAACACCACCAACCTTCTACAGGTAGCTTTAGCTGAACAATGTGAAGAGTACCCATTACACTAACGTTAAAATAATGTAGCTGCCTGTGGTCGTGATAGGATCAGGAAAACACCACCAACCTTCTACAGGTATTTTTAGCTGAACACTGTGAAGAGGGCGCACTACACTAACAATAAAATAATGTAGCCACCTGTGGTAGTAATTGGATCAGGAAAACACCACCAACCTTCTACAGATAGCTTTAGCTGAACACTGTGCAGAGGACGCACTACACTAATGTTAAAATAATGTAGCTGCCTGCGGTAGTGATAGGATCAGGAAATCACTACCAACCTTCTACAGATAGCTTTAGCTGAACACTGTGCAGAGAACGCACTACACTAATGTTAAAATAATGTAGCTGCCTGCGGTCGTGATAGGATCAGGAAAACACCACCAACCTTCTACAGGTAGCTTTAGCTGAACACTGTGAAGAGGACGCACTACACTAACATTAAAATAATGTAGCTGCCTGCGGTAGTGATAGGATCAGGAAAACACCACCAACCTACTACAGGTAGCTTTAGCTGAACACTGTGAAGGGGACGCACTACACTAACGTTAAAATAATGTAGCTGCCTGCGGTAGTGATAGGATCAGGAAATCACTACCAACCTTCTACAGATAGCTTTAGCTGAACACTGTGCAGAGGATGCACTACACTAAGGTTAAAATAATGTAGCTGCCTGTGGTAGTGATAGGATCAGGAAAACACCACCAACCTTCTACAGGCAGCTTTAGCTGAACACTGTGAAGAGGACGCACTACACTAACGTTAAAATAATGTAACTGCCTGCGGTAGTGATAGGATCAGGAAAACAACACCAACCTTCTACAGATAGCTTTAGCTGAACACTGTGAAGAGGACGCACTACACTAACAATAAAATAATGTAGCTTCCTGCGGTAGTGATAGGATCAGGAAAACACCACCAACCATCTACAGGTAGCTTTAGTTGAACACTGTGCAGAGGTTGCACTACACTAACGTGTAAATAATGTAGCTGCCTGCGGTAGTGATAGGATCAGGAAAACACCACCAACCTTCTACAGGTAGCTTTAGCTGAACACTTTGCAGGGGTCACACTACACTAACGTGTAAATAATGTAGCCACCTGCGGTAGTGATAGGATCAGGAAAACACCACCAACCTTCTACAGATAGCTTTAGCTGAACACTGTGCAGAGGATGCACTACACTAACGTTAAAATAATGTAGCTGCCTGCGGTAGTGATAGGATCAGGAAAACACCACTAACCTTCTACAGATAGCTTTAGCTGAACACTGTGCAGAGGATGCACTACACTAACGTTAAAATAATGTAGCTGCCTGTAGTCGTGATAGGATCAGGAAAACACCACCAACCTTCTACAGGTAGCTTTAGCTGAACACTGTGCAGAGGTCGCACTACACTAACATTAAAATAATGTAGCTGCCTGCGGTAGTGATAGGATCAGGAAAACACCACCAACCTTCTACAGGTAGCTTTAACTGAACACTGTGTAGAGGTCACACTACACTAACGTGTAAATAATGTAGCTGCCTGCGGTAGTGATAGGATCAGGAAAACACCACCAACCTTCTACAGGTAGCTTTAGCTGAACATTGTGAAGAGGACGCACTACACTAACATTAAAATAATGTAGCTGCCTGCGGTAGCGATAGCATCAGGAAAACACCACCAACCTTCTACAGGTAGCTTTAGGTGAACACTGTGAAGAGAACGCACTACACTAATGTTAAAATAATGTAGCTGCCTGCGGTCGGGATAGGATCAGGAAAACACCACCAACCTTCTACAGGTAGTTTTAGCTGAACACTGTGAAGAGGACGCACTACACTAACGTTAAAATAATGTAGCTGCCTGCGGTCGTGATAGGATCAGGAAAACACCACCAACCTTCTACAGGTATTTTTAGCTGAACACTGTGAAGAGGACGCACTACACTAACATTAAAATAATGTAGCTGCCTGCGGTAGTGATAGGATCAGGAAAACACCACCAACCTACTACAGGTAGCTTTAGCTGAACACTGTGAAGAGGACGCACTACACTAACGTTAAAATAATGTAGCTGCCTGCCTTAGTGATAGGATCAGGAAATCACTACCAAACTTCTACAGATAGCATTAGCTGAACACTGTGAAAAGGACGTACTACACTAACGTTAAAATAATGTAGCTGCCTGCGGTAGTGATAGGATCAGGAAATCTCTACCAACATTCTACAGATAGCTTTAGCTGAACACTGTGCAGAGGATGCACTACACTAAGGTTAAAATAATGTAGCTGCCTGTGGTAGTGATAGGATCAGGAAAACACCACCAACCTTCTACAGGTAGCTTTAGCTGAACACTGTGAAGAGGACGCACTACACTAACGTTAAAATAATGTAACTGCCTGCGGTAGTGATAGGATCAGGAAAACAACACCAACCTTCTACAGATAGCTTTAGCTGAACACTGTGCAGAGGACGCACTACACTAACGTTAAAATAATGTAGCTGCCTGCGGTCGTGATAGGATCAGGAAAACACCACGAACCTTCTACAGGTAGCTTTAGCTTTACACTGTAAAGAGGACGCACTACACTAACGTTAAAATAATGTAGCTGCCTGCGGTCGTGATAGGATCAGGAAAACACCACCAACCTTCTACAGGTAGATTTAGCTGAACACTGTGAAGAGGACGCACTACGCTAACGTTAAAATAATGTAGCTGCCTGCGGTTGTGATAGGATCAGGAAAACACCACCAACTTTCTACAGGTAGCTTTAGCTGAACACTGTGAAGAGGACGCACTACACTAACGTTAAAATAATGTAGCTGCCTGCGGTCGTGATAGGATCAGGAAAACACCACCAACCTTCTACAGGTAGCTTTAGCTGAACACTGTGCAGAGGTCGCACTACACTAACATTAAAATAATGTAGCTGCCTGCGGTAGCGATAGCATCAGGAAAACACCACCAACCTTCTACAGGTAGCTTTAGGTGAACACTGTGAAGAGGACGCATTACACTAACGTTAAAATAATGTAGCTGCCTGCGGTAGTGATAGGATCAGGAAAACACCACCAACCTTCTACAGATAGCTTTAGCTGAACACTGTGCAGAGAACGCACTACACTAATGTTAAAATAATGTAGCTGCCTGCGGTTGTGATAGGATCAGGAAAACACCACCAACCTTCTACAGGTAGCTTTAGCTGAACACAGTGAAGAGGACGCACTACACTAACGTTAAAATAATGTAGCTGCCTGCGGTCGTGATAGGATCAGAAAAACACCACCAAACTTCTACAGGTATTTTTAGCTGAACACTGTGAAGAGGACGCACTACACTAACGTTAAAATAATGTAGCTGCCTGCCTTAGTGATAGGATCAGGGAATCACTACCAAACTTCTACAGATAGCATTAGCTGAACACTGTGAAAAGGACGTACTACACTAACGTTAAAATAATGTAGCTGCCTGCGGTAGTGATAGGATCAGGAAATCTCTACCAACATTCTACAGATAGCTTTAGCTGAACACTGTGCAGAGGATGCACTACACTAAGGTTAAAATAATGTAGCTGCCTGTGGTAGTGATAGGATCAGGAAAACACCACCAACCTTCTACAGGTAGCTTTAGCTGAACACTGTGAAGAGGACGCACTACACTAACGTTAAAATAATGTAACTGCCTGCGGTAGTGATAGGATCAGGAAAACAACACCAACCTTCTACAGATAGCTTTAGCTGAACACTGTGCAGAGGACGCACTACACTAACGTTAAAATAATGTAGCTGCCTGCGGTCGTGATAGGATCAGGAAAACACCACCAACCTTCTACAGGTAGCTTTAGCTTTACACTGTAAAGAGGACGCACTACACTAACGTTAAAATAATGTAGCTGCCTGCGGTCGTGATAGGATCAGGAAAACACCACCAACCTTCTACAGGTAGATTTAGCTGAACACTGTGAAGAGGACGCACTACGCTAACGTTAAAATAATGTAGCTGCCTGCGGTTGTGATAGTATCAGGAAAACACCACCAACTTTCTACAGGTAGCTTTAGCTGAACACTGTGAAGAGGACGCACTACACTAACGTTAAAATAATGTAGCTGCCTGCGGTCGTGATAGGATCAGGAAAACACCACCAACCTTCTACAGGTAGCTTTAGCTGAACACTGTGCAGAGGTCGCACTACACTAACGTGTAAATAATGTAGCTGCCTGCGGTAGTGATAGGATCAGGAAAACACCACCAACCTTCTACAGGTAGCTTTAGCTGAACACTGTGAAGAGTATGCACTACACTAACGTTAAAATAACGTAGCTGCCTGCGGTAGTGATAGGATCAGGAAAACACCACCAACCTTCTACAGGTAGCTTTAGCTGAACACTGTGAAGAGGACGCACTACACTAACATTAAAATAATGTAGCTGCCTGCGGTAGTGATAGGATCAGAAAAACACCACCAACCTTCTACAGGTAGCTTTAGCTGAACACTGTGAAGAGGACGCACTACACTAACAATAAAATAAGGTAACTTCCTGCGGTAGTGATAGGATCATGAAAACACCACCAACCATGTACAGGTAGCTTTAGTTGAACACTGTGCAGAGGTCGCACTACGCTAACGTGTAAATAATGTAGCTGCCTGCGGTAGTGATAGGATCAGGAAAACACCACCAACCTTCTACAGGTAGCTTTAGCTGAACACTTTGCAGGGGTCACACTACACTAACGTGTAAATAATGTAGCCACCTGCGGTAGTGATAGGATCAGGAAAACACCACCAACCTTCTACAGATAGCTTTAGCTGAACACTGTGCAGAGGATGCACTACACTAACGTTAAAATAATGTAGCTGCCTGCGGTAGTGATAGGATCAGGAAAACACCACTAACCTTCTACAGGTAGCTTTAGCTGAACACTGTGAAGAGGTTGCACTACACTAACGTTAAAATAATGTAGCTGCCTGTGGTCGTGATAGGATCAGGAAAACACCACCAACCTTCTACAGGTAGCTTTAGCTGAACACTGTGCAGAGGTCGCACTACACTAACATTAAAATAATGTAGCTGCCTGCGGTAGTGATAGGATCAGGAAAACACCACCAACCTTCTACAGGTAGCTTTAACTGAACACTGTGTATAGGTCGCACTACACTAACGTGTAAATAATGTAGCTGCCTGCGGTAGTGATAGGATCAGGAAAACACCACCAACCTTCTACAGGTAGCTTTAGCTGAACACTGTGAATAGGACGCACTACACTAACATTAAAATAATGTAGCTGCCTGCGGTAGTGATAGGATCAGGAAAACACCACCAACCTTCTACAGATAGCTAAAGGTGAACACTGTGCAGAGGACGCACTACACTAATGTTAAAATAATGTAGCTGCCTGCGGTCGTGATAGGATCAGGAAAACACCACCAACCTTCTACAGATAGCTTTAGCTGAACACTGTGCAGAGGACGCACTACACTAATGTTAAAATAATGTAGCTGCCTGCGGTCGTGATAGGATCAGGAAAACACCACCAACCTTCTACAGGTAGCTTTAGCTGAACACTGTGAAGAGGACGCACTACACTAACGTTAAAATAATGTAGCTGCCTGCGGTAGTGATAGGATCAGAAAAACACCACCAACCTTCTACAGGTAGCTTTAGCTGAACACTGTGAAGAGGACGCACTACACTAACAATAAAATAATGTAACTTCCTGCGGTAGTGATAGGATCATGAAAACACCACCAACCATGTACAGGTAGCTTTAGTTGAACACTGTGCAGAATTCGCACTACGCTAACGTGTAAATAATGTAGCTGCCTGCGGTAGTGATAGGATCAGGAAAACACCACCAACCTTCTACAGGTAGCTTTAGCTGAACACTTTGCAGGGGTCACACTACACTAACGTGTAAATAATGTAGCCACCTGCGGTAGTGATAGGATCAGGAAAACACCACCAACCTTCTACAGATAGCTTTAGCTGAACACTGTGCAGAGGATGCACTACACTAACGTTAAAATAATGTAGCTGCCTGCGGTAGTGATAGGATCAGGAAAACACCACTAACCTTCTACAGGTAGCTTTAGCTGAACACTGTGAAGAGGTTGCACTACACTAACGTTAAAATAATGTAGCTGCCTGTGGTCGTGATAGGATCAGGAAAACACCACCAACCTTCTACAGGTAGCTTTAGCTGAACACTGTGCAGAGGTCGCACTACACTAACATTAAAATAATGTAGCTGCCTGCGGTAGTGATAGGATCAGGAAAACACCACCAACCTTCTACAGGTAGCTTTAACTGAACACTGTGTATAGGTCGCACTACACTAACGTGTAAATAATGTAGCTGCCTGCGGTAGTGATAGGATCAGGAAAACACCACCAACCTTCTACAGGTAGCTTTAGCTGAACACTGTGAATAGGACGCACTACACTAACATTAAAATAATGTAGCTGCCTGCGGTAGTGATAGGATCAGGAAAACACCACCAACCTTCTACAGATAGCTAAAGCTGAACACTGTGCAGAGGACGCACTACACTAATGTTAAAATAATGTAGCTGCCTGCGGTCGTGATAGGATCAGGAAAACACCACCAACCTTCTACAGGTAGCTTTAACTGAACACTGTGTAGAGGTCACACTACACTAACGTGTAAATAATGTAGCTGCCTGCGGTAGTGATAGGATCAGGAAAACACCACCAACCTTCTACAGGTAGCTTTAGCTGAACATTGTGAAGAGGACGCACTACACTAACATTAAAATAATGTAGCTGCCTGCGGTAGCGATAGCATCAGGAAAACACCACCAACCTTCTACAGGTAGCTTTAGGTGAACACTGTGAAGAGAACGCACTACACTAATGTTAAAATAATGTAGCTGCCTGCGGTCGGGATAGGATCAGGAAAACACCACCAACCTTCTACAGGTAGCTTTAGCTGAACACTGTGAATAGGACGCACTACACTAACATTAAAATAATGTAGCTGCCTGCGGTAGTGATAGGATCAGGAAAACACCACCAACCTTCTACAGATAGCTAAAGCTGAACACTGTGCAGAGGACGCACTACACTAATGTTAAAATAATGTAGCTGCCTGCGGTCGTGATAGGATCAGGAAAACACCACCAACCTTCTACAGGTAGCTTTAACTGAACACTGTGTAGAGGTCACACTACACTAACGTGTAAATAATGTAGCTGCCTGCGGTAGTGATAGGATCAGGAAAACACCACCAACCTTCTACAGGTAGCTTTAGCTGAACATTGTGAAGAGGACGCACTACACTAACATTAAAATAATGTAGCTGCCTGCGGTAGCGATAGCATCAGGAAAACACCACCAACCTTCTACAGGTAGCTTTAGGTGAACACTGTGAAGAGAACGCACTACACTAATGTTAAAATAATGTAGCTGCCTGCGGTCGGGATAGGATCAGGAAAACACCACCAACCTTCTACAGGTAGCTTTAGCTGAACACTGTGAAGAGGACGCACTACACTAACGTTAAAATAATGTAGCTGCCTGCGGTCGTGATAGGATCAGGAAAACACCACCAACCTTCTACAGGTATTTTTAGCTGAACACTGTGAAGAGGACGCACTACACTAACATTAAAATAATGTAGCTGCCTGCGGTAGTGATAGGATCAGGAAAACACCACCAACCTACTACAGGTAGCTTTAGCTGAACACTGTGAAGAGGACGCACTACACTAACGTTAAAATAATGTAGCTGCCTGCCTTAGTGATAGGATCAGGAAATCACTACCAAACTTCTACAGATAGCATTAGCTGAACACTGTGAAAAGGACGTACTACACTAACGTTAAAATAATGTAGCTGCCTGCGGTAGTGATAGGATCAGGAAATCTCTACCAACATTCTACAGATAGCTTTAGCTGAACACTGTGCAGAGGATGCACTACACTAAGGTTAAAATAATGTAGCTGCCTGTGGTAGTGATAGGATCAGGAAAACACCACCAACCTTCTACAGGTAGCTTTAGCTGAACACTGTGAAGAGGACGCACTACACTAACGTTAAAATAATGTAACTGCCTGCGGTAGTGATAGGATCAGGAAAACAACACCAACCTTCTACAGATAGCTTTAGCTGAACACTGTGCAGAGGACGCACTACACTAACGTTAAAATAATGTAGCTGCCTGCGGTCGTGATAGGATCAGGAAAACACCACCAACCTTCTACAGGTAGCTTTAGCTTTACACTGTAAAGAGGACGCACTACACTAACGTTAAAATAATGTAGCTGCCTGCGGTCGTGATAGGATCAGGAAAACACCACCAACCTTCTACAGGTAGATTTAGCTGAACACTGTGAAGAGGACGCACTACGCTAACGTTAAAATAATGTAGCTGCCTGCGGTTGTGATAGGATCAGGAAAACACCACCAACTTTCTACAGGTAGCTTTAGCTGAACACTGTGAAGAGGACGCACTACACTAACGTTAAAATAATGTAGCTGCCTGCGGTCGTGATAGGATCAGGAAAACACCACCAACCTTCTACAGGTAGCTTTAGCTGAACACTGTGCAGAGGTCGCACTACACTAACGTGTAAATAATGTAGCTGCCTGCGGTAGTGATAGGATCAGGAAAACACCACCAACCTTCTACAGGTAGCTTTAGCTGAACACTGTGAAGAGTATGCACTACACTAACGTTAAAATAACGTAGCTGCCTGCGGTAGTGATAGGATCAGGAAAACACCACCAACCTTCTACAGGTAGCTTTAGCTGAACACTGTGAAGAGGACGCACTACACTAACATTAAAATAATGTAGCTGCCTGCGGTAGTGATAGGATCAGAAAAACACCACCAACCTTCTACAGGTAGCTTTAGCTGAACACTGTGAAGAGGACGCACTACACTAACAATAAAAAAAGGTAACTTCCTGCGGTAGTGATAGGATCATGAAAACACCACCAACCATGTACAGGTAGCTTTAGTTGAACACTGTGCAGAGGTCGCACTACGCTAACGTGTAAATAATGTAGCTGCCTGCGGTAGTGATAGGATCAGGAAAACACCACCAACCTTCTACAGGTAGCTTTAGCTGAACACTTTGCAGGGGTCACACTACACTAACGTGTAAATAATGTAGCCACCTGCGGTAGTGATAGGATCAGGAAAACACCACCAACCTTCTACAGATAGCTTTAGCTGAACACTGTGCAGAGGATGCACTACACTAACGTTAAAATAATGTAGCTGCCTGCGGTAGTGATAGGATCAGGAAAACACCACTAACCTTCTACAGGTAGCTTTAGCTGAACACTGTGAAGAGGTTGCACTACACTAACGTTAAAATAATGTAGCTGCCTGTGGTCGTGATAGGATCAGGAAAACACCACCAACCTTCTACAGGTAGCTTTAGCTGAACACTGTGCAGAGGTCGCACTACACTAACATTAAAATAATGTAGCTGCCTGCGGTAGTGATAGGATCAGGAAAACACCACCAACCTTCTACAGGTAGCTTTAACTGAACACTGTGTATAGGTCGCACTACACTAACGTGTAAATAATGTAGCTGCCTGCGGTAGTGATAGGATCAGGAAAACACCACCAACCTTCTACAGGTAGCTTTAGCTGAACACTGTGAATAGGACGCACTACACTAACATTAAAATAATGTAGCTGCCTGCGGTAGTGATAGGATCAGGAAAACACCACCAACCTTCTACAGATAGCTAAAGCTGAACACTGTGCAGAGGACGCACTACACTAATGTTAAAATAATGTAGCTGCCTGCGGTCGTGATAGGATCAGGAAAACACCACCAACCTTCTACAGATAGCTTTAGCTGAACACTGTGCAGAGGACGCACTACACTAATGTTAAAATAATGTAGCTGCCTGCGGTCGTGATAGGATCAGGAAAACACCACCAACCTTCTACAGGTAGCTTTAGCTGAACACTGTGAAGAGGACGCACTACACTAACGTTAAAATAATGTAGCTGCCTGCGGTCGTGATAGGATCAGGAAATCACCACCAACCTTCTATAGGTAGATTTAGCTGAACATTGTGAAGAGGACGCACTACGCTAATGTTAAAATAATGTACCTGCCTGCGGTCGTGATAGGATCAGGAAAACACCACTAACCTTCTACAGGTAGCTTTAGCTGAACACTGTGAAGAGGACGCACTACACTAACGTTAAAATAATGTAGCTGCCTGCCTTAGTGATAGTATCAGGAAATCACTACCAACCTTCTACAGATAGCATTAGCTGAACACTGTGAAAAGGACGTACTACACTAACGTTAAAATAATGTAGCTGCCTGCGGTAGTGATAGGATCAGGAAAACACTACCAACCTTCTACAGGTAGCTTTAACTGAACACTGTGTAGAGGTCGCACTACACTAACGTGTAAATAATGTAGCTGCCTGCGGTAGTGATAGGATCAGGAAAACACCACCAACCTTCTACAGGTAGCTTTAGCTGAACACTGTGAAGAGGACGCACTACACTAACATTAAAATAATGTAGCTGCCTGCGGTAGTGATAGGATCAGGAAAACACCACCAACCTTCTACAGATAGCTAAAGCTGAACACTGTGCAGAGGACGCACTACACTAATGTTAAAATAATGTAGCTGCCTGCGGTCGTGATAGGATCAGGAAAACACCACCAACCTTCTACAGTTATTTTTAGCTGAACACTGTGAAGAGGACGCACTACACTAACGTTAAAATAATGTAGCTGCCTGCGGTCGTGATAGGATCAGGAAAACACCACCAACCTTCTATAGGTAGATTTAGCTGAACACTGTGAAGAGGACACACTACGCTAATGTTAAAATAATGTAGCTGCCTGCGGTCTTGATAGGATCAGGAAAACACTACCAACCTTCTACAGGTAGCTTTAGCTGAACACTGTGAAGAGGACGCACTACACTAACGTTAAAATAATTTAGCTGCCTGCCTTAGTGATAGGATCAGGAAATCACTACCAACCTTCGACAGATAGCATTAGCTGAACACTGTGAAAATGACGTACTACACTAACGTTAAAATAATGTAGCTGCCTGCGGTAGTGATAGGATCAGGAAAACACCACCAACCTTCTACAAGTAGCTTTAGCTGAACACTGTGAAGAGGACGCACTACACTAACGTTAAAATAATGTAGCTGCCTGCGGTCGTGATAGGATCAGGAAAACACCACCAACCTTCTACAGGTAGCTTTAGCTGAACACTGTGCAGAGGTCGCACTACACTAACGTGTAAGTAATGTAGCTGCCTGCGGTAGTGATAGGATCAGGAAAACACCACCAACCTTCTACAGGTAGCTTTAGCTGAACAATGTGAAGAGTACGCACTACACTAACGTTAAAATAATGTAGCTGCCTGTGGTCGTGATAGGATCAGGAAAACACCACCAACCTTCTACAGTTATTTTTAGCTGAACACTGTGAAGAGGGCGCACTACACTAACAATAAAATAATGTAGCTGCCTGCGGTAGTGATAGGATCAGGAAAACACCACCAACCTTCTACAGGTAGCTTTAGCTGAACACTTTGCAGGGGTCACACTACACTAACGTGTAAATAATGTAGCCACCTGTGGTAGTGATAGGATCAGGAAAACACCACCAACCTTCTACAGATAGCTTTAGCTGAACACTGTGCAGAGGACGCACTACACTAATGTTAAAATAATGTAGCTGCCTGCGGTAGTGATAGGATCAGGAAATCACTACCAACCTTCTACAGATAGCTTTAGCTGAACACTGTGCAGAGAACGCACTACACTAATGTTAAAATAATGTAGCTGCCTGCGGTCGTGATAGGATCAGGAAAACACCACCAACCTTCTACAGGTAGCTTTAGCTGAACACTGTGAAGAGGACGCACTACACTAACGTTAAAATAATGTAGCTGCCTGCGGTCGTGATAGGATCAGGAAAACACCACCAACCTTCTACAGGTATTTTTAGCTGAACACTGTGAAGAGGACGCACTACACTAACATTAAAATAATGTAGCTGCCTGCGGTAGTGATAGGATCAGGAAAACACCACCAACCTACTACAGGTAGCTTTAGCTGAACACTGTGAAGAGGACGCACTACACTAACGTTAAAATAATGTAGCTGCCTGCGGTAGTGATAGGATCAGGAAATCACTACCAACCTTCTACAGATAGCTTTAGCTGAACACTGTGCAGAGGATGCACTACACTAAGGTTAAAATAATGTAGCTGCCTGTGGTAGTGATAGGATCAGGAAAACACCACCAACCTTCTACAGGCAGCTTTAGCTGAACACTGTGAAGAGGACGCACTACACTAACGTTAAAATAATGTAACTGCCTGCGGTAGTGATAGGATCAGGAAAACAACACCAACCTTCTACAGATAGCTTTAGCTGAACACTGTGAAGAGGACGCACTACACTAACAATAAAATAATGTAGCTTCCTGCGGTAGTGATAGGATCAGGAAAACACCACCAACCATCTACAGGTAGCTTTAGTTGAACACTGTGCAGAGGTTGCACTACACTAACGTGTAAATAATGTAGCTGCCTGCGGTAGTGATAGGATCAGGAAAACACCACCAACCTTCTACAGGTAGCTTTAGCTGAACACTTTGCAGGGGTCACACTACACTAACGTGTAAATAATGTAGCCACCTGCGGTAGTGATAGGATCAGGAAAACACCACCAACCTTCTACAGATAGCTTTAGCTGAACACTGTGCAGAGGATGCACTACACTAACGTTAAAATAATGTAGCTGCCTGCGGTAGTGATAGGATCAGGAAAACACCACTAACCTTCTACAGGTAGCTTTAGCTGAACACTGTGAAGAGGTTGCACTACACTAACGTTAAAATAATGTAGCTGCCTGTGGTCGTGATAGGATCAGGAAAACACCACCAACCTTCTACAGGTAGCTTTAGCTGAACACTGTGCAGAGGTCGCACTACACTAACATTAAAATAATGTAGCTGCCTGCGGTAGTGATAGGATCAGGAAAACACCACCAACCTTCTACAGGTAGCTTTAACTGAACACTGTGTATAGGTCGCACTATACTAACGTGTAAATAATGTAGCTGCCTGCGGTAGTGATAGGATCAGGAAAACACCACCAACCTTCTACAGGTAGCTTTAGCTGAACACTGTGAATAGGACGCACTACACTAACATTAAAATAATGTAGCTGCCTGCGGTAGTGATAGGATCAGGAAAACACCACCAACCTTCTACAGATAGCTAAAGCTGAACACTGTGCAGAGGACGCACTACACTAATGTTAAAATAATGTAGCTGCCTGCGGTCGTGATAGGATCAGGAAAACACCACCAACCTTCTACAGATAGCTTTAGCTGAACACTGTGCAGAGGACGCACTACACTAATGTTAAAATAATGTAGCTGCCTGCGGTCGTGATAGGATCAGGAAAACACCACCAACCTTCTACAGGTAGCTTTAGCTGAACACTGTGAAGAGGACGCACTACACTAACGTTAAAATAATGTAGCTGCCTGCGGTCGTGATAGGATCAGGAAAACACCACCAACCTTCTATAGGTAGATTTAGCTGAACACTGTGAAGAGGACGCACTACGCTAATGTTAAAATAATGTAGCTGCCTGCGGTCGTGATAGGATCAGGAAAACACCACCAACCTTCTACAGGTAGCTTTAGCTGAACACTGTGAAGAGGACGCACTACACTAACGTTAAAATAATTTAGCTGCCTGCCTTAGTGATAGGATCAGGAAATCACTACCAACCTTCGACAGATAGCATTAACTGAACACTGTGAAAATGACGTACTACACTAACGTTAAAATAATGTAGCTGCCTGCGGTAGTGATAGGATCAGGAAAACACCACCAACCTTCTACAGGTAGCTTTAGCTGAACACTGTGAAGAGGACGCACTACACTAACGTTAAAATAATGTAGCTGCCTGCGGTCGTGATAGGATCAGGAAAACACCACCAACCTTCTACAGGTAGCTTTAGCTGAACACTGTGCAGAGGTCGCACTACACTAACGTGTAAGTAATGTAGCTGCCTGCGGTAGTGATAGGATCAGGAAAACACCACCAACCTTCTACAGGTAGCTTTAGCTGAACAATGTGAAGAGTACGCACTACACTAACGTTAAAATAATGTAGCTGCCTGTGGTCGTGATAGGATCAGGAAAACACCACCAACCTTCTACAGGTATTTTTAGCTGAACACTGTGCAGAGGATGTACTACACTAATGTTAAAATAATGTAGCTGCCTGCGGTAGTGATAGGATCAGGAAATCACTACCAACCTTCTACAGATAGCTTTAGCTGAACACTGTGCAGAGGATGCACTACACTAAGGTTAAAATAATGTAGCTGCCTGTGGTAGTGATAGGATCAGGAAAACACCACCAACCTTCTACAGGTATTTTTAGCTGAACACTGTGAAGAGGACGCACTACACTAACATTAAAATAATGTAGCTGCCTTCGGTAATGATAGGATCAGGAAAACATCACCAACCTACTACAGGTAGCTTTAGCTGAACACTGTGAAGAGGACGCACTACACTAACGTTAAAATAATGTAGCTGCCTGCGGTAGTGATAGGATCAGGAAATCACTACCAACCTTCTACAGATAGCTTTAGCTGAACACTGTGCAGAGGATGCACTACACTAAGGTTAAAATAATGTAGATGCCTGTGGTAGTGATAGGATCAGGAAAACACCACCAACCTTCTACAGGCAGCTTTAGCTGAACACTGTGAAGAGGACGCACTACACTAACGTTAAAATAATGTAACTGCCTGCGGTAGTGATAGGATCAGGAAAACAACACGAACCTTCTACAGATAGCTTTAGCTGAACACTGTGAAGAGGACGCACTACACTAACAATAAAATAATGTAGCTTCCTGCGGTAGTGATAGGATCAGGAAAACACCACCAACCATCTACAGGTAGCTTTAGTTGAACACTGTGCAGAGGTTGCACTACACTAACGTGTAAATAATGTAGCTGCCTGCGGTAGTGATAGGATCAGGAAAACACCACCAACCTTCTACAAGTAGCTTTAGCTGAACACTTTGCAGGGGTCACACTACACTAACGTGTAAATAATGTAGCCACCTGCGGTAGTGATAGGATCAGGAAAACACCACCAACCTTCTACAGATAGCTTTAGTTGAACACTGTGCAGAGGATGCGCTACACTAACGTTAAAATAATGTAGCTGCCTGCGGTAGTGATAGGTTCAGGAAAACACCACTAACCTTCTACAGGTAGCTTTAGCTGAACACTGTGAAGAGGTTGCACTACACTAACGTTAAAATAATGTAGCTGCCTGTGGTCGTGATAGGATCAGGAAAACACCACCAACCTTCTACAGGTAGCTTTAGCTGAACACTGTGCAGAGGTCGCACTACACTAACATTAAAATAATGTAGCTGCCTGCGGTAGTGATAGGATCAGGAAAACACCACCAACCTTCTACAGGTAGCTTTAACTGAACACTGTGTATAGGTCGCACTATACTAACGTGTAAATAATGTAGCTGCCTGCGGTAGTGATAGGATCAGGAAAACACCACCAACCTTCTACAGGTAGCTTTAGCTGAACACTGTGAATAGGACGCACTACACTAACATTAAAATAATGTAGCTGCCTGCTGTAGTGATAGGATCAGGAAAACACCACCAACCTTCTACAGATAGCTAAAGCTGAACACTGTGCAGAGGACGCACTACACTAATGTTAAAATAATGTAGCTGCCTGCGGTCGTGATAGGATCAGGAAAACACCACCAACCTTCTACAGATAGCTTTAGCTGAACACTGTGCAGAGGACGCACTACACTAATGTTAAAATAATGTAGCTGCCTGCGGTCGTGATAGGATCAGGAAAACACCACCAACCTTCTACAGGTAGCTTTAGCTGAACACTGTGAAGAGGACGCACTACACTAACGTTAAAATAATGTAGCTGCCTGCGGTCGTGATAGGATCAGGAAAACACCACCAACCTTCTACAGGTAGATTTAGCTGAACACTGTGAAGAGGACGCACTACGCTAATGTTAAAATAATGTAGCTGCCTGCGGTCGTGATAGGATCAGGAAAACACCACCAACCTTCTACAGGTAGCTTTAGCTGAACACTGTGAAGAGGACGCACTACACTAACGTTAAAATAATTTAGCTGCCTGCCTTAGTGATAGGATCAGGAAATCACTACCAACCTTCGACAGATAGCATTAGCTGAACACTGTGAAAATGACGTACTACACTAACGTTAAAATAATGTAACTGCCTGCGGTAGTGATAGGATCAGGAAAACACCACCAACCTTCTACAGGTAGCTTTAGCTGAACACTGTGAAGAGGACGCACTACACTAACGTTAAAATAATGTAGCTGCCTGCGGTCGTGATAGGATCAGGAAAACACCACCAACCTTCTACAGGTAGCTTTAGCTGAACACTGTGCAGAGGTCGCACTACACTAACGTGTAAGTAATGTAGCTGCCTGCGGTAGTTATAGGATCAGGAAAACACCACCAACCTTCTACAGGTAGCTTTAGCTGAACAATGTGAAGAGTACGCACTACACTAACGTTAAAATAATGTAGTTGCCTGTGGTCGTGATAGGATCAGGAAAACAACACCAACCTTCTACAGGTATTTTTAGCTGAACACTGTGCAGAGGATGCACTACACTAATGTTAAAATAATGTAGCTGCCTGCGGTAGTGATAGGATCAGGAAATCACTACCAACCTTCTACAGATAGCTTTAGCTGAACACTGTGCAGAGGATGCACTACACTAAGGTTAAAATAATGTAGCTGCCTGTGGTAGTGATAGGATCAGGAAAACACCACCAACCTTCTACAGGCAGCTTTAGCTGAACACTGTGAAGAGGACGCACTACACTAACGTTAAAATAATGTAACTGCCTGCGGTAGTGATAGGATAAGGAAAACAACACCAACCTTCTACAGATAGCTTTAGCTGAACACTGTGAAGAGGACGCACTACACTAACAATAAAATAATGTAGCTTCCTGCGGTAGTGATAGGATCAGGAAAACACCACCAACCATCTACAGGTAGCTTTAGTTGAACACTGTGCAGAGGTTGCACTACACTAACGTGTAAATAATGTAGCTGCCTGCGGTAGTGATAGGATCAGGAAAACACCACCAACCTTCTACAGGTAGCTTTAGCTGAACACTTCGCAGGGGTCACACTACACTAACGTGTAAATAATGTAGCCACCTGCGGTAGTGATAGGATCAGGAAAACACCACCAACCTTCTACAGATAGCTTTAGCTGAACACTGTGCAGAGGATGCACTACACTAACGTTAAAATAATGTAGCTGCCTGCGGTAGTGATAGGATCAGGAAAACACCACTAACCTTCTACAGGTAGCTTTAGCTGAACACTGTGAAGAGGTTGCACTACACTAACGTTAAAATAATGTAGCTGCCTGTGGTCGTGATAGGATCAGGAAAACACCACCAACCTTCTACAGGTAGCTTTAGCTGAACACTGTGCAGAGGTCGCACTACACTAACATTAAAATAATGTAGCTGCCTGCGGTAGTGATAGGATCAGGAAAACACCACCAACCTTCTACAGGTAGCTTTAACTGAACACTGTGTATAGGTCGCACTATACTAACGTGTAAATAATGTAGCTGCCTGCGGTAGTGATAGGATCAGGAAAACACCACCAACCTTCTACAGGTAGCTTTAGCTGAACACTGTGAATAGGACGCACTACACTAACATTAAAATAATGTAGCTGCCTGCGGTAGTGATAGGATCAGGAAAACACCACCAACCTTCTACAGATAGCTAAAGCTGAACACTGTGCAGAGGACGCACTACACTAATGTTAAAATAATGTAGCTGCCTGCGGTCGTGATAGGATCAGGAAAACACCACCAACCTTCTACAGATAGCTTTAGCTGAACACTGTGCAGAGGACGCACTACACTAATGTTAAAATAATGTAGCTGCCTGCGGTCGTGATAGGATCAGGAAAACACCACCAACCTTCTACAGGTAGCTTTAGCTGAACACTGTGAAGAGGACGCACTACACTAACGTTAAAATAATGTAGCTGCCTGCGGTCGTGATAGGATCAGGAAAACACCACCAACCTTCTATAGGTAGATTTAGCTGAACACTGTGAAGAGGACGCACTACGCTAATGTTAAAATAATGTAGCTGCCTGCGGTCGTGATAGGATCAGGAAAACACCACCAACCTTCTACAGGTAGCTTTAGCTGAACACTGTGAAGAGGACGCACTACACTAACGTTAAAATAATTTAGCTGCCTGCCTTAGTGATAGGATCAGGAAATCACTACCAACCTTCGACAGATAGCATTAGCTGAACACTGTGAAAATGACGTACTACACTAACGTTAAAATAATGTAGCTGCCTGCGGTAGTGATAGGATCAGGAAAACACCACCAACCTTCTACAGGTAGCTTTAGCTGAACACTGTGAAGAGGACGCACTACACTAACGTTAAAATAATGTAGCTGCCTGCGGTCGTGATAGGATCAGGAAAACACCACCAACCTTCTACATGTAGCTTTAGCTGAACACTGTGCAGAGGTCGCACTACACTAACGTGTAAGTAATGTAGCTGCCTGCGGTAGTGATAGGATCAGGAAAACACCACCAACCTTCTACAGGTAGCTTTAGCTGAACAATGTGAAGAGTACGCACTACACTAACGTTAAAATAATGTAGCTGCCTGTGGTCGTGATAGGATCAGGAAAACACCACCAACCTTCTACAGGTATTTTTAGCTGTTCACTGTGCAGAGGATGCACTACACTAATGTTAAAATAATGTAGCTGCCTGCGGTAGTGATAGGATCAGGAAATCACTACCAACCTTCTACAGATAGCTTTAGCTGAACACTGTGCAGAGGATGAACTACACTAAGGTTAAAATAATGTAGCTGTCTGCGGTAGTGATAGGATCAGGAAAACACCACCAACCTTCTACAGGTAGCTTTAGCTGAACACTGTGAAGAGGTCGCACTACACTAACGTGTAAATAATGTAGCTGCCTGCGGTAGTGATAGGATCAGGAAAACACCACCAACATTCTACAGGTAGCTTTAGCTGAACACTGTGAATAGGACGCACTACACTAACATTAAAATAATGTAGCTGCCTGCGGTAGTGATAGGATCAGGAAAACACCACCAACCTTCTACAGATAGCTAAAGCTGAACACTGTGCAGAGGACGCACTACACTAATGTTAAAATAATGTAGCTGCCTGCGGTCGTGATAGGATCAGGAAATCACCACCAACCTTCTACAGATAGCTTTAGCTGAACACTGTGCAGAGGACGCACTACACTAATGTTAAAATAATGTAGCTGCCTGCGGTCGTGATAGGATCAGGAAAACACCACCAACCTTCTACAGGTAGCTTTAGCTGAACACTGTGAAGAGGACGCACTACACTAACGTTAAAATAATGTAGCTGCCTGCGGTCGTGATAGGATCAGGAAAACACCACCAACCTTCTATAGGTAGATTTAGCTGAACACTGTGAAGAGGACGCACTACGCTAATGTTAAAATAATGTAGCTGCCTGCGGTCGTGATAGGATCAGGAAAACACCACCAACCTTCTACAGGTAGCTTTAGCTGAACACTGTGAAGAGGACGCACTACACTAACGTTAAAATAATGTAGCTGCCTGCCTTAGTGATATGATCAGGAAATAACTACCAACCTTCTACAGATAGCATTAGCTGAACACTGTGAAAAGGACGTACTACACTAACGTTAAAATAATGTAGCTGCCTGCGGTAGTGATAGGATCAGGAAAACACCACCAACCTTCTACAGGTAGCTTTAACTGAACACTGTGTAGAGGTCGCACTACACTAACGTGTAAATAATGTAGCTGCCTGCGGTAGTGATAGGATCAGGAAAACACCACCAACCTTCTACAGGTAGCTTTAGCTGAACACTGTGAAGAGGACACACTACACTAACATTAAAATAATGTAGCTGCCTGCGGTAGTGATAGGATCAGGAAAACACCACCAACCTTCTACAGATAGCTTTAGCTGAACACTGTGCAGAGGACGCACTACACTAATGTTAAAATAATGTAGCTGCCTGCGGTCATGATAGGATCAGGAAAACACCACCAACCTTCTACAGATAGCTTTAGCTGAACACTGTGCAGAGGACGCACTACACTAATGTTAAAATAATGTAGCTGCCTGCGGTCGTGATAGGATCAGGAAAACACCACCAACCTTCTACAGGTAGCTTTAGCTGAACACTGTGAAGAGGACGCACTACGCTAACGTTAAAATAATTTAGCTGTCTGCCTTAGTGATAGGATCAGGAAATCACTACCAACCTTCGAAAGATAGCATTAGCTGAACACTGTGAAAAGGACGTACTACACTAACGTTAAAATAATGTAGCTGCCTGCGGTAGTGATAGGATCAGGAAAACACCACCAACCTTCTACAGGTAGCTTTAGCTGAACACTGTGAAGAGGACGCACTACACTAACAATAAAATAATGTAGCTTCCTGCGGTAGTGATAGGATCAGGAAAACACCACCAACCATCTACAGGTAGCTTTAGTTGAACACTGTGCAGAGGTTGCACTACACTAACGTGTAAATAATGTAGCTGCCTGCGGTAGTGATAGGATTAGGAAAACACCACCAACCTTCTACAGGTAGCTTTAGCTGAACACTTCGCAGGGGTCACACTACACTAACGTGTAAATAATGTAGCCACCTGCGGTAGTGATAGGATCAGGAAAACACCACCAACCTTCTACAGATAGCTTTAGCTGAACACTGTGCAGAGGATGCACTACACTAACGTTAAAATAATGTAGCTGCCTGCGGTAGTGATAGGATCAGGAAAACACCACTAACCTTCTACAGGTAGCTTTAGCTGAACACTGTGAAGAGGTTGCACTACACTAACGTTAAAATAATGTAGCTGCCTGTGGTGGTGATAGGATCAGGAAAACACCACCAACCTTCTACAGGTAGCTTTAGCTGAACACTGTGCAGAGGTCGCACTACACTAACATTAAAATAATGTAGCTGCCTGCGGTAGTGATAGGATCAGGAAAACACCACCAACCTTCTACAGGTAGCTTTAACTGAACACTGTGTATAGGTCGCACTATACTAACGTGTAAATAATGTAGCTGCCTGCGGTAGTGATAGGATCAGGAAAACACCACCAACCTTCTACAGGTAGCTTTAGCTGAACACTGTGAATAGGACGCACTACACTAACATTAAAATAATGTAGCTGCCTGCGGTAGTGATAGGATCAGGAAAACACCACCAACCTTCTACAGATAGCTAAAGCTGAACACTGTGCAGAGGACGCACTACACTAATGTTAAAATAATGTAGCTGCCTGCGGTCGTGATAGGATCAGGAAAACACCACCAACCTTCTACAGGTAGCTTTAGCTGAACACTGTGAAGAGGACGCACTACACTAACGTTAAAATAATGCAGCTGCCTGCGGTCGTGATAGGATCAGGAAAACACCACCAACCTTCTACAGGTAGATTTAGCTGAACACTGTGAAGAGGACGCACTACGCTAATGTTAAAATAATGTAGCTGCCTGCGGTCGTGATAGGATCAGGAAAACACCACCAACCTTCTACAGGTAGCTTTAGCTGAACACTGTGAAGAGGACGCACTACACTAACGTTAAAATAATTTAGCTGCCTGCCTTAGTGATAGGATCAGGAAATCACTACCAACCTTCGACAGATAGCATTAGCTGAACACTGTGAAAATGACGTACTACACTAACGTTAAAATAATGTAGCTGCCTGCGGTAGTGATAGGATCAGGAAAACACCACCAACCTTCTACAGGTAGCTTTAGCTGAACACTGTGAAGAGGACGCACTACACTAACGTTAAAATAATGTAGCTGCCTGCGGTCGTGATAGGATCAGGAAAACACCACCAACCTTCTACATGTAGCTTTAGCTGAACACTGTGCAGAGGTCGCACTACACTAACGTGTAAGTAATGTAGCTGCCTGCGGTAGTGATAGGATCAGGAAAACACCACCAACCTTCTACAGGTAGCTTTAGCTGAACAATGTGAAGAGTACGCACTACACTAACGTTAAAATAATGTAGCTGCCTGTGGTCGTGATAGGATCAGGAAAACACCACCAACCTTCTACAGGTATTTTTAGCTGAACACTGTGCAGAGGATGCACTACACTAACGTTAAAATAATGTAGCTGCCTGCGGTCGTGATAGGATCATGAAAACACCACCAACCATGTACAGGTAGCTTTAGTTGAACACTGTGCAGAGGTCGCACTACGCTAACGTGTAAATAATGTAGCTGCCTGCAGTAGTGATAGGATCAGAAAAACACCACCAACCTTCTACAGGTAGCTTTAGCTGAACACTTTGCAGGGGTCACACTACACTAACGTGTAAATAATGTAGCCACCTGCGGTAGTGATAGGATCAGGAAACACCACTAACCTTCTACAGGTAGCTTTAGCTGAACACTGTGAAGAGGTTGCACTACACTAACATTAAAATAATGTAGCTGCCTGCGGTCGTGATAGGATCAGGAAAACACCACCAACCTTCTACAGATAGCTAAAGCTGAACACTGTGCAGAGGACGCACTACACTAATGTTAAAATAATGTAGCTGCCTGCGGTCGTGATAGGATCAGGAAATCACCACCAACCTTCTACAGATAGCTTTAGCTGAACACTGTGCAGAGGACGCACTACACTAATGTTAAAATAATGTAGCTGCCTGCGGTCGTGATAGGATCAGGAAAACACCACCAACCTTCTACAGGTAGCTTTAGCTGAACACTGTGAAGAGGACGCACTACACTAACGTTAAAATAATGTAGCTGCCTGCGGTCGTGATAGGATCAGGAAAACACCACCAACCTTCTATAGGTAGATTTAGCTGAACACTGTGAAGAGGACGCACTACGCTAATGTTAAATAATGTAGCTGCCTGCGGTCGTGATAGGATCAGGAAAACACCACCAACCTTCTACAGGTAGCTTTAGCTGAACACTGTGAAGAGGACGCACTACACTAACGTTAAAATAATGTAGCTGCTGCCTTAGTGATATGATCAGGAAATAACTACCAACCTTCTACAGATAGCATTAGCTGAACACTGTGAAAAGGACGTACTACACTAACGTTAAAATAATGTAGCTGCCTGCGGTAGTGATAGAATCAGGAAACACCACCAACCTTCTACAGGTAGCTTTAACTGAACACTGTGTAGAGGTCGCACTACACTAACGTGTAAATAATGTAGCTGCCTGCGGTAGTGATAGGATCAGGAAAACACCACCAACCTTCTACAGGTAGCTTTAGCTGAACACTGTGAAGAGGACACACTACACTAACATTAAAATAATGTAGCTGCCTGCGGTAGTGATAGGATCAGGAAAACACCACCAACCTTCTACAGATAGCTTTAGCTGAACACTGTGCAGAGGACGCACTACACTAATGTAAAATAATGTAGCTGCCTGCGGTCATGATAGGATCAGGAAAACACCACCAACCTTCTACAGATAGCTTTAGCTGAACACTGTGCAGAGGACGCACTACACTAATGTTAAAATAATGTAGCTGCCTGCGGTCGTGATAGGATCAGGAAAACACCACCAACCTTCTACAGGTAGCTTTAGCTGAACACTGTGAAGAGGACGCACTACACTAACGTTAAAATAATGTAGCTGCCTGCGGTCGTGATAGGTTCAGGAAAACACCACCAACCTTCTATAGGTAGATTTAGCTGAACACTGTGAAGAGGACGCACTACGCTAATGTTAAAATAATGTAGCTGCCTGCGGTCGTGATAGGATCAGGAAAACACCACCAACCTTCTACAGGTGGCTTTAGCTGAACACTGTGAAGAGGACGCACTACACTAACGTTAAAATAATTTAGCTGTCTGCCTTAGTGATAGGATCAGGAAATCACTACCAACCTTCGAAAGATAGCATTAGCTGAACACTGTGAAAAGGACGTACTACACTAACGTAAAATAATGTAGCTGCCTGCGGTAGTGATAGGATCAGGAAAACACCACCAACCTTCTACAGGTAGCTTTAGGCTGAACACTGTGAAGAGGACGCACTACACTAACGTTAAAATAATGTAGCTGCCTGCGGTCGTGATAGGATCAGGAAAACACCACCAACCTTCTACAGGTAGCTTTAGCTGAACACTGTGCAGAGGTCGCACTACACTAACTTGTAGCTTTGGCTGAACAATGTGAGGAGGACGCAATACACTAACTTGTAGCTTTAGCTAAACACTGTGCAGAGGTCGCACTACATTAACTTGTAGCTTTAGCTGAACACTGTGAGGAGGACGCACTATGCTAACTTGTAGCTTTAGCTGAACACTGTGAGGAGGACGCACTACACTAACTTGTAGCTTTAGCTGAACACTGTGCAGAGGTCACACTACACTAACTTGTAGCTTTAGCTGAACACTATGAGGGAGACGCACTACACTAACTTTTAGCTTTAGCTGAACACCGTTCAGAGGACGCACTACACTAACTTGTAGCTTTAGCTGAACACTGTGCAGAGGTCACACTACACTAACTTGTAGCTTTAGCTGAACACTGTGCAGAGGTTACACTAAACTAACTTGTAGCTTTAGCTGAACACTGTGAGGAGGACGCACCACACTAACTGTAAATAGTCTAGCTGCCTGACTGTGGTAGTAATAGGATCAGAAGAACACCAGCAATTTTTCTTCAGGTAGCTGTAAATACTGTAACAACACAAGCCTGCCTCTCAGTAGGAAGATAATAACAGGAACAGATCTAGCTAAGCTGAATACAGTGTATATATATATATATATATATATATATATATATATCCACTTGCCGACCGCCTAACGCAGATATACTGCGACAGAATGGCACGGGCAGGCAGAATCACGTTCCCATACGTGATCTGTTTCCCGCGGGTGGGGGGTCCGATCGGACCCCCCTGGTGCCATAGGCGGTCTGCTCTTGTTCGCGGGCGATGAAAGGTGAGGGGGAGGCCATCCATTGTTGGCCACCCCCTCCCGATCGCTCCCGGTGAATGAAAACGCTTCCTTTCCCTCTGTAATGTAAACAGAGGGAAAGGAAGTGATGTCATCCCTCCTCGAGCCGGTCTTTTCGTCCCGGCGCAGAGGAGAGAAGACATCCAAGTAAGTGCACCAACACTACACTTACAGTAGAACACGCAGGCACACTTTTCACCCCCCAGTCACCCCCCGATCACCCCCCTGTACCCCCTGTCACTCTGACACCAATAGCAGTTTTTTTTTTTTTTGCATTGGTATCAGTTTGTGTCAGTTACAAGTGTTAGGGCAGTTTGGTTAGCCCCCTTTAGGTCTAGGGTACCCCCTTTAGGTCCAGGGTACCCCCCTAACCCCCCTAATAAAAGTTAACCCCTTGATTACCCCCCGTCGCCAGTGTCGCTAAGCGATCGTTTTTCTGATCGCTGTATTAGTGACACAGGTGACGCTAGTTAGGGAGGTAAGTATATAGGTTCGCTGTCAGTGGTTTTATAGCGACAGGGACCCCCATATACTACCTGCTAAAGGTTTTAACCCCTTGATTGCCCCTAGTTAACCCTTTCACCAGCGATCACCGTATAAGTGTTACGGGTGACGCTGGTTAGCTAGTTTGTTTTTTGTAGTTTATTATAGTTTATTAGAGTTCATTAGAGTTTATTATAGTTTTAGGGCACCCGCCGTTTACTACCTTATAAAGGTTTAACCCCTAATTGCCCGGCGGTGATATAAGTTACGTTTTTAGGATCTGATAAGGTCTGCGTCGCCCAGGCAGCGTCAGGTTAGCGCCAGTACCGCTAAAACCCGTGCACGCAGCATACACCTCCCTTAGTGCTATAGTATCTGAACGGATCGATATCTGATCCGATCAGATCTATACTCCCCAGCAGTTTAGGGTTCCCATAAACGCAGTGTTAGCGGGATCAGCCCAGATACCTTAGTTTTGCCCCTCGGCCCAGCCCAGCCCAGCCCAGCCCACCCAAGTGCAGTGTCGATCGACCACTGACACTTACAAAACACTAAGCACACATAACTGCAGCGTTCGCAGAGTCAGGCCTGATCTCTGCGATCGCTAACAGTTTTTTGGTAGCGTTTTGAATCAGTCGCTAACAGTCAGGAGCTTTTTTGCCTGTGAGTCTCACTAGTGTACCCCTAAATTTAGAGCCCAAAATGGCAAATCGAAGGTACACTAGTGAAGAGGCCTACACGTTTCTGAGTATGACAGATAGTGAAGAGGAAGTCACTCATCTGTCAAGTTCAGGCTCAGAATACGAACCTGTAGAGGACAGCGGCTCCATGACAGATAGCTCTGACGACGGAGTTGTGGTCCCTGCTAGGGTCAGGCGTACCAGACCCCGAACTTCTTCTGTCCTTGAAGTGCAAGAACCGCAGGGCTCGCGTATGGAGCAGAGCAGTACTAGTGCCGCTACTCCTTCTGCTGAACTGGCAAGCACCAGCGGCCTAGTACACCCTGGTCGTACATCCAGCACTGCAGTATCACGTGGTGACGTGGCGAGTCCCATAAGTGCAGTTCAAGCTGGCGAGGTGGCAAGCACAAGTAGTGTCCCGCTGCCACCAAGAAGAAGATGAACACAGGCCCGTCGTGCCCATAGTGCCCTTCCTGCTGCATTCGCCAATCCAAATTGTGTACCCACCACTTCTGCAGCACCCGTACTTCCCCCTTTCACTGGCCAACCCGGAATTCAGGTGGAAACAGTTGACTTTACGCCACTGGATTTTTATTCACTGTTTTTCACCGAAGATCTCTATAGATCTATTGTGGACCAAAGCAATTTGTACGCTGGTCAACACATCGCCGCTAATCCCCAGTCCTCCCTTGCCAGAGATTGGAGACCAATTACGGTCTCCGAATTTAAGACCTTTCTGGGCCTTTCCCTCCTCATGGGCATAACTAAAAAGAGTGAGTTGCGGTCATATTGGTCCACTGACCCAATTCACCATATGCCCCTGTACTCTGCCTCCATGACCAGGGCACGATACGAGCAGATTTTGCGGTTCATGCACTTCAACGACAATGAACTCTGTCATCCTCGTGGAGACCCTGGATACGATCGGCTCTACAAAATTCGGCCCCTCGTAAACCACTTCAACCAGTGTTTTGCAGACTTGTTTACTCCCCATCAAGTTGTCTGCGTTGATGAGTCCCTGATTAAATTTTCTGGCCGCTTGTCATTCAAACAGTACCTTCCCAGCAAGCGTGCCAGATACGGGGTCAAGATGTATAAGCTCTGTGACAGGGCCACAGGCTATACATGTAGATTTATGGTTTACGAGGGCAAAGATAGTCACGTAGAGCCAACAAACTGCCCTGACTACATAGGAAGCGCTGGCAAGATAGTGTGGGACTTGGTGTCACCCTTATTCGGAAAGGGGTACCACTTGTACGTGGACAATTATTATACGAGCGTGCCACTTTTTAGTCACTTGTTTGATCATCAGATGGAGCATGTGGCACCGTGCGATCTAATTGCCGGGGCTTTCCCCAGCGGCTTGTAGAGTCCCGTCTTAGGCTGGGAGAGAGAGCCTGCTTGAAGTATAATAATTTGCTCGCTATGAAGTGGAGGGACAATAAGAATGTTTTCATTCTTACCTCCCTTCATGCAGACACGACGACCCAAATTCCTACGGCGACTGGTGTTGTGGAGAAACCCCTCTGTGTCCACGAATACAACCTTAATATGGGAGGGGTGGACCTCAACGACCAGTTGTTGGCGCCGTACCTAGTTGCCCGTAAGGCCAGATGCTGGTACAAAAAAGTGTCTGTTTATTTATTTCAATTGGCTTTGCTGAATGCTCATGTGCTATACAGAGCTTCAGGACGGACTGGATCCTTCCTTAAATTCCAGGAAGAGATCGTCAGAGCCCTTCTGTTTCCAGATGGTGCTCCACCTCACCTTCCCAATCCAAATGCAGTAAGCCGGCTGCATGGGAGGCATTTTCCTTATGTCCTCCAGAGTACCCCTACCCAACGAGCCCCCAAAAAAGATGTCGTGTCTGCAGCAAGCACGGATTTAAGGCGTGACACCCGGTATTGTTGTCCCTCCTGTCCTGACAATCCTGGTCTATGCATTGGTGAATGTTTTGAACGCTACCATACACTAGTGGAGTATTAGGGTTCAGCACTGCACAGACTAGGCACACTAACACAGGGTCTCCCAAGATGCCATCGCATTTTGAGAAACCCAAACCTGGTACAGTTACAGTTAAAAGTTAAAGTTACTAAAAAAAGTGTTAAAAAAAAATAAATAAAAAAAAATAAAAAAATAAAAATACAAAAAAAAATAAAATAAAAAAAACAAAAATAGTTGTTGTTTTATTGTTCTCTCTCTCTATTCTCTCTCTATTGTTCTGCTCTTTTTTATTGTATTCTATACTGCAATGTTTTATTGTTATGTTTTTATCATGTTTGCTTTATAGGTATGCAATTTTTTTATACTTTGTTTTTTTATTGTTAACCACTTTTTTGTTTTCAGGTACGCCATTCAGCTGCAGAGCGGATTTATTTATCTTGACAGCAACAGCGTTTGCTCCCCACGGATACATAAAGCCGTGACTCCAGCGCTGTTCGGAGGTGATTTCACCACCACAGTTACATACTTCAGCATATATGCCGAAGCGTGGGGGCAGCAGTGGGTGGAGGAGCAATTTGCTCCTGCCTTTTGCGGGATGCCCCCATGCTTCGGCATATATATATTTTAGGTAGGCACAGGTTGCGTTAAATGTTTTATTTTTTACTATGTTTTTTTTTGTATTTGCTTTGCAGGTATGGTAAGTATTACTGTTATACTGTAATGTTATTTTGTTTTTTTGTTAACCATCATTTGCTTAGCAGGTACGCCATTCAGTTGCAGCGCGGATTTATTTATCTTGACAGCAACAGCGTTTGCTCCCACGATATATAAAGCCGTGACTCCAGCGCTGTCGGAGGTGATTTCACCACCACAGTTACATACTTCAGCATATATGCCGAAGCGTGGGGGCAGTAGTGGGTGGAGGAGCAATTTGCTCCTGCCTTTTGCGGGAGGATGCCCCCATGCTTCGGCATATATAAATGGTGCATGTATGCCCATCATTAGAAGTGGGCGGATGAAGGGAGGTATTCTAATGGTGGGCATACCCACCGATCAATATCGGCGGCCTTTGTCGACGAGTGACGTCGCCGCGTCTGATGACGCGGCTGCGTCGGCCGCCGCTCAGGCCGAGGAGCCACAGTGGGCGGTTTCTGCACACACACCTGCACACAGCTGATGTCTCCTCCGGACATTATGTTCCGGTCAGGTTGACAATCAGCTGTATTGCTACCACATAAATTTACTCCGCCCTGCAGGCGAATGATTGGCCCATCAGTGTCACACCCCACACCAGGCAGTATACTTAGTATCAGCCTCACACACACTCTTCTCTGCTACACAGCCGTGAGGAGTGTTCCTTCCCTGCAGGATTTACCTACACTGTAACACCATAGACCAGGTTACGTCCACTCCAACTGCTATTGCCACTAAGATGTCTCATTGCTCTATACACCGTGCTGAGATATTACATCATATGTTAAGGCTTTACCAGCCTAATATCTCCAATATGGGATATATATCTCCTAAAACACCTCCCTTTTATCCCTGTCTCTGATTCTGCAGGTGCTTGTGCAGTCCGCCCAGCATTGGTGGCTCTTGTGAGCCCTGGCTCGCCGCCCATGTGGGGATCTATGTCAGGGCCGTGGTCTGTAAATCCCTCCATACCTTCCCTTTTGGGTTTCATCCCCTGAAAAATTATATCCAGTATCTGGATCTTTAACCGAGCGATATAACCTTTCGAGCTGTAGGAAGTGGAGTCCTTCTCGTGATACATCTGTGTACAGTATATATGCTGAAGAGTCAACTGCCCTGTGAGTATCTCTGTACAAAAATGCTTGTCCAGTCTGAGATTTTGCTCTGTCCTCATGTCTTGTCTGTAATCTAAACAGTCTCTCATACCTTTAGACATAATAGTTTTATACCCTTTGTTGTGCTTATTACAGTGACCCACTTATACCTATATATACAAATATATCCTTTTTTCTCTTTTATAGAAAAATATCATAACTGCTTTCCCGAAACTCCTGAAGAAGGAAATACACCATATAGAGAGGATAAAACCTCTTTACTTTCCGAAACATGTAGAGTATTATATGCTATCGTATTTTTAGCCCAGTGGGTCATATTTGTATTTACTGGGATACTATACCTAGCATGTTAGCAGTTTGATTACCATTGTTTTTTGCCTCTTTCGCTCATGCGATTTTATATCCTAGATTTGTGTGTATCTTGTTACTTAATAAACTTTTGTTATACAACTTTTAAACCTCAACTGTGTATCTCACGCATGCACCATTCATTTATTGCCCGTTGACACACTGCCCATAGTATCCCCCTTGGGGCACATCTCCTTTCCTGGTCTACTTTCCAAAATGGGGTCATTTGGGGGGTTTGTGCCATCTTGGCATTTTATGGCCTTCAAAACTGTGATAGGTAGTAAGGAGTGAAATCAAAAATTTATGCCCTTAGAAATCCTGAAGGCGGTGCTTGGTTTTCGGGGCCCCGTACGCGGCTAGGCTCCCAAAAAGTCCCACACATGTGGTATCCCCATACTCAGGAGAAGCAGAAGAATGTATTTTTGGGGTGTAATTCCACATATGCCCATGGCATGTTTGAGCAATATATCATTTAGTGACAACTTTGTGCAAAAAAAAAAAAAAATGTCACTTTCCCGCAACTTGTGTCAAAATATAAAATATTCCATGGACTCAACATGCCTCTCAGCAAATAGCTTGGGGTGTCTACTTTCCAAAATGGGGTCATTTGGGGGGGGTTTGTGCCATCTGGGCATTTTATGGCCTTCAAAAATGTGATAGGTAGTGTGGAGTGAAATCACAACTTTACGCCCTTAGAAATCCTGAAGGCGGTGCTGGGTTTTCGGGGCCCCGTACGCGGCTAGGCTCCCAAAAAGTCCCACACATGTGGTATCCCCGTACTCAGGAGAATCAGCAGAATGTATTTTGGGGTGCAATTCCACATATGCCCATGGCCTGTGTGAGCAATATATCATTTAGTGACAACTTTGTGCAAAAAAAAAAAAATTGTCACTTTCCCGCAACTTGTGTCAAAAAATAAAATATTCCATGGACTGAACATGCCTCTCAGCAAATAGCTTGGGGTGTCTACTTTCCAAAATGGGGTCATTTGGGGGGTTTGTGCCATCTTGGCATTTTATGGCCTTCAAAACTGTGATAGGTAGTAAGGAGTGAAATCAAAAATTTATGCCCTTAGAAATCCTGAAGGCGGTGCTTGGTTTTCGGGGCCCCGTACGCGGCTAGGCTCCCAAAAAGTCCCACACATGTGGTATCCCCGTACTCAGGAGAAGCATCTAAATGTATTTTGGGGTGCAATTCCACATATGCCCATGGCCTGTGTAAGCAATATATCATTTAGTGACAACTTTTGTGCAAAAAAAAAAAAAAATTGTCACATTTCCCGCAACTTGTGTCAAAAAACAAAATATTCCATGGACTCAACATGCCTCTCAGCAAATAGCTTGGGGTGTCTACTTTCCAAAATGGGGTCATTTGGGGGGTTTTGTGCCATCTTGGCATTTTATGGCCTTCAAAACTGTGATAGGTAGTGAGGAGTGAAATCAAAAATTTATGCCCTTAGAAATCCTGAAGGCGGTTCTTGGTTTTCGGGGCCCCGTACGCGGCTAGGCTCCCAAAAAGTCCCACACATGTGGTGTCCCCGTACTCAGGAGAAGCAGCTAAATGTATTTTGGGGTGCAATTCCACATATGCCCATGGCCTGTGTGAGCAATATATCATTTAGTTTGTAGACGCTATAACTTTTGCGCAAACCAATAAATATACGCTTATTGACATTTTTTTACCAAAGACATGTGACCGAATACATTTTGGCCTAAATGTATGACTAAAATTGAGTTTATTGGATTTTTTTTATAAATTAAAGTAGAAAATATCATTTTTTTTCAAAATTTTCGGTCTTTTTCCGTTTATAGCGCAAAAAATAAAAATGGCAGAGGTGATCAAATACCATCAAAATAAAGCTCTATTTGTGGGAAGAAAAGGATGCAAATTTCGTTTGGGTACAGCATTGCATCACCGCGCAATTAGCAGTTAAAGCGACGCAGTGCCGAATTGTAAAAAGTGCTCTGGTCAGGAAGGGGGTAAAACCTTCCGGGGCTGAAGTGGATATACAACACATGGGATATATATATATATATATATATATATATATATATATATATATATATATATATATATATATACACACAATACGCTGTAAGTGCAGCTAACTGACTGACTGTCAAATGACACTGTCTCTCTGTCTCTGTCTCTCAACGCCGGAACACACACTACACAGGTCCGCCGTGCAGGCGGCCTTATATAGTGTGGGGCGTGTACTAAACCCCCTGAGCCATAATTGGCCAAAGCCACCCTGGCTTTGGCCAATTACAGCTCTCTCTAGAGATGGAGCTGTGATTGGCCAAGCATGCGGGTCATAGTGCATGCTTGGCCAATCATCAGCCAGCAATGCACTGCGATGCCGCAGTGAATTATGGGCCGTGACGCGCCACACGAATTTGGTGCAAACAGCCCATATCGTTTGGAATTCGGCGAACGGGCGAACAGACGATGTTCGAGTCGAACATGGGTTTGTCTCGAACACGAAGCTCATCCCTAGTCTTCAGGTAGCTTTAGGTGCACACTGTGCAGAGGACGCACTACACTAACTGTAAATACTGCAGCTGCCTGCCTGTGGTACTAATAGGATCAGAAGAACACTACCAATTCTCTTCAGGTAGCTTTGGGTGCACACTGTGCAGAGGACACAGTACACTAACTGTAAATAATGCAGCTGCCTGCCTGTGGTATTAATAGGATCAGAACAACAGCAATTGTCTTCAGGTAGCTTCAGATGCACACTGTGCAGAGGACGCACTACACTAACTGTAAATACTGCAGCTGCCTGCCTATGGTACTAATAGGATCAGAACAACAGCAATTGTCTTCAGGTAGCTTTAGGTGCACACTGTGCAGAGGACACAGTACACTAACTCTAAATACTGCAGCTGCCTGCCTGTGGTATTAATAGGATCAGAACAACATCAATTGTCTTCAGGTAACTTTATGTGCACACTGTGCAGAGGACGCACTACACTAACTGTAAATACTGCAGCTGCCTGCTTGTGGTAGTAATAGGATCAGAAGAACACCACCAATTTTCTTCAGGTAGCTTTAGGTGCACACTGTTCAGAGGACACAGTGCACTAACTGTAAAATACTGCAGCTGCCTTCCTGTGGTATTAATAGGATCAGAACAACAGCAATTGTCTTCAGGTAGCTTTAGGTGCACACTGTGCAGATGACGCACTACACTAACTGTAAATACTGCAGCTGCCTGCCTGTGGTATTAATAGGATCAGAACAACAGCAATTGTCTTCAGGTAGCTTTAGGTGCACACTGTGCAGAGGACGCAGTACACTAACTGTAAATACTGCAGCTGCCTGCCTGTGGTACTAATAGGATCAGAGGAACACCAGCAATTTTCTTCAGGTAGCTGTAAATACTGTAAAAACACCTGCCTGCCTGTCAGTAGGAAGAGAATAACAGGAATGGATCTAGCTAAACTGAATACTGTATATATACTTCATGAATAGCAAAACTGGTCAGAGATTTCCCATCTTCCTGCCTGCACACAGAGCGATAATGCTAATGCACTTGGGGTGATTAGGGTGTGCCCAGGCACTCCTGGCACACCCCCTGTGCATGCCTATGATCTCCAGTTAATTGGCATGAAAAAAGAAGCAAGCAGCACAAATCTATAATCCCACAATCTGGTGAAAGTGAACCCACTGCTATTAACCTAATTCCTTACTGTACACATGTGAAATGCATTCAATCTAACAATCATGTATAATGATAAACTCTGTGTGATTGCATAAACAAATTTGTCTATCATACAATAATTATTTGTTTCTATGAAATAAACAAAGTGCAATTGATGTTAAAAAAGTGCAAAAGAAAAAACTGTGTATTATTCGTTAGTAAAGTGCATGCATCAAAAATTAATGTGTTCAAAATATTTGAAGTCCATTTTGTAATCCCAGGAAAAATCCAAGAAAGTGATATTAATTGTCATGAATATTGGAATAGTGACTGATTCCTAATGCTGGGACAGATACTGTTAGGAGATGCTGATGTAAATTCCAACACCTGTCTGTCTATTGTCTGTTGAAAATGTGTATTGTAAATAAGTCTACTATGGGATCTAAGAGTCATTAGATCCCCATTGTTATTTGTGTTAATTAACTCTGCTATTGTGTGAAGAAGAGTCTATGTTGATTGTGCTAATGTTGATTGGATTTTCTGAACTACAAGATGGCCAGTCTGGCCTAACGGTCATGTCTGAGTCATCTAGGCTGTCTAAAGGGATTCGTTAATTAGCTCATGTTAATTAGGTTAATTAGGTTACAGGTGTATTGTTAGAGTAATATGAGCCGGAGGTCTGCACCACCACTTTGAGTGTATAAAACCCTGTATTTTTCAATAAAGGATATTCCTGGTTGAACTTACATACAGCCTGCCTGGTGTTTGTTCTGAGCTACACAACTGGGTTAGAATGGCACATAGCTGAAGTTCTAATCCCGGAGCATTGGATGACCGAACCATCAGACATTGCAATCTGATTCAATAGCTGCAGAGGAGTGTCGGGAGAGTGGAACCGAGCAAGCAAGGGGCTCGTTACATTGGTTGGCAGCCGTGGGATTTGCTCTCCAGTTACTGGGACACTCCAAACCACCACAGTGAATGGCCAGCTATGCAGCCTGCAGGAGAGTCACACTGAAAGACTTACTTGTGAGCCGTTGAGGGACCGGTGGGACAAAGAAGAAGGCCACCCTGATCAGTGAGCTAGCCAAGATGGATCAGAGGGATGGTGATGCGGGACCCCGGTAAGTTGAAGACTTGTTTCAGCAACGAGTTCGAGAGCGGTTGGCATTATATGGTGCTAACCCATCAGAGACCGCCATACAGAATGCCATTAGAGACATCCAGCTGCAGGATGAGCGACAAGAGAGAGAACTAGAGCGGCAACATGAGCGGAGAATGGCGGAAATACAGCAATCAAAGACAACACCTAAAGATAAAGCGCCTTTCCGTAAGTTACCCTTTCGGGCGTTCAAACTATTTAAGGAAGGAGAGGAGGAAATTGAAGCATTCCTGCAGGACTTTGAGAGATTGGGTTGCTTTACTGGCGAGTAATTTGACTGGCAGAGCAGCCGATGCGTATCGGGCCCTGGAGGACGAGGACGCTAAAGATTTTGACCGGGTAAAAGAAGCTCTGCTAGCCCGATTTGCCATTACACCCAAAGCCAGTCGGAGTAAGTTTAGAGAATCCCGGAAACAAGCCCACATAACATACGTGGAGTGGGCACATCGTCTGCAGCGGAACCTTAAGGGCTGGTTCCAGGGAAGCCACGCTCATACCATAGAGGACATCACCCAGCTAGTACTCTTAGAACAGTTCTTTAACCACACCCCTCCGGTAGTACGGGATTGGGTGCGAGATAAGCGACCACAGACTGTACAGCAAGCGGCTACTTTGGTTGATGAATATCTGGACTCTCGAAGGTCAGGCGAAAGCGAGCGCTATCCACTATCTCGGCCCAGTTTACCAGCCTCTAACCCAACTTCAGTACCGCAGTTGTCTGCCTCTAGACCCCCAACCCGACCCAACCCTCCTAACGGACCTAAGTGCTATACCTGTAACCAAACCGGTCATCTGCAGTGATATTGTCCTACCCGATACACGAGGTACCGAGAGACTGCTCATCCATCCAGACCAGTGGCTTATTGCTTCCAGAACGAGCCCAACCATCGAGATGTTCAGGAAGAGTTTGGCGAACTTTTTGAGGCTGATCCCGTCCAAGCTGCTGCCGGAGATAATCGGCAGCACCATCGTCAGGCAGTATGGGTTAATGGGCAGCCGGCCCAGGGACTCCGCGATTCCGGGGCTACGATTACCCTCATCCAGCCTCACCTGATTCCCCAGTTGGCCCGGACCGGGCAGACTGTTGCAGTCAGGGTAGCAGGGGGCAAGGTGCTACGTTTATCCACCGCCCAAGTCCTCTTGGATTGGGGCTCAGGGGAGCGACAAGTGCGGGTGGGATTACTACGTGAGTTACCCGCGGAAGTACTTTTGGGGAATGATTTGGGGCATTTGACTTCCTCATATGCCCCAGAGGCCGCCATGGCCGTGACCACCCAACGTCAGAGCCAACTTCAAGGCAACTCCACTCCTATGGGGACCCAGGTAAGACCAAATCCTCCTACATTACCCCGACTTGACAACCCTGTGTACTGGGATTCTCCCTCCGACATTAGGCAAGAGACGCAGGTATGACCCAACATTAGCTGGTTATCGGGACAGGGCGGGCAAGGATCCAGGGGGGTTGGGGGAAGACCGAATAGAGTGGGAGGGGGGGTTTCTATATTGTTACACTGAGGGAATGGGTACCGGTAAGCGACAGGGTCCCCACAAACAGCTAGTTGTACCCCAGAAATACAGACGGGAGCTATTGCGGCTGGCTCACAACATCCCCTTGGCCGGACATTTAGGGATAGCTAAGACCCGGAGTCAGTTGTCTCATGCGTTCTTCTGGCCCAGGTTACATGCTGAGGTGCGAGAATACTGCCGGACCTGTGAGACTTGTCAGAAAGTAGGGAAGACAGGGGATCACCCAAAAGCCTCGCTGCAACCCCTGCCGATCATTAGAGAACCCTTTAGCTGCATTGCGGTTGATATTATAGGCCCACTGGCCCGCCCCAGTGCCACTGGGAAGAAGTATATTCTTACGGTGGTGGATTACGCCACCTGGTACCCGGAGGCCATTCCCTTATCCAATATCCAGGCTGATACAGTAGCAGATGCCTTACTGCGGGTATTCACTAGGGTAGGGTTTCCCCAGGAGATATTGTCCGATCAGGGTACCCAGTTCACAGCCGAGCTGACGCAGCAGCTCTGGCGTCTCTGTGGGATTAAACCCCTCCAGAGCGCCCCCTACCACCCTCAGACTAACGGGCTGTGTGAGAGATTTAACGGGACCCTGAAGCAGTTGCTTCGGGCCTTCGTGGAGAGTAGGAAGGATTGGGAGAAATATCTTCCCCATCTACTGTTCGCCTATAGAGAGGTACCCCAAGAGTCCACAGGGTTTTCCCCATTTGAGCTGTTGTATGGGCGAAGGGTTAGGGGGCCCTTAGACTTAGTGAGGGCCCAGTGGGAGGGGGTAAAGGATCCAGAAGGCCTCCCCATCCTTAGTTATGTCTTGGAACTCAGGGAGCGCCTGCGGGAACTTACCGATCTAGTCCATGAGAATATGCAATCCGCCCAGAGTCAGCAGAAGGTTTGGTATGATCGGTCTGCGCGGAATCGCACCTTTTATATCGGACAGAAAGTCCTGGTACTAAAACCCCTGAAGCAAAATAAATTACAGGCCTCCTGGCAGGGCCCCTATCAGGTGGTAAAACAGCTGTGCAATACCACCTGGTTGCCAGCTGTGCAGACACAAACATTAAGAGGACGTTCCACATTAATATGATGAAGGCCTATCATGAGAGGACTGAGGCCGTAGCTGCCATATGCACTCCTGCCACCGGGGACTCTGAATATCTACCGATGCTGGAGCTTCCCGAAATCAGTAACTGTTCCAGGGGTGTGGAGGATATACGGCTAAGAGATAGATTAGGATCCAAAGAACGAGAACAGGCCAGAGAATTGCTTCAGGACCGGCAGGAGATGTTCTCGACACTCCCTGGGTACACTCACATAGCTGTGCACAAGGTAGAGACCCCCGGGCAGAAGCCCCTGAGGCAACCAGCCTATAGGATTCCTGGAGCAGTGCAAGAAGGGATGAGAGCGGAGATTAGGGAGATGCTCGAGTTAGGGGTGATCGAACCATCGGCAAGCCCCTGGGCTTCCCCTGTAGTATTAGTCCCAAAACGGGATGGCACGACCCGATTTTGTGTGGACTATAGGCGACTGAATGACTGTACTGTGACAGATGCCTACCCTATGCCCCGAGTGGACAAATTGCTGAACAAAATAGCTCAGGGAGATTATCTGACGACTATTGACTTATGTAAGGGCTACTGGCAGATTCCCTTGGAAGCAGAAGCAATTCCAAAGTCGGCCTTCATCACCCCGTTCGGCCTTTACCAGTTTCGGGTAATGCCATTCGGGATGAAGAATGCTCCGGCTACCTTCCAGCGGATGATAGATGAACTCCTCGATGGTCTGCAAGATTTTGCATGAGCATATCTTGATGACATCGCAATCTATAGCCAGACATGGGAGGAACATCTTAGACACCTGGGAATAGTGCTAGATAGGATCCGAGCCGCTAACCTGACCCTGAAGCCAGACAAATGTAATATCGGGATGTCTGAGGTGCAATATCTGGGACATAGAGTGGGGTGTGGGAAGCAGAGGCCAGAACCTGCAAAAATCGAGGCCGTCCTAAACCGGCCAGTTCCCAGAACCAAGACCCAGGTACTTGCATTTTTAGGGACAGCAGGGTACTACAGGTAGTTTGTACCCCACTATAGTGACATAGCCAAACCCCTGACGGACCTGACCAAAAAGACTCTCCCTAGACAGGTCCTGTGGTCCCTGGAGTGCGAGACAGTGTTTCATCAGTTAAAAACCGCCCTAACGCAAGCTCCCATACTGGCGGCACCCGATCCTAACAAACGCTTTGTCATTCATACAGATGCCTCCATGTTCGGACTGGGAGCTGTACTAAGTCAAGTTGGCGATGACGGGAAAGAGCACCCAGTGGCGTATTTCAGCTGCAAGTTGTTACTCCGTGAGGTTAGATATGCTGCCGTGGAAAAAGAGTGTTTGGCCTTAGTCTGGGCTTTAAAGAAACTGCAGCCCTATGTGTATGGACGCTCTTTTACCATCATGATGGACCACAATCCTTTGATATGGCTTAACCGGGTGACGGGAGAGAACGGCCAATTACTAAGGTGGAGCCTGGCTTTGCAACCGTACAATTTCACCATACAATATCGGCCAGGGCCTCAAAACGGGAATGCGGATGGGTTATCCCGGCAGACGGACCTGGAACCTTAAGACTACTTTTCCAACATCCTCGAGTTGACCCGTTCGGGGTCCCACTGTGGCTGTTGGACTGTTTCCAGGGGGGGAGTATTGTCATGAATATTGGAATAGTGACTGATTCCTAATGCTGGGACAGATACTGTTAGGAGATGCTGATGTAAATTCCAACACCTGTCTGTCTATTGTCTGCTGAAAATGTGTATTGTAAATAAGTCTACTATGGGATCTAAGAGTCATTAGATCCCCATTGTTATTTGTGTTAATTAACTCTGCTATTGTGTGAAGAAGAGTCTATGTTGATTGTGCTAATGTTGATTGGATTTTCTGAACTACAAGATGGCCAGTCTGGCCTAACGGTCATGTCTGAGTCATCTAGGCTGTCTAAAGGGATTAGTTAATTAGCTCATGTTAATTAGGTTAATTAGGTTACAGGTGTATTGTTAGAGTAATATGAGCCGAAGGTCTGCACCTCCACTTTGAGTGTATAAAACCCTGTATTTTTCAATAAAGGATATTCCTGGTTGAACTTACATACAGCCTGCCTGGTGTTTGTTCTGAGCTACACAACTGGGTTAGAACGGCACATAGTTGAAGTTCTAATCCCGGAGCATTGGATGACCGAACCATCAGACGTTGCAATCTGATTCAATAGCTGCAGAGGAGTGTCGGGAGAGTGGAACCGAGCGAGCAAGGGGCTCGTTACATTAATAATCTTGGATATTTCCTGGGATTGCAAAATGGACTGCAAATATTTTGAACATATATGACATTTTGATGCTAGCACTTTACTAATGAATAATATTTTCTTGCACTAAGCACTTTTTGTTCACTGTGTCCGCACACCATTTTTTATTTTGCACTTTTTAACAGCATTTGCACTTTAATTGTTTGTTTCATAGAAACAAATCATTTTTGTATGATAGATAAATTATTTTATGCAATGACACAGGTTTTATCATTATATATGATTGTTGGATTGAATGTATTTCACACCTGTACAGTAAGGGATTAGGTTAATAGCAGTGGGTACGCTATCACCAGATTGTGGGATAATAGATTTGCGCTGCTTGCTTCTTTTTTTCGTGCCAAAAATGGAGACCTGTATAACTCTGGCTATAGCAGGGATATGCAATTAGCGGACCTCCAGCTGTTGCAGAACTGCAAGTCCCATGAGGCATAGCAAGACTCTGACAGCCACAAGCACGACACCCAGAGGCAGAGGCATGATGGGACTTGTAGTTTTGCAACAGCTGGAGGTCCGCTAATTGCACATCCCTGAGCTATAGACTTGCGGGGCTCGTGCTAGAGACTAGACATGTGCACACTGAAATATTTTGTTTCGGAATTTCGTTTTCGTCCGAAAAATACATTTTTTATTTATTTCAATTTTCGTTAAAAATTGCATTTGTCCGAAAATCCAAATTAAGGTTGAATCTGTCATTGAAGACTTATGGTGTCTGTCGAATGTTCAAAGAAGATTCGACGGAGCAGCTAAACTGTACAACGCCGTATAGTTTACCTGCCCGTGGAATCTTCTTAGAACTTTCGACACCATAAGCCAAAGTACGTGTGTGCTTAGTTCTAGCTATTTTACTGCTCCTCCTCTTTGGTTACAATCAGCCAATAACATTCATCATCATAATTATTTTTATTTATCTTTTCTCCCCTACGTCGAATCGTTTCTCCCCTACGTCAAATCTTTTCTCTCTATGTAGAATAATCTTGGACTAATAGAGCTACGGTTAGGCGCATTCGACCACAGGTTTGATGGACACAGATTGTTATTGTCATCATCTTGTCGAATCTCCTATCTATATCGAACTGTTGTAGCAACGAAAATAAAGCATTTGTTTATGTCGGCTCTTTCGTTTTTCGGATTCTGCACTTTCATTATCGTTTGTTAAAACGATTACGAAAATACCTGAAATTCGGACAAAAATGCATTCGGACGAAAACGAATGCACATATCTACTAGAGACTTGCAGGGCTTTTGCTGTAGACTTGCAGGGCTCTTGCTGTAGACTTGCAGGGCTCTTGCTGAGATTTGCAGGGCTCTTGCTGAGTCTTGCATAACTCATGCTAAGACTTGCAAGACTCTTGCTGAGACTTGCAGGACTCTTGCTGAGACTTGTAGGACTCTTGCTGTAGACTTACCACTGCAACTTTGCTCTTTCTAGAAACTTGCCATGCAAATTTGCTACAAATTGGAAAAGTGTCATTCAGAACTTGTGGTTCAAGTGCTCTGCAAGTGTACAATTTGCCAGGGAAGATGTGCAGCATGTTCACAAGACTTACAATTCAATACTGCCACAAATGTGTGGCAAGTTATCCTTGCTATCTGGGATGACAACCTGCGGACACAATCATGATGACCCATGCAGATGAATCTCCCCAGCTGGACTCATCACAAGTTACATTTCCCCCATTGCTGCTGGAATGTAAACAGCAGTTTCGGGAACCCTGGCTTACTCCATTAACCACATACGTTCATTGCCATTGCCTGTTTTTCTACCATCTTGTTTACAACGTGAAACATGCTGGCGGACCGGAAGTCAAGCATTCAGTGGTGGCAGTAGTACTGCCACTAAATTAATTATTTCCGGGTAAAACAATAGAAGGTTCGGGAAGGTGAACTGACCAGATCTGGTCATCTAGTTTTCAGGTTCAGCAAAACTTAAACAGCTTGTGTTCAGGTCAAACACATGGTTGACCCCAACCTGAAGTTCATCCTTATCTATTACCCTGTAATTAATGTACACAAGCAATAAAGCATTTCCAAACAAAATACCCTTTCTTATCTTTTCAGACAAAATAAGTAACATTTTTTTCTCTAAGATGATATGACATCAATGACATGTCCACTAATGTACCACAACATAGAAAAATTGTTTGAATTTAGATTGTAGGGCATGCTCTTAGCAGATCAAAGAGAAACTGAAGGACTTTGCCAGTCTGGGGTGGATGAGAGTAATTTTTTCTGAACTTTGTTCTCAGATGTTCTCAGATGTCTTATTTGAAGTCACATCTTAACAAGAAGCTAGAGAGATGTATTACTTTTATCTGTCTAAAATAATATCTAGTATTTTTAGAAGGTGATGAGTGATGACACGTTTCAGGTTTTCTTCATTAACTTATAGGACTTAAATGTACGAGAACTGACTAACAATTTTACCTAAAAGAAAATGTCAAACAAATTGTTTAGCATTCTATTTAGAAATGACATTTTATTTAAATCATTGCTTAATACATACATATCATTTCAGTTTTACGTTTCATTAGCTGCCTCACAGCTGTCATCAACTGTTACTCTTCTTGTAAAGTATCTATTTTAACCCCGTTTTGTTCAAATGATTTATGCAGGGCTTTTTCATGAAAAAAACTTTAGGCAGACTTTACAACTATCAGGTGCATTAGCACATTACGCTGCACTAAAATGTACCTTTCACACCTTTCACAGCACATTGTTCTTTACATTGCAGTGCCATTTATTTAGAATCCTAGCACAGTACTAATGGACTGCAACTAACAATCCACATGCATGGCAAGGCACCATGGTGTGTATTTACAGTATATTGGCTTGAGCATTGTGAAGGTGCAAAAATGATATGTGTATGTATTTTGTCCATTTTGGTGAATCGAAAGCCCATTTAAAATGAATGAAGGAAAGCTACCTATTTGCAAGCAACCTTTATAATAGTAAAAAAAATTCTTCTTTTTAACGTCAAGTAACCATACAGGGTCTGATGCTATAACATTTTTTATGTGTATTCTTTTAGAAAAAACACATGGAAAACTCTTTGCCAAATTTTTCTATTTTGTAAGCCATTCTTAATCCAATTGTTGCATATAGTTGAGACTAGTTCTAGGTTCTTCAATATTTAGATCAACATATAGGGATGAAAACAAACCCTAGGAGCGGGTGTATTGCCAATACCATTTTCAAAAACTGTTTTAGTGTGAAATTAACATAGTGGGTAATTTGTAGATAAGTATTTTAAAATGACACTGTGCAGGGAACCATTCTATTTTTTCTTAATTAACTAACAGTATTTAATAGGAAATTATTAACATGGAAAGTATTTAACATACAACGGTTGAACAGTTGTCATACAGTATAGTTGGACTAAAAATTAAAGAAGAGGAAAAAAAGAGAAAACACAGATTAGAGATCAGTACTACTTCTTACATTATATTACATAAATATTATTAAATGGATCACAGCATTACTCAGGAGAGGATCAATTATTTTTTTTTATTTTTTTAATGGAGCATATGCCATTCATGAATTTTGTTTTCATTTAAAGCTGTAGTAGTAGTAAGCCTACATTGCTGCTGTTTCATAGATATATAAAATCTTAAAGTGATTCTACAGGCAGAAGATTTTTTTATCTTATCTAGATAAAAAACCTTCTGTGTGCAGCAGTCCCCCTCAGCCCCCCAATACTTACCTGAGCCCCATCTCGACCCATGAGTGCCTCTGCCATTCAGGAATCTCCCTCCTGATTGGCTAAAACACACCAGCGGCACCATTGGCTGCCACTGCTGTCAATCAAAGTCAGTTAGCCAATCAGGGGAGAGAGGGGTGGGGCCAAACCACGGCTCTGTGTCTGAATGGACACAGGGAGCTGCAGCTCGGCTTGGGTGCCCCCCTAGCAAGCTGCTTACTGTGGGGGCACTCAGTAGGAGGGAGGGGCCAAAAGAGCCAGCAAGGGACCTGAGAAGAGAAGGATTTGGGCTGCTCTGTGCAAAACCACTGCACAGAGCAGGTAAGTATAACATGGTTGTTATTTTTAAAGAAAAAAAAACAAGCCTTTAGTATCACTTTAATTAGGTGATATACTGTATGTCTCTAACTGGAAGAGGATGGCTATCAGAAAAAAATACCCACCTACCTGCCATAGGAAGAATATCAATGAGGATAGGTTAACTAGCTTCCTCTCTTAATAATAAAGAGATAGCCAAAATAGTGAAGTCATGGTAGAAGTTATTTGGAATTATTAACTTAAAATTTGAGACAGGAGCTGTTTGATTTTCTAACAAAAATTCCAAAAAAATCTAGAAAAGAATAATTCTACATTCTGTGCTGGTTACTATGGGCTGATAAATGTTTTATCATTTTGTAGCTACAATAGCAATATTGTAACTATTTAAAATTGTTCTCTCTTGGAAAATAACATTTTAAATGCTCGAATTTGAGCATATCCTCAATTATTGTTCACCACATTAACTAGCTCTTGCAAGTGTAAATATACAACAATCACTATGAAACTATTTCCATAAATGCACCTAGATCTAAGGATTCCTTGATAAAGGGGTTACATCATATTGACAGATACCACAGAAAAATATGTACATGGCAAAGTACAATATATTTATGGTGAGTTGCATGATATTTAAAAAAGTGAACACAAAACAATATTTAAAAGATTGTGTTCAGCACAAATATAGGGTTTATTCTCATGGGTGCTCCGCCTGTATAGAGTGAAGATGATTTTTTTTTTTGGAACTGTGGCAAGCTGTGTTTAGGAAGCCAATATTAGTGAATGTAAGTGCATTGGGTGTATAGACCCACGCAGCCGAGTCTGGCAGGTACACAGGGAAGGGTGCACAGACCTGGATGCACAGGCTCTGCACCGTGTGGGTGAGTATGTACAGCTGATGTACTTACATTCACTAGTATGAGCTCCCTGTATGCAGCTCACTGAAAGTACAAATACATAACCACACAATTCTTTACACCATACAGGGGCTGAGAGCCCATGTGAATGAGCCCATAGTGTTATCTTATTTTTCAGCATTCCCTGTGGTCATATTGATTGTTTTTATGTCCCAGGAAAAAGAGAGAGCATGGCTTGTTAACAATAGATTATAAATCCATTCTTTCTATACAGTGGCTAATACTGTATGTGGTATGCCAATTGGTCACTACACTTAACAAATGTCTATGGGACACAAGCTGATCGGATTATCTAAATAAGGTTACTATTTACAATTAGCATGAGATATGATAAGCAAACAATACAACAACCAGACTTTTGAACTAGAAAGAATCACAGGGGTACATTTACTAAAACTGAAGTAACCAGAAGCTGGAGCCACTGTTCATAGTAACCAATCAGCTTCTATCCTCAGGTTATTCAGTTAAGATTTGGAAATGAAAGAAAAAAGATGAATGCTTGTCATGCACAGCTGCTCATGATTCTGGCTGCTCCAATTTTTAGTAACATCCCCTCAGAGTAACACAATTGGGAAACTAGAAGTTTCATAATATGTTACAAAACTTCCACCCCCTTCCTGCCAAGGCCAGTTTTCAGATTTCAGTACTGTCACATTTTGCATGACAGTTACTCATGCAACACTACCCAAATGACTGGGTTTTTTAAACATTTTTGCTATATAAATGGAAAAATGCCAAAATTGTTGAAAAAATATTTTTTTCTTAATTAATATTATCAATAAACATGATTTATAAATAGCGAGAAGAGTTTGCGCAGCGCTTTACAAAATGAAGGCAGACATTACAGTTACAATACAGTTACAATACAATTCAATACAAGAGGAATCAGAGGGCTCTGCTCGTTAGAGCTTACAATCGAAGAGGGAGGGTCAAATGATACAAACGGTAATTACTGTGGGGGATGAGCTGATAGAGAAAGTAAAAACACAGTGTATTAGTTAGTAACAGGATAGGCTTCTTTAAATAGATGGGTTTTCAAGGACCATCTAAAGATGGATAGATTAGGATATAGTTGGACAAATTGGGGCAAGGAGTTCTAGAGGATGGGAGAGGCTCTGGAGAAGTCCTGGAGACGAGCATGGGAGGAGGTGACAAGGGAGCTTGAGAGCAGGAAGTTTTGAGAGGAGTAAGGACCAAAGAGAGCCGTTTGGTTGGTATTTTGAGACCAGGTTAGTGATGTAGCTGGGGACAGAGTTGTGGATGGCTTTGCAAGTTGTTGTTAGAATTTAGAATTGTATTCATTGGGTGAGTGGAAGTCAATGGAGAAACCTGCAGAGAGGGGTAGCAGACACTGCACGGTTGGTAAGGTGGATGGGTCTGGCAGCAGGATTCATGATGGACTGAAGGGGGGATAGCCTATGTAAAGGTAAGCCAATGAGGAGGTAGTTGCATTAGTGCAGGCAACAGATAACCAGGGAGTAAAGTAGATGCTTTGTGGTGTCATTGGTTAGAAAGGGGCGTATTTTGGAGATACTGTAAAGGTTGAGGTGGCAGTGATTGGATGTGGGGCCAAAAGGAGAGTCCAGGGTTACTCCTGGCACTCTGGCATGCGGGAAATGACTGATAGTTGTGTCATCAATAGGGATGAGCTTTGAGTTTGAGTCAAACTCATGTTCGACTTGAACATCAGCTGTTCGTCAGTTCGCCGAACAGTGAACAATTTGGGGTGTTCGTGGCAAATTCAAAAGCCGTGGAACACCCTTTTCAAAAGTGCTGATTTTAAAGACTTATTTGCATGGTATTGTCATAAAAAGTGTTTGGGGACCTGGGTCCTGCCCCAGGGGACATATATCAATGCAAAAAGAATTTTTAAAAATGGACAAAAAAAGAAAAAGGAAATATCCCCCGTGGGGTTTTCTAAGCAGCAAAAAATTATAAAAATGGTAAGCTGTAACTTGAAAGGTTTTTATTTTGTAGAACTTTAATCACAACGTGATCACATGAAATGACCATGATGGTTAAAATAGGAGCTGTGCTACAGGAGATAACACAAATGAAGCTGTCATAAAATTATACAATGTTCAAGCGCTATAATAGAATAATAGAACTGACGCGTTTCGACCCCGTTGGGTCATCTTCAGAGGATTCAGGCGCTGTAACAAGATTTGCGTATTGAAATTCATGGATATGACAATAAAAATTAAAATGTAATAAATATATGTTTTTAACAGTATAATTACCAATCACATTGCATTTTTTTTTTTCCACAATAATGTTTATTAGCAGATGTAATTTTACAACAATTGCATTAAATCCAGGTTGTTATACATTCCTTTTGTACATAGTGGTTCAGGTTACATATGTATTGCATTAATGTAGATGGATACATGCATATTCAAGTTTACACTCTTTGTTTATTACAGTCGTATGGTATTGATCGTAACCTCTCATAGTTTGTTCGGAAAAGGGGGGGGGGGTATAAATAGCCCCCCTATGGGGATATGGAATGTGTTTACTAGGAAAGAAAGAGAATGGAGAAAGGAAATAAAGAGAGGAGTAAGAAGAAGAAGTTTGGTCCGTCTAATTTCTCGACACGGGGCTCCCCCCCCCACGTTTCTTAAATTGAAATGGTTTTGGGGAATACAGTTGTATATCCAACTATTTGACCTCTTAAATAGGCCAACCCAGTTGTCAAGGTTGGATTGAACTGTATCGCTGGGTTGATTTGAAGTAAGTCCAGCAGGCCCAAGTGGTCGTGTATTTTTGAATACGCTCCTGAGAGATATGTACTAACTCCTCCATCTCCTCTATCTTGGAGATCCTCCGGAACCATTCTCCAATTGTGGGGATGGTCGTGGATCGCCAGTGTGTCGGTATGCAGAGCCTAGCCGCATTCACCAAATGCATAGCCAAAGATTTAAAGTACTCACTTTTAGTTAGGTGAGTGTGGTGGAGAAGATACTGAGCAGGCGAGAAGGTCAAGGTGTATGTTGTTATATGTGAGATAAGGTCGTGTACTTCCTTCCAGAAGGGTTGCAATAGGTCACAGTCCCACCATATGTGTAGCATGGTCCCTTTAGTTTTCCCACACCTCCAGCAAGTGTCTGGGACATTAGGGCAAAACTTATGTAGAAGTGAAGGAGTAATCACATTGCATTTTAACAGTTTCTCCTGAGCCTAAAATTTTCCGAAGTCTCCCCCACGGGGTCCCGGAAGGGGTCCCAGGCCGTCCACCACGTCAACAGGGGGAGGGAGGCTAATCGCCCATGCGTGTCTTACAAGGAGTCACTTGACACTTGAGTTAAGATATGAGCTGTGGGATGGCTTTGGTTGAATTTTGCATTTCTTATAATATTCCTATTGTTATTGTTTCTACTGTATAAGCATTGTGTTACATTGTTTAAAGGACGAGCTAGTGTATATGTATAGGTGATGACTGGACTATTTCCATGTAATTACACGCAACTATTTCTGAACGGGAGAGATCGGATAAAACTATCTGTTATTCTCCCCTGTTTTCATTAATTTACCACAATACTAGACACTTCAATGTGCCCCTTTTGGTGCATTTAAAATGCTTACTATACACTGGCGAGTATCTTAATTCTGTTGAAATGACAACTCCAACAACTTGAACTATCACACTCACGTCCTTTGTAAACTTAATGGAGGCAGCCAATGGCTACCTCAAATGTATCCCAACCGCCCACAGCTTTTTAGACCTTTGTATACTAGAATGTGATCTATAGGTGGTTATAATCTCTTTTACACATTGTTCGCACTATGTCGTTCTTCCGCTTTCCCTCCCCTCCCGGAACCGGATGTGGGTTCCATGGTCCGTTGACCCGTCTCGGGGGTTGGGGACTTCGTCGCTGCGTCTCTTCCTGCCAGGAAAAGAGGGGGGGCACAGGACCCGTGCCTCTTTTCTGCACCCTCAGGTGTATCATTTCCTGCCAGCGGGGTTCCGGATCACATCTGGACGCCGTGGCGTTGCGGGTGCGCGATGCCGCCAGCGTGCGCGTGACGTCACAGCGTCACGCAATTTCGGCGGATGTGACGGCTGTGCCGGGACATCCATCTTCCTGAACGCCGGGGGAGCCACATGTGGAGTGCCAATAGGTGGCACTATCACTGCTGGAGGAGGAGGGCTGGGGGCAGCCTGCGTGCACCTGCAGCCCAATTAGGCATCCAATCAGTGGCCAGCACTCTATATATAATGATGAAGCAGACTGGGGATCTTTATTTAGTCCCTACCGTTCCATCAGATTAACCAACTGACCTAAAGTCTGGAGACAGGTAATCACCAGTATTTGAGTATATTGATGAGTTGGATCTGACGTGACATACCCTGCATTGTGGGTCTCTTTCACGTCATCTCTTTTTTGTAACAGGTACATCATTTTGGACAATTCATATCTGATTTTACCTACCCTTAATACACGTTTTATCATTGTGGCACCTCACTCATGTGTTCCTTCCTTGCTTCACCCCTGTCCCATCTTTCTCCCTTCTTGACCTCTCATCACCCCTTTCCAGCACTTCCACATCCTTGCCAGTACACTATCACACACTTCCACTTCTCACTCAGCCAAGGTTGGATTGTTTTCTTTGTTGATGTTTTTGCTTTCATTGCATTTTTTTTTGGCCCCTTGCACTGCACTTACCTATCTCCCCACCCCCATTTTTCCCTCCCACTCACATTCATCACCCCACCTGCACCATCTTTACACTTCACTGCTCTTTCTCCCCATCATGCCCCCTCTTTCCCTTTTTTCCTCCATTTTTTCCTCTTGGCTCTTTTCTTCCACTCCCCATTCCTCTTCCTATTCCCCTTTTACCCATCCCCCCTGCTTCTCGTTCATTCTTTCCAACCCCCTCCCCCCCCCTCCTTTTTTTTTGTCCTTTCCCTTTTATCCCCACTAGTCAGTCTGTTCCCCCTTTTTTCCTCACATGTTTTCCTCACATTCGTCTCCTTCCCCACAATACTACATTCCCACTCTACTTTGCCACTTATCTCATGGCTATCATATAGACACCACCATTTACTGAGTACTTACTTTGATATACTGACATCTATATGCAGTCATATCTATTTTTCTTTAATCCTCTTTTTTACCATTAACACTATGGGAATATCCACATACTGCTGACCCCAACAAGTACAGACAACATTAAATGAATGATAAACAGAGTTATTTTTCAAAAATAAAAAGTGATAATGATACATATATTTCTATCCGTGATAAATATAATGCACTGATGGTACTGTTGTCTGTTATTTGATACTGACTGCAGGTCCCACTCGCTTGCCCCCACGCCCCTCCCTGGTCTTGGGAAATATCCACTTGGTGTGACTCCTTGTAAGACACGCATGGGCGATTAGCCTCCCTCCCCCTGTTGACATGGTGGACGGCCTGGGACCCCTTCCGGGACCCCGTGGGGGAGACTTCTGAGAATTTTAGGCTCGGGAGAAACTGTTCAAATGCAATGTGATTGGTAATTATACTGTTAAAAACATATATTTATTACATTTTAATTTTTATGGTCATATCCATGAATTTCAATATGCAAATCTTGTTACAGCGCCTGAATCCTCTGAAGATGACCCAACGGGGTCGAAACGCATCAGTTTATTATCCTATTATAGCGCTTGAACATTGTATAATTTTATGCCAGCTTTATTTGTGTTATCTCCTGTAGCACAGCTCCTATTTTAACCATCATAGTCATTTCATGTGATCATGTTGCCTTTAAAGTTCTACAAAATAAAAACTTTTTCAAGTTACATCTTACCATTTTTATAATTTTTTGCTGCTTAGAAAACCCCACGGGGATATTTCCTTTTTCTTTTTTTGACAATAATCGGGGTGTGCAGCACTTCATATCTTCTCAGCATGTGTCCCTCCCCTTTTTTTAAAAATGGACGTTTTTTCGTGAGCAGTGATTATAATAATGCTTAAAGTGAAACAATAAAAGTGTAATATTCCTTTAAATTTTGTACCTGGGGGGTGTCTAAAACAGTCTGACAGCAAAATGACATTTCAAAGGAAAAAAGTCATTTTAGGGCCCTTTCACACTGGGGCGGGGGCGGCGGCGGTGGTAAAGCGCCGCTATTGTAAGCAGTGCTTTACCGTCGGTATGCGGCCGCTAGTGGGGCGGTTTTACCCCCGCTAGCGGCCGAGAAATGGTTAAAAACCACCGCAAAGTGCCTCTGCAGAGGCACTTTGCCGGCGGTATAGCCGCGCCATCCCATTGATTTCAATGGGCAGGAGCGGTGAAGGAGCGGTATACACTCCGCTCCTTCACCGCTCCGAAGATGCTGCTAGCAGGACTTTTTTTACCATCCTGCCAGCGCACCACTCCAGTGTGAAAGCCCTTGGGGCTTTCACACTGGAATGAAAGCAGCGGCACTTTCGGGTCGGTTTGCAGGCGCTATTATTAGCGCAATAGCGCCTGCAAACTGCCCCAGAAACTAAAACTACTCGTGGCTATAATGAATTGTCGGTCCGACAATACACATAAAAGTTCATTGATAAAAACGGCATGGGATTTCCCCACAGGGGAACCCCGCACCAAAATTTAAAAAAAAATGGCGTGGGGGGCCCCCGGTGGGTGACCCCACCCCCCTCTGACAACACGGGGAAAGCCACAGAGAAGTCCCGTGAATTCCCCTTGCATCAGAGGAGGGGTCACCGGGTGGCCCCGCCCTCCATTATATAAGAAATGTCAGAAGAAGCAAAGCGTCACATGGCTGAAGACTCCCACTGAGGCGGATCATGCAGACGGAGCGGAGAAGAAGCCTGGAGGAAGATGCGGGACGAGAAGAGCGGAGAAAGAAGAAGATGGAGAAGAATATGGAGGAAGAAGAAGAACACCGAAAGAATACCAGAAGAAAGAAGATGGAAGAAGAAGCCGAAAGAAGAAGAAATTAATAAAGGACTTGTCAAAAACTGTCTCTTGTGTTTTTTAAACTTTTTGACACTTTTTTTGTGAAATGGTAGGGGTACATTTGTACCCCATTACCAATTCACACGGGGGGGCCAGGATCTGGGGGTCCCCTTGTTATAGGGGGCTTCCAGATTCTGATAAGACCCCCGCCCGCAGACCCCCACAACCACCAGCCAAGGGTTGTGGGGATGAGGCCCTTCTCCCCATCAACATGGGGACAAGGTGCTTTGGGGGGCTACCTCAAAGCACCCTCCCAATGTTGAGGGCATGTGGCCTGGTACAGTTCAGGAGGGGGGGGGGGTGCTCTCTCGTCCCCCCCTCTTTTCCTGTGGCCTGCCAGGTTGCATGCTCGGATAAGGGTCTGGTATGGATTTTTGAGGGGACCCCATGCCATTTTTTAAATTTTGGCGTGGGGTTCCCCTTAATATCCATACCAGACCTGAAGGGCCTGGTATGGAATTTAGGGGGACCCCACACATTTTTTTTGGGGGGTCGGGGTTCCCCTGTGGGGAATTCCCATGCAGTTTTTATCATTGAACTTTTATGTGTATTGTCGGACCGACAATTCATTAATAGCCGCGAGTAGTTTTAAATTCCTTTTTTTCCTTTGAAATGTCATTTTGCTGTCAGACTGTTCTAAACACGGGAAACATGCGCCCCTTTACAGGCATACTATAGACACCCCCCAGGTATGAAATTTAAAGGAATATTACACTTTTATTGTTTCACTTTAAGCATTATTAAAATCACTGCTCCCGAAAAAATGGCCATTTTTAAAAATTCTTTTTGCATTGATACATGTCCCCTAGGGCAGGACCCAGGTCCCCAAACACTTTTTATGACAATAACTTGCATATAAACCTTTTTTTAATGAGCACTTTTGATTATTCATGTTCGTGTCTAATAGACTTTAACGGTGTTCGCGTGTTCAAACACATTTTTTGCCTGTACGCAAGTTCTGCTGCAAACCGAACCGGGGGGTGTTCGGCTCATCCCTAGTCATCAATCTTGACAGTCAGGGGAAGGGGTAAAATATTGAACATAAATAATCTTTCTTCATAAATTTGGGCCAAAATGTATTCTCCTAGATTTCTTTGGTAAAAATAACCCAAATCAGTTCATTTTATTTAGTCTGCATGAAAGTTATAGAGTCAACAAACTATAGTATATACAGTAAATTTGCAAATTGATCAAGCCTGATATACTGACTGTCTATCTCCTTTCTTGAAGCCCTAAAATGCCAGGACCGTACAAATACCACTCCAAATGACCATTTTTTTGGAAAGTAGACAGTCCAGGGTGTCTCGTTAGAGGCATGGTTAGTTTATTGAAGTTGTAATTTTTTTGTCATCATTTGTTGGAAAATTAAGAAATTACATATTTTTTTTTTCAACGAAGTTGCCATTTTGTTCTCACAGCATAGGCATATTCAGAATTACACCCCAAAACACGTTCTTCTATGTCTTTTGAGTATGGGGATACCACATGTGTGAGACTTTTTCACAACCTAGATGCATAGAGGGGCCTGAGATCCAAGAAGCACCTTTGGGCTTTCAAAGAACATAAATTATGCCCCTAATTTCCAGGCTACCTATCACATTGTTGGAGGTCCTAGAGTACCAGGACAGTGGAAGCACCCACAAAAAAAAATACCCCATTTTGGAAATAAAGCACTACAAGGTAGTTTCTGAAAGGCATAGTGAATCTTTTGTAAAATTACATTTTTTTCTACAAGTTTTTGGAAAATGCAGGAAGGAAAATGAAATTGTATTTTTTATACAAAGTTATCAATCAATACGATATTTCTAACAGACATCATAGGCATTCTGCTACTTCTCCGGAGTATGAGAATACCACATATGTAAGACTTTTTCGCAGCCTAGCCATACAAAGGGTCCAAAATCCAAGGAAGCACTTTCAGGCGTTCCAGGAGCATTCATTGTGCATCTAATTTCCTGACTACCTATCATATTTTTGGATGCCCTGGAGCACCAAGACAGCGGAAACACCCAAAAAATTACCACATTTTGGAGAGTAAACACCTCAAGGTATTTTTTTTTTAGGAAGCGTGGTGAGTCTTTTGAAGACTTAATTTTTTTGCCACAAGGTTTTGGAAAATGCAGAAAGAAAATTAAAATTATTTTTTAACACAAAGTTGGCAGTCTAATAATATATTTCTTACATGCAGCTTGGACATACTTACAGAATTACACCCCAAAACATATTCTGCGATTCCTCTGAATATAGTAATAACACATGTGAGGGACTTTTTCGGTGTCTAGGCTGATTATATATTGGACATTGTATATTTTGTATCACGCACATCAACCAATTGTGTCAAAACAAATGTACTGTAATAGTCACCTTTAAACAAGTGGTCAGATATTATGATGTAATGTAGAAGTTCCAGTTCCTATAAGCCAAGCAAGCCTTCCTTAGTTGTACATGGCTGCCCCCGGGAATGATCATTAACAATCTTTTTTGGTAGTAGTCTAATACTAGACATTCTCTAGGCTCTTTATATATAACTAAATAATAGGTTTGCCTTTATAGATTCCATCAGGGCCTTGTGATTGATAAATAAAGCTGGTACACATAGTTACAGTGGCTTGTGAAAGTATTCGGCCCCCTTGAACTTTTCAACCTTTTGCCACATTTCAGGCTTCAAACATAAAGATATAAAATTTTAATTTTTGTGAAGAATCACCAACAAGTGGGACACAATTGTGAAGTGGAACAAAATCTATTGGATATTTTAAACTTTTTTAGCAATTAAAAAACTGAAAAGTGGTGCGTGCAAAATTATTCGGCCCCTTTACTTTCAGTGCAGAAAACTCACTCCAGAAGTTCAGCGAGGATCTCTGAATGATCCAATGTTGTCCTAAATGACTGATGGTGATAAATAGAATCCACCTGTGTGTAATCAAGTCTCTGTATAAATGCCCCTGCTCTGTGATAGTCTCAGGGTTCTGTTGAAAGCGCAGAGAGCATCATGAAGACCAAGGAACACACCAGGCAGGTCTGTAATACTGTTGTGGAGAAGTTTAAAGCCGGATTTGGATACAAAAAGATTTCCCAAGCTTTAAACATCCCAAGGAGCACTGTGCAAGCAATCATTTTGAAATGGAAGGAGTATCAGACCACTGCAAATCTACCAAGACTTGGCTGTCCCTCTAAACTTTCAGCTCAGACAAGGAGAAGACTGATCAGAGATGCAGCCAAGAGGCCCATGATCACTCTGGATGAACTGCAGAGAACTACAGCTGAGGTGGGAGAGTCTGTCCATAGGACAACAATCAGTCGTACACTGCACAAATCTGGCCTTTATGGAAGAGTGGCAAAAAGAAAGCCATTTCTCAAAGATATCCATAAAAAGTCTCGTCTAAAGTTTGCCACAAGCCACCTGGGAGACACACCAAACATGTGGAAGAAGGTACTCTGGTCCGATGAAACCAAAATCCAACTTTTTGGCCACAATGCAAAACGATATGTTTGGCGTAAAAGCAACACAGCTCATCACACTCAACACACCATCCCCACTGTCAAACATGGTGGTGGCAGCATCATGGTTTGGGCCTGCTTTTCTTCAGCAGGGACAGGGAAGATGGGTAAAATTGAGGGGAAGTTGGATGCAGCCAAATACAGGACCATTCTGGATGAAAACCTGTTGGAGTCTGCAAAAGACCTGAAACTGGGACAAGGGAGTTTTATCTTCCAACAAGACAATGATCCCAAACATACAGCAAAATCTACAAAGGAATGGTTCACAAATAAACGTATCCAGGTGTTAGAATGGCCAAGTCAAAGTCCAGACCTGAATCCAATCGAGAATCTGTGGAAAGAGCTGAAAACTGCTGTTCACAAACACTCTCCATCCAACCTCACTGAGCTCGAGCTGTTTTGCAAGGAAGAATGGGCAAGAATTTCAGTCTCTCGATGTGCAAAACTGATAGAGACATACCCCAAGCGACTTGCAGCTGTAATCGCAGCAAAAGGTGGCTCTACAAAGTATTAACGCAAGGGGGCCAAATAATTTTGCACGCCCCACTTTTCATTTTTTTATTCGTTAAAAAAGTTTCAAAAATCCAAAAGATTTCGTTCCACTTCACAATTGTGTCCCACTTGTTGGTGATTCTTCACAAAAAATAAAAAAATTATATCTTTATGTTTGAAGCCTGAAATGTGGCAAGAGGTTGAAAAGTTCAAGGGGGCCGAATACTTTTCAAGGCACTGTACATAGTTGGCAAGGTTGGATAAAGACACCAGTCCATCTAGTTCAACCTGTGTGGGTGTGCGCATGTGTGTGTTTATATCAATATCATTTCTCATTTCCCTGTATATTGCGTTTGCTAAGATACCTATTTAAGAGTTTTTTTTAATCTATCAACACTTCCCGCTGACACCACTGATTGTGGAAGGGAATTTCACATCCTTACGGCTCTAACTGTTTACTCCAATTTCATTGAGTGGCCACGTGTCTTCTTCTTTGTAACAAACAAGAATTTGTTACCCCAACACTTCATATTCCTGTGCCTGCTGTACCATGTACTTGTATGAGAAAGTATCCTGTTCTCTTTGTATTGCTTCCTTTTTGTGAAATCCCTGGTGTTCCTGCCAGCACCTCTGCTATCCTATTAAAAACTGACCACACTAAGCAGGAGAGCAGAGGGAATGTGATCATGTATTAAAGGGAAAAAAGGGTATTTATAATATTTTTACAGTGCCTTGAAAAAGTATTCATACCCCTTGCAATTTTCCCCATTTTGTCATGCTACAACCAAAAATGTAAATGTATTTTATTGGGATTTTATGTGATAGATCAACACAAAGTGGCACATAATTGGGAAGTGGAACGAAAATGATAAATAGTTTTAATTTTTTTTTACAAATACATATGTGAAAAGTTTGGCATGCATTTGTATTTAGTCCCCTTTACTCTGATACCCCTAACTAAAATATAGTGCAACCAATTGTCTTCAGAAGTCACCTAATTAGTAAATAAAGCCCATCTGTATGTAATATAATGTCAGTTTAAATACAGCTGTTCTGTGAAGCCCTCTGAGGTTTGTTAGAGATCCTTAGTGAACAAACAGCATTATGAAGGCCAAGGAACACACCAGACAGGTCAGGGGTAAAGTTGTGGAGAAGGTTAAAGCAGGATTAGGTTATAAAAAAATATCCCAAACTTTGAACATCTCATGAAGCTCTGTTCAATCTATCATCCAAAAATGGAAAGAGTATGGCACAACTGCGATCCTACTAATCTAGGGATGGGCGAACGGTTCAGCCCGAGCATAAGTTCGGGCTGAACTCTGGTTGTTCTGATGTTCTGCAAACACCAAACAATATGCAGTGTTCAGGGCAAATTCGAAAGCCGCTGGAACAGATTCCGATAAGCCCCCCGCCCACAGACCCCCACAACCACTGGGCAAGGGTTGTGGGGATGAGGCCCTTGTTCCCATCAACATGGGGACTACCCCAAAGCACCCTCCCCATGTTGAGGGCATGTGGACTGGTATAGTTCAGGGGGGGCGCTCTCTCGTTCCCCCCTCTTTTTCTTCCGCCTGCAAGGTTGTGTACTCGGATAAGGGTCTGGTATGGATTTTGGGGGGACCCCTATGCCATTTTTTTTAAAATTGCACTTTTGATTATTCATGTTTGTGTCCCATAAACTTTAATGGTGTTCGTGTGTTCTACCAAATTTTTTGCCAGTTTGCATGTTCTGCTGCAGGAGGGTGTTCTGCTCATCCCTATACCAATACATGGCCATCCACCTAAACTGACAGGACGGGCAAGGAGAGCATTAATCAGAGAAGCAGCCAAGAGGCCCATAGTAACTCTGGAGGAGCTGCAGAGATTCACAGCTCAGGTGGGAGAATCTGTCCACAGAACAACTATTAGTCGTGCACTCCACAAATCTGACCTTTATGAAAGAGTGGCATGAAGAAAGCCATTGTTGAAAGAAAGTCATAAGAAGTCCTGTTTGCAGTTTGTGAGAAGCCATGTGGGGGATACAGCAAACATGTGGAATAAAGTTCTCTGGTCTGATGAGACCAAAACTTTTTGGCCTAAAAGCAAAACGCTATGTGTGGTGGAAAACTAACACGTCACATCACCCTGAACAGCATCCTCACTGTGAAACATGGTGGTGGCAGCATCATGTTGTGGGTATGCTTTTCTTCAGCAGAAACAGGGAAGCTGGTCAGAGTTGATAGGGAGATGGATGAAGCCAAATGCAGGGCAATCTTAGAAGAGAACCTGTTAAAGTCTGCAAAAGACTTGAGACTGGGGCAGAGATTAGGATAACAACCCTAATGGTTTAGATCAATGCATTTTCATGTGTTATGCCGAGTACACACGAGCAGAATTTCTGACAAAAAGAGTCCGATGGGAGCTTTTCATCGTATATTCCGACCGTGTGTATGCTCCATCAGACTTGTTCCGTCGAAAATTCAGACGGACTTAGATAGAGAACATGTTCTATATTTTTTTCCGACGGAATAAATTACTATCGGAAAAAACGATTGTCTGTATGCTGTTCCGACGCACCAAAAACAACGCATGCTCTGAAGCAAGTACCAGACAGAAGCTATTGGCTACTGGCTATTGAACTTCCGTTTTCTTGTCCCGTCGTACTTGTAGTACATCACCGCGTTCTGTTTGGTCGGAATTTGGTGTGACCGTGTGTATGCAAGACAGCTTGAGAGGAATTCCGTCGGAACGCCATCTGAAAAACCTTCAGAGTTTATTCCGACGGCAAAACCGGTCGTGTGTACAGGGCATGAGAATGGTCCATTCAAAGTCCAAACCTAAATCCAATTGAGAATCGTGGCAAGACTTGAAAATTGCTGTTCACAGACGCTCTCCATCCAATCTGACAGAGCTTGAGCTATTTTGCAAGGAAGAATGGGCAAAAATGTCACTCTCTAGATGTACAAACCTGGTAGAGACATACCCAAAAATACTTACATAGTTACATAGTTGGTGAAAAAAGACACAAGTCCATCAAGTTCATCCTGTGTGTGTGCTTTTATGTCAGTATTACATTGTATATTCCTGTATGTTGTGGTCATTCAGGTACCTATCTAATCGTTTTTTGTTATTATCAATGCTTCTCGCTGAAACCACTGCCTGTGGAAGAGAATTCCACATCCTTACCACTCTTATGCCCCGTACACACGGTCGGACATTGATCGGACATTCCGACAACAAAATCCTAGGATTTTTTCCGACGGATGTTGGCTCAAACTTGTTTTGCGTACACACGGTCGCACAAAGTTGTCGGAATTTCCGATCGCCAACAACGCGGTGACGTCAACCACGTACGACGAGACTAGAAAAGGCCAATTCAGAACCAAGCGCGGCACCCTTTGGGCTCCTTTTGCTAATCTCATGTTAGTAAAAGTTTGGTGAGAGACGATTCGCGCTTTTTCAGACTCGTGGCTTTCAGATCGTTTTCTGCGGTTCAGTTTGTGCTTGTGGGTTTGTATCTGCTCTTCAGTGCGTGCAGTCAGTTCGTATTGGAGTTTTCTGTGCGATCTTGTCCGCTCGTTGCTGTTTTTCAGGTCGCTCTTCACAGGCCTTGCTGTTCTTTAGTGCGTTCTGTTACTTCGTTCTGAGCAGCCGACCGTTTTCTAGCCATGTTGCGTATACGTACTCCTCGTAGAGTTCGTGCTGTGCGGGGGCTTGGTGTTGGGGTCCTGACCTTGACACAAGTCCAGTCCATGAACAGGGTGGGGAGGAGTTCATGGACCAAGAATTGGTTGCTTCAGCGTGACCAGTTCTCTCATATGCCTTTGCTCCGTGAGATCCGTGAGAATAATCCTGATGAATTCAGGAACTTTCTCAGGATGATGGACCCCGTATTTCACCGTTTGTTGGCTTCGCTGACCCCCTATATCAGCAGGCAGGATACCTGCATGAGGCAAGCCATCACTCCGGAGCAGAGGCTCATCGCTACCCTGCAGTACTTGGCGACAGGGAGAAGCCTACAGGACCTCAAGTTCTTGACAGGCATCTCCCCCCAGGCTCTGGGTATCATTATCCCAGATACCTGTTCTGCCATCATCCAGGTCCTGCAGAAGGAGTATATTAAGGTAAGATTTTTATCCTTTAATATCACATTTTATTATATTGAATGTTTGCTAATATATTTTATTTCTTTTCTCATTCCCTAATTACCATGATTGTAATATAATATGCTGTGAACGTCCCCTTTGTCCTCATTCATGCTGGAATTTTTTGTAATTTTTTTTTGTCCTTCATACATATTTGCCTTCACTTACCTCCCCAGCATGCTCTCCTGGCCCTATATTCACCTCATGTAGTCACTTAACAATGTATTTTATCAGCTCCATAGTAGTGCTTTACCCCAAACACCCCCTAAAATGTTTTGAAATGTGATTTGTGCTTTAAATTCAGGCAGATTGCTAGAGGCTTGTTTTTGTGGTGTCCCCAAATCATTTTGAACCCTCCCTCCCCCCCCAACTGCTAAGTCAGCTGATCCCAATTCTCTATCTATCCTCAATCCTCTATCTGCTGACTTTGCCAAACCCATACACACTATACCCATCTCTTTTGTGCTCAGATTTATTGATGAATTCCCCAAAGCATGTAGTGCAAGGGCCTGCCGGTATACTTTCAAATGGTACTGTTTAAAGTTTTTGGATACTATTATTATCTTGATAGGTAATAGCAGAACGTTCAAATGTGCTCAAATGTGTACAGTGTGTATTTATATCTTTGTATTATGACACTTCTTACCTGTCCAGTGGGCTGCCAATAGTGTAACTAAGGAGGGGCTGTTCCAAGTAATACCCATTATTTAGGCATTCATCTCTCAATGAAGTGAAGAGGGTTACCTGTCCAAGATTCCCCCCCCCCTATAATGTTAGAAATGGCCCATGAGAGGGGGGAGGGGGAATATGATAGGTGTACCTTATACTTTGGTGTTGTAAAATTCCCCTTAATAAATGTTATCTGGATGTTGGCCAAGAATGTTTGTGTCTAATCTGCTTTCCATGTTTATGTGCAAAAATACTATTTTTTTTGTTTTCCTCAACAGTTTCCTTCCACGCCACAGGAATGGCAGACTGTGGCCTTCCACTTTGCCCAGCGGTGGGACTTTCCTAACTGTGGAGGGGCAATTGATGTGAAACACATCCACATCGTCCCACCACCCAACTCGGGGTCGTACTATTATAATTACAAGGGGTTCAATAGTATTGTGATGTTGGTGTCGGCTAATTACGAGTTCCTGTATGTGGACGTGGGGAAGAATGGCCGGAAGTCCGATGGTGGAGTCATCGCCCAGACGGAGTTTTACAGGCGTCTCCAGAATGGCAGCTTGGACTTGCCACCTCCAGAAGAGAATGTGGAAGGACTCCCATTCGTCTTCGTTGCGGATGAAGCATTTGCGCTGGGGGACTATCTTATGGGGCCATTCCCGATGAGGACCCTCACCCCGGTACAGAGGATTTTTAATTACCGGCTGGCCAGAGCCAGAAGAGTGGTGGAGAACACATTTGGAATCATGGCCAGCCGGTTCCGCCTATTTCTTACACCCATCCATATGGCGGAGTATAAACTGAATCATATAATCCTGGCGTGCTGTGTTCTACATAACTTTTTACGTCAACATTCTGCCAACTATGCTAGCTCAGTTGGGCCTGAGGCCGGAATGATAAATGAAACAACCCTGACGGCGCTTGAAAGTGGCCGTCCTGGCTTGCCCACCCTGAGTGCCCGTGATGTCCGGTTAAGATATCTTGAGTTCTTTGCGGGTAGGGGGGCCATCAATATGCCAGACAATTTGTGAAACATTGATCCAATAAAAAAAAAACGCAAATCTTTGGTGACATTTACTGCTTGTGTTTGTTTTAGCTGACCCTGACAGAAATGTGGTGAGTCCAGAAAATGGCGTGATTGTGTAACCTTACAAAGCACTGTTGAGTGTTATTTACTAAAGGCAAAGACACTTTGCACTACAAGTGCACCTGAAACTGCACTGAAATTGCACTTGTAGTGCAAAGAGGATTTGCCCTTAGGAAATAAACCCCATTGTCACAGAAAACAGCAATTACATCACCACAAATGTGTTGTAGCGTTAAGACAATAATCCACACATTCTTGATTAACAATCTTTTTAATACCTGCACAATCACATGTGCATTTAGAAAAAGTTTTTAAAACAAACCAACATGTTTGTTGTATAACAATTTTTGGGGTGGCATTATCAAAAATAGAAATGTCCATTTAAGATAAAACAGGCATGTGTAAAACCAACAAGAAAGACACAAATCTTGAACTTACAAAGTTCACATTTGGTAGAACTTGAAGGCAATATCAGACATGAGTATTTAGGAACTGTGTTTGATATTGCGTTCAGATGGGGTGAAGTCACCCCAGGAAAAGCGAAATTTGGAAGATGCACACCAATTTAAGAAGTTCAACATGTGCTAGCTGCCATCACGGGGGATCAAGGGTCGTGTTTTGGGGGAGAAACCCCTTCCTCTCAGCTACATTATTTTTGAGGAAGGGGTTGCACCCCCAAAACGCCTACATTGATCTCCCGTGATGGCAGATAGCACATGTTGGCACACTGTGTGCATCCTCCAAATTTTGCTTTTCTAAAAATCGCTAAAACATTTTGAACTTTGTAGAAAAAGAAAGTGATTTGGAGGGGTTTTAAACTCTCCCCAAAACATAAATGATGTTCTTATTTTTTTGAATAACATCATTGATGTTTTTCTGGAGGTTTTCCAAAGCAAAATTACACCCCATGATCTCCCCGATCAGGATCTGGGCACTTTCTGATGTGAAAGGATCTGGATCCACAACATCACGACCACCTAAAAAGAGAGAAACCAAACAAAAACAGGTATAAAAAAAATGCCGGCATCCATCTCTTACCTGACCCTGTGGTCGCAGACACTCACCTGTTGTGGTGACTAGTTCCACCACATCTTCTTCCCCCTGCTCTTCTTGTGTTGGGGGGATTTCCCCTTCTTCCAGAGGGGGGGGCTTTGGTCTCCTTGGATGAGGGGTGTCCTCCGAGTCTTTTCTCCCCTATGTAAAACAAAAATGCTATACTTAGCACACAGATATTTGAGGGAAGAACTATAAATAGGAAACATTGCTTGAAAGTGGGGTACAATTGTCTATTTTGGCAGAGTTCCAAAATGTAGCATTTTCAGTGTCCTTTGTCAAGCTGCAATACTTTACCTGTTTGGTACAAGCTTCACAGATAGAGACCCCCCTATAGTATACACTGGAGCACCTGTGTGGCCCACCTAATAAAAATGGTGTTCTGGTGTCCCACACTAGTGCTCCAGTGTCTAGATGTGAAAACAGCTTCTCAGTGTCCTCTCCTTACACAGAATCTAGTTTGTATTTCATTCTAGTAACAAAGCCATCTACACAACCAAATTAGTTTCATAAAAGTAGGGCGTAAAAAATGTGGCCAAATGCATATGGCCAAAACAATGGTGTTTTATAGGCCGAAAGAAAAATGTTTGATACGAACGAATAATGTGCCCATGAACATGAAAGTTGCCATTTTAAAATGTACACTTTTAAGAAAAGCACATGGAGCAACACGAATGTAATAAAGACAAAAAGAAGAGGAACACAGCACAACTACTTACTTTTTTGCAGCACTCTCCGGATCTTTCTGTACTGCTCATGTTCTCATAATTTGAGGTCCGACCACCGTTTCCTGAGCTGATCTTTTGATCGTCGTACCCCGAAATTCCGGTGCAGACTCCTGACCACTTTCGCCATGATCTTGGCCTTTCTGACATTGGGGTTGGGGTAAGGTCCATACTTTCCATCATAGTCGGCCCTCTTCAGGATGTCGACCATCTCCAACATCTCCCCAAAGGACATATTTGAGGCCTTAAAGCGTCTCCTTCTGGATCGGGACGTCTCCGGATCAAGGCTTTCCTCCTCCTCCTCCTTGTTGCTGTAATTAGCACGCACCTGCTGTGTCTCCGCTATGTGCTCTTCCCCCACTGCGCAGAACGAAAAGGGGCGGGGAATAGACTAGAAAGAACGTCAGGGGTGGGTGCAGTTACACGCATGCGCAGTGTGTATAAAGCGTAACACGCGTGCGTATTACGTACGATCTGTGAGCGGAGGAAGGAGCATCGGAGGCGCCGATCGTGATAATGAAGGTAAGATCTAAACTTGGGACTATACTGCTTCGAAATTGAAGCCTATATTGTAACAAGATTAGGAGAGTTTGGCCTGACCTTAGGGTTTGTCTTGTGTTGTGTCTTGCAGAGAAAATGGATGGCTTCAACGACCACAATTTCCTCCCCCTGTTCATAGACAAGTACAGGGAGCTGCCCTGTCTGTGGCAGGTGAGACACCCCCATTACAACAATAAACAAAAGAGGCAGGCAGCGCTGGAGAAACTGCTGGAGTTGGTGAAGCCGGTGGTTCCCACAGCAACCATCCCTTATTTAAAAACCAAAATTGGTGGCCTGAGGAGCACCTATCTTAGGGAGCGCAAGAAGGTCACGGATTCCCAGAGATCCGGAGCTGCAGCAGATGACATTTATGTCCCCAGGCTGTGGTACTATGAGAGACTGCGATTTCTGTCAGACCACACTGAAGTCAGGGAATCCCTCTCCACTCTTCCTTTCACTCTTCCTTCCACCCCAGCTGAGGCTTCCGATGTCCAACCTGGGCCTTCCAGCCAGGAAGAAGTGGAGGAGCCCAGCTGGAGTCAGGTATAGCATTCCTCTACTGATTTCTGGTCAATAAATAAATGATGTTTATTAAATGTTATTAATGATCGCTAATTGCTGATTAAAAAAAAGTGTTTTACATATCAATAGACAGTAGTGGGCACCCAAAATTGGGACAAGAATGAAAAATGCTGGGCTCAGAAGGATAGCCTGTTATATTTGTTAACATTCAATTTGCAACAGTCAGGAGATGAAAATTGTGTGTGATTGATGAATAAAAAACTAAAACTATGTCCCTTTTTCATACACAGGAAGACCTCAGCCAGGAGGAGGCTGTGGAATGTGGCAGCCAGGAGGAGGCGGGGGGGTTAGTGGCAGCCAGGAGGAGACGGGGCTAGGTGTCAGCCAGGAGAAGCCTGGGACCAGTCGCAGCCTGACAGAATCGCAGGTTCCTCCCCTCCGCCTTCCATACAAAAGACTCAGGAAGGGGAGTCACGTTCAGGATTCTGCACTCAGGCTTATTCAGGAGGCTTCTGCGTCCCTCAGAGCCTTACCCACTCCTGAAGAGGCCTTTGCCTGCATGGCTGCCACAAAACTGCAGGGCATGCAGGAGGGTCAACGCCTCATGTGTGAGCAACTTATTTATAAAGTCCTAACTAAGGGGGTGAGTGGCGAAATCACACCCAAGACCGACGTGATTGAGTTGGACCATCCTCCTCCTCCTCCTGCTGCCACAACTCCACCACCAGAGCCACAGCGTGGAAGGAAGCGTGGAAGGAAGACCAGAGAGTGATGACCTGGGTTCAGTCTGGTCTGACAAAAGCTGCAGTCTCTTGTATGACCACAGCCTGGGGACACAGATGTCATCTGCTGCTTTCCGGATCTCTGGGACTTCTGGACCAGACTACACTCCCTTAGATAAGGACTCCTCAGGCCACCAATTTTGCTTGAAAATAGTTGATGTGTGCCCTGGGGGTCCAAGGCTTCACCCATTTCTGCTGGTTCTCCAGCGTTGCCTCCCTCTTTGTTTAGTTGTGAGCCCTTAATAAATGAATTTTTTAGGAAAATTATACTCTCCTATGTGTGTTTTCATTTAAAAAGGACAGTTTGTTGGTGATGATTCAGGTACATTTCTAAAGTACAATGTGAAATTAACAAGACACAACAACACCAAACAATCTCCTACAGATTAAATATAACAACATATCAATGGTGTTGTGGTAACTTGACTAACAAAACACACACAAAAATATTCTGGAGTAAAAATAAAAATACAATAAAATAAAGCTCAGCCTTGAAAAAAATACAAACCAAAAAAAAATAATCTGCCTTAAAACAAACAAAAAAAAAACAATACAACACAAAAATAATGTTGTCAGATGTGACAAATCAAAATATATTGAGGGAATCCCAATAAATAGTAAAGAAAGAAGTTTGTGAGAAGTCTGTGTAAATATATGAGCAGCAAAACTACTTCATTCTTCTCACATTATAAAGAAGAAGAGAGTGCGCTGTATTAAACCATTTTTAACATTGCAGCGTGACGAAAGTGCTGTATCCATTGCGAACGCTAAGTTTACCAGACCGAGATGTTCCGTCTCGGAATTTCTTCTGAGCATGCGTGGCACTTTGTGCGTCAGAACAGGCCACACAGGGTCGGAATGACGCGATCGGATTTTGTTGTCGGAAAATTTTATAGCCTGCTCTCAAACTTTGTGTGTCGGAAAATCCGATGGAAAATGTCCGATGGAGCCCACACACGGTCGGAATTTCCGACAACACGCTCCGATCGGACATTTTCCATCGGAAAATTCGACCGCGTGTACGGGGCATTACAGTAAAGAATCCTCTACGCAGTTTAAAGTTAAACCGCTTCTCTTCTAATTTTAGTGAATGGCCGTGTGTCTTTTTAAATACCTATTCATGGAAAAGTTTTATCCCTATTGTGGGGTCACCAGTACAGTATTTGTACATTGAAATCATATCCCCTCTCAAGCATCTCTTCTCCAGAGACAATAAGTTCAGTGCTCAAAGTCTTTCCTCATAACTAAGGTCCTCCAGTCCCTTTATTAGCTTTGTTGCCCTACTCTGGACTCTCTCCAGTTCCAGCACATCCTTCCTGAGGACTGGTGCCCAGAACTGGATGGCATACTTCAGGTGCAGCCAGACCAGAGTCTTGTAGAGTGGGAGAATTATCGTTTTATCTCTGGAGTTAATCCACTTTTTAATGCATCCCAATATTCTGTTGGCTTTGCTTGCAGCTGCTTGACATTGCATGTCATTGCTTAGCCTGTCATCTACTAGGACACCCAGGTCCTTTTCCATCCTAGATTCCCCCAGAGGTTCTCCCCCTAGTGAGTAGCTTGCATTCATATTTTTGCCAACCAAATGCATATTTTACATTTTTCTACATTAAACCCCATTTTCCATGTAGTTGCCCACCACATTAATTTGTTCAGATCTTCTTGCAAAGTTTCCACATCCTGCAGAGAAATTATTGCCCTGCTAAGCTTAGTATCGTCCGCAAATACTGAGATTGAGCTGTTTATCCCATCCTCCAGGTCATTTATGAATAACTTAAATAGGATTGGTCCCAGGACAGAACCCGGGGGACTCCGCTTTCCACACCGGACCATTCAGAGTACTTCTGTTTACCACCACCCTCTGGACTGTGTGCCGGTTTTCAATCCATGTACTCACCCTTTGGTCCATACCGACAGACCTTAGCTTATACAGTAAACGTTTATGACATAGGCGTGCGCACAGGGTTGTTTCGGGTGTGCCTGGGCACACCCCAATCACCCCATGCAGGGCTGATTCACCTGCTTCCTGGCGCCCCCTGCCTCCTCCCTGCAGTGCTGCCAGCTTCCCTCCTCACCTGTCCCACCAGCTGCTGCGGGAGATGTTTCAGGATGGAGAGCGGGGGAAGGGGCTAGTAAATATTTAATTTACCTCTTCCTTTTCTGGATTAACACAGTTAGTGATCTGTACCGATCACTCCTGTGTTCATTCTTAACTGAAGCATAGTAAACTATGTTTGTTTATGAGACATCAGGGGTCTGTTTAGACCCTTGATACTTCACCAAAGCCCCCCAACGGGGCTCCTAATTTTTTTTTTAAAATATAATAAAATAAAAAAATTGTAAAAAATAATTACAAAAATAAACTTGTAAAAAAATAACAAAAAAATTTTAAAAAATAATTACTAAAAAAAAATAAAAAAAAAAATAAAAAACTTCTGACACTGTTCACTGCCCTATTGGCAACAATCTCTGCTCTACTCACACCTTCAACTGCTCTGCTGATAAACACGCATGTGCGTTTGTGCTCTGGGGTGCACACCCTAATACAATAGGCTGCTCACATCAATGGTTTATGAGGAACGGTATCAAATGCCTTTGCAAAATCCACATACATCACGTCTACGGGCCTTCCTTTAGCTAGATGGCAGCTCACTTCCGCATAGAAGGTTAATAGGTTGGTTTGGCAAGAATAATTCTTCATGAATCTGTGCCCCACACTATATAAGGCTGCTTACACAGCGCCCATATAGTGTTTTATAGTGGGCGGAGATAGAGAGATTGAGCTAGATTAGGTAGGCAGGTTAGATAGTTAGTGGCAGTGTATATGATATATGTATATAGTCAGACTAGTATATATATATATATTATAGTCAGACTAATATATATATATGGTTGGAGCCCTATGTCCGATATGGACATAGATAACATTTATAGTTAAGATAAGACTTACCATCGGAAATAGACCTGGAAGTGTGGACTTACCATATGAAATGGACCTGAAAGTGTGCCTTGGTCTAATGGCCGGTATGCCAAAATAAGGGGGCATACCCTGGTTTAAGAAATGATTATTCTGTAAAGAGAAATGAATAGTTGAGAAATGCTGTGAAATGGGGATGGGAGGGTGGGTATCGCGCACAGGAAACCGACAAGCACCACAGGTGAGCGGGCTGCTTAAATACCCCCCGGGCTCCTCCCATAAATTCAGGCCACCACACTGGCCTTCCTACTTATGGTTGGAGCCCTATGTCCGATATGGACATAGATAACATTTATAGTTAAGATAAGACTTACCATCGGAAATAGACCTGGAAGTGTGGACTTACTATATGAAATGGACCTGAAAGTGTGTCTTGGTCTAATGGCCGGTATGCCAAAATAAGGGGGCAAAAACATTCAGGTAGGGGTATAATATTTTATTGGTTTTCAGTTATTCATTGAGCCAACTTGGAGAATGCCTGTGCCATCTCTACTTGAGGATTGGGGATATACCGGGCGAAGCAGGCTGATTTCCACCTGCCTAGTCTTTTGATGACGTGGTCTGGAACCCCGTGGCGGGATGCTGCGGAGGCTGCTCCGATGCGAAAGGAGTGTCCGGAATACTGACTGGGGTTAAGGTGAAGATTGCGGAGAAGTATCCTTATGTGTTTTACAAACTGACAGGCGCTTAAGGGTTTAACTGGGAATGGTAGAAGAGGACTGGTGTCAGGCAGGAGTGACAGGAGTCGGTTGAGTACGGTGACTGGACACCAGCTGTTATTGGTTTTGTAGAGGTGAATGTCCACTCCAGAGCCTGTTTGCTGGGTTTTAGAGACCTCGAGGTGAAGGATGAAATGGTCTTGGTAGCGAAGCAAGTCTGCATAGTACTTGGTCTGTGGGGTTGTTATAGGTGAATTCGCCAGGTCGCAAGAACCCGTAGTAAGCCAAATATATGGCTGCTTGTAGGACCGTGCTGGGGAGCAGACCGAATGGCGAAGTAGCCAGAATAGTCGACATGTCCCTGAAGATGGGCCCCGTAATGGGTAAGCGCTTGGTGCTGATGACTGGTTGTTGTTTCTGAATGCCCCTTAGGATGGCTCGTATAGCGTGTGATGAGAACAGTGAAGATTTCGTGGGGTCTTCAAGCGTCAAGAAATGTTGTATGCCGGCTAGGTATAGCCGAATGGTATTGTAAGATAAGGCCAGCTGAGTGTGGCAGTATGAAGTGAAGGCCAGTACCTGTTTGACATCTGTTGGTCCTTTACGGCAGGATGTGAGAAATTTATTGAACGCCTTCCAAGCTGTCTGGTAGGCTTTGAGTGTGTTGTGAGAGAGTGAATGATTGATGAGCTGCGTTGCTCCGTGTAAATGTTGAACTAGTCCAGGGTCAGCTGTGACCAGACAGGGATAGGGGCCGACACTGGTTCGGCTTCGGGAACCTGTTTGAAAAAGGAGGTGTAATTAAAACGTGACAGTGCGTCAGCAGCTAAATTGTATCTGCCGGGCATAAATGCACAGTGTATGTTAAACTGATGCTGTAAAGACAGTTGTACCAATCTGCGCAGGAAGGACATGACTGCTAGGGACTTGGACCTGCCTTTGTTGTTGATGTCTGCCGTGGCCTGATTGTCGGTGGTGAAGACTACGGTTTGCCCTGTCCAATGGTGGCCCCAGAGTTGTGCAGCTGCCACTATGGGATAGAGTTCGAAGAGGGAAGATGTTCGAATAAAGCCGGGTATCAACAGTATCTGTTGAGGCCAGGGTCCTGAAAACCATTGGTGGCCAAAAATTGCCGCAAAACCTGTGGAGGCTGCAGCGTCTGTCACCACCTGGGGTGACAGGGCCGAAACCATGGGTATAAATAGGGATATGCCATTCCAGGCGGACAGGAATTCCTCCCACATAGATAGGTCCGCTATTGCTGCGGAGTCTAGATTTAGGATCTGATCGGGGTCTTGTGTTTCTGACAGGAATCTCAGCAGGCGTGACATGAAGGTGCGGCCTTGTGGAATAATTTGCATGGCGAAATTAAGCATTCCCAGGAGAGATTGCAACTGCTTTTTGGTACAGCCCTTGGTGTGGGTGAATTTGTGAAGGACCGCCCTGATGTGGGTTAGTTTGTCGAGGGGGAGACTGGCTTGCATAGCGCAGGTGTCTAAGTTGACCCCGAGAAAGGTGATGATGTGTGCTGGGCCGTCGACTTTGTGCTCGGCGATGGGAACATTGAGATTTCCAAATATCACTCTGAGTTTGTCGAGGTCTCCTGGGGCCTTGCTGGGAGGTTCTATTAGTAGGAAGTCGTCCAGGTAATGGATGACTTCTTGGCATTGACCCTTGTGTAACAGTATCCAAGCAAGGGACTGAGCGAATGTGTCGAAGAGCCAAGGACTACTCCTTGAACCGAAGGTCAGTTTTGTGGCAAAATAATATGCCTCCTTCCACTTGATGCCATGCCAGCACCAAAGGGATGGGTGGATGGGCATGAGCTTGAAGGCATCCGAGATGTCGGCTTTGGAGAGCCAGGCACCTGTACCTGCTTTGATGACTGCTTGTATTGCCATGTCGACGGAGGAATATTTTAGGGAGAATTCTTCGGTGGGGATCAGGGAATTGAGACTGGGGATGTGGGAAGAATGAGGCGCAGACAGGTCGTACACCAAATGTAATTTATTTGTGAATTTGCCCTTGACAAGCCCAATAGGGCTGACTCTCCAAGTGCTGAAAGGGGGCTGAGTGAAAGGGCCTATTACGTACTCTCGGTCTACTTCTGCTTGTAAGAGCCGATCTATGGCTTGTTCGTCAATGGCTGCTGAACGAAGATTCCCACATTCGTAAGTACTGTGGGGTAGTGAAATGAGGCCGGTGTGAAAGCCTACTGTGAAGCCCTGGATAAGGTAGGTGGCCAGGGAAGGGGTGGGATGTGAGGTGAGGTAGAGTCCTAGCCATAAGACGTTGATCCGGCTTAGTCATGCCCTCTTCTGTTGTTTGACTTCGCACAAGTTTCTTGGGTGCGCTCTTTGGCATAAGGTGCAGATGTGGAGTAGGCGGCACTGACTGAAGTTGCAGGACCCGTAATTGTAATTATTGCAGATGGCTGCCCCTCCCACGGTTCGGACTGGGCATCCGAATTTGTCCACCTGAGGCGTTTGTTCAGGGGGCGACTGACCCTGAAGTGCACCGGAGGTAGAGGGAAATTCGAAGGGACGTCTGATCGCCGCATTGGCGCACCAGGTGGCAGTGTGGGTGGAGGACTGGCAAATCGCACACAGGGGTGAGCGTAAGCCGGCAAAATGGCGGCAGAAGAGCTCTGTGTCCATGAGACTCCAATTTGTTGTTGTTTGGAACTGTGTGAGTCTGGCGGCAGCCTTTGCGGAAAAGGAACGGTGGTAGTCGTAAAAGGAAAATCCTCCATACTTGTAGCCCAAGTCTACTACCGTATGGAGGTACAAGTCCAGCTCTTCCCTTCTGCTGGGGGCGGCTGAGCATAGGACGTCTCTCAGCATGCCAAAGTGAATTCTGGGACAGATAACTTGCGGTTCAATCTGGGGTCTTTGGCTTTAAGGACCACCGATATGTCACCCCAGGAGTAGGCCTTATTTTCTGCCAGATCGTGCACAGGGCCGGACTGGCCAACCGGGATACCGGGAAATCCCCCGGTGGGCCGGCTGTCTGGCTGCCCCTGGTGCCGCTGTGAGGGCAGCGGCGCCTGAAAGAAACATGGCTGCGGGGCCGCCAGGCTTACATGCAACTGCGCATGCGCCAGCGCTACTGTCGGAAGTGTGTACGGGCTTTCCCGAGCTAGCCGTGCTCGGGAAAGTCCGTACACACTCGGCAATTCTCGGAAATGCGGGCGCATGCGCAGTGACGATGGCGCCGATCGGCGCCATTTTTAAAAGTACCGCAGTGAGTACTCGTCTGGTGGCCTCTTCCTCCTGCCCCCCCTGCAGCCTCTGACCTCCTGCCCCCACTGCAGCCTCTGACCTCCTGCCCCCACTGCAGCCTCTGACCTCCTGCCCCCCCTGCAGCCTCTGACCTCCTGCCCCCACTGCAGCCTCTGACCTCCTGCCCCCCCTGCAGCCTCTGACCTCCTGTCCCCCCCCTGCAGCCTCTGACCTCCTGCCCCCCCTGCAGCCTCTGACCTCCTGCCCCCCTGCAGCCTCTGACCTCCTGCCCCCACTGCAGCCTCTGATCTCCTGCCCCCACTGCAGCCTCTGACCTCCTGCCCCCACTGCAGCCTCTGACCTCCTGCCCCCACTGCAGCCTCTGACCTCCTGCCCCCACTGCAGCCTCTGACCTCCTGCCCCCGTTGCAGCCTCTGACCTCCTGTCCCCCCCGTGCAGCCTCTGACCTCCTGCCCCCCCCGCAGCCTCTGACCTCCTGCCCCCCCCCTGCAGCCTCTGACCTCCTGTCCCCCCCTGCAGCCTCTGACCTCCTGTCCCCCCCTCCGCAGCCTCTGACCTCCTGCCCCCCCTGCAGCCTCTGACCTCCTGTCCCCCCCCTCCGCAGCCTCTGACCTCCTGCCCCCCCCCTCCGCAGCCTCTGACCTCCTGCCCCCCCTGCAGCCTCTGACCTCCTGTCCCCCCCCTGCAGCCTCTGACCTCCTGTCCCCCCCCTGCAGCCTCTGACCTCCTGTCCCCCCCTGCAGCCTCTGACCTCCTGCCCCCCCCTGCAGCCTCTGACCTCCTGCCCCCCCCTGCAGCCTCTGACCTCCTGTCCCCCCCCTGCAGCCTCTGACCTCCTGTCCCCCCCCTGCAGCCTCTGACCTCCTGTCCCCCCCTGCAGCCTCTGACCTCCTGCCCCCCTGCAGCCTCTGACCTCCTGCCCCCCCTGCAGCCTCTGACCTCCTGCCCCCCCCCTGCAGCCTCTGACCTCCTGCCCCCCCCTGCAGCCTCTGACCTCCTGTCCCCCCCTGCAGCCTCTGACCTCCTGTCCCCCCCCCCCTGAAGCCTCTGACCTCCTGTCCCCCCCCTGCAGCCTCTGACCTCCTGTCCCCCCCCTGCAGCCTCTGACCTCCTGTCCCCCCCCTGCAGCCTCTGACCTCCTGTCCCCCCCCCTGCAGCCTCTGACCTCCTGTCCCCCCCCTGCAGCCTCTGACCTCCTGTCCCCCCCTGCAGCCTCTGACCTCCTGTCACCCCCCCTCTGCAGCCTCTGACCTCCCCTGTACCATCGGCAGCCTCTGACCTCCCCTGTACCATTGGCAGCCTCTGACCTCCCCTGTACCATTGGCAGCCTCTGACCTCCCCTGTACCATCGGCAGCCTCTGACCTCCCCTGTACCATCGGCAGCCTCTGACCCCCCTGTACCATCGGCAGCCTCTGACCTCCCCTGTACCATCGGCAGCCTCTGACCTCCCCTGTACCATCGGCAGCCTCTGACCTCCTGTCCCCCCCCCCCCTGCAGCCTCTGACCTCCTGTCCCCCCCTGCAGCCTCTGACCTCCCCTGTACCATCGGCAGCCTCTGACCATCTATTGTCTTATATCACATCTGCAGTCTGGAGTGGAGTCAACAGTGGGAGTGCCTCAGGGATGGGGGTCATGGGAGAAGTCAGACATGTATGGACTGTGGAGAGGAAACTATGGGATAAAACCAGAGCCACCGAGCTTGAGCCGACTGACTGAGCCCTGCAAGGTGCACCTGAGAGGAGGTCAGTGACAGCGCCGCCAGGTCAGCCTGAGAGGGGGGTCAATACAATATTGTAAGGGGGCACTGATATATAGGTTTCCCCCTTATATCAGTAAACCCCCTTACTTTAGTGTTTTCTTTCTGCGGAAGGTGGTCTCTGGTCACCAGAGTCCTCCCCACATTCCCAGAGTTCCCCTTCACATCATAGTCTGCAGGATTCCACCTTACAGTGCAAGGGGGAACTCTGATGTAAAGAGGAATGCAGAGGACTCTGATATAAGTGGGGTCTCTGGTCACCAGTGCCCCCCTTTTATATCAGAGTTCCCGCTTAGATCATGATCTGCAATGTTCCCCTTTATGTCAGAGTTCCCTTGCATTGTAAAGGGGAATCCTCCTGATGTATAGGGGAACTCTGTGTTGGGTTATATTAATCTGACTTTCATGTAAATGGAGAAATATGGTTTTTGACTTTTGTTTAACTTAACACATTGCTAATAGCAGTTTATAGCTTAAATATTGATATTTGCACTGAAAACTGCCATTTACGGCACCTTTTTTTTGCAGTGTCAATAAAAAATGTGCCAGTAAATGGCATGATTTTTGCCTTGAAAAAAATTGCTGCTGTTTGTAAATTCCATGTCTCTCTTATCTATATATAATACACTCTTCAAATGTGCTTTAAAATGCATGGTTTTCCCTTTTGTGAACAAGAAAATAATGACGTTATGCGGTTGGGCTGGTATAAAAATACTATGGGGCTGGTATGAAATTATTTCCAGGGCTGGTTTTTATTCCCAGTCCGGCCCTGATCGTGCACAGAAATAAGGAGAGAGGCCAGGTTAACGTCCCTGCCGTCCAAAATGTCCTTCCTGATGCTGGTTGGAACCAAATGGGAGGGGTAGACAATGGGGCTCCAGCCTGAGGTACCTGCAGGAAGGGGTGTTAAGGTTTGGGTTGCGGTTGGGTCGGGGACAGCCGCGGCCGGTCGAGCCTCCAGGAGTGCCACCCTGGTTTGGACGTCTGTGACCGAGGTAGACAGGGATGACACCATCGTGTGTAGTTGTGAGATGGCTGAAGATATTGACTGGAGGGATGCCTGTTGGGTACTGGGTCCTGCTGCTGGTGGGGGAAAGAGGAGTTTGAACAGCTCGCCTTTCCTCGCTGTGGCGGGGAAGGGCACACCTCTGCGTCTGAGCTCTGCCGTCAGTTTGGGGATAGTCCATCCCCTGAGGGACTGCACGCTGCCGCTCTCTGAGACAGGGGAAGGTGACAGAGGGGCCGTGAAGTCTTCGCTGCCGGACTGAGACATGGTTGATCTGGTGAGAATCTCCTGTCTTTGAGCTCTTATTTATTGGTTGACTGTAACCTATTGGGGGTGACATGAATTTCAAGTTTTTTCTTTGATCCCCTGAGTCATACTTACCCGACTTATTTTCTCCCATTTTTTTTTTTTTTTACCTGGGGGGATATCGTCCAACTTGGTGCAGGGTGGACCTACTGAACTTTGACTGACCTAGAGGAAAATGAAAGGTGATAATTCGTGAAGGGATTGCTGACTAACTTGAAGCAACGACTTGTATGGTGCTTGCAATCTTGTGACAATGAAATGATTTGAAATGTTTGCCTTGATTATGAAATGAGTGAACTCCATGACAGAGGTCCGGCTCGGTCGTGTCGTGACTGAACCGACCGTGAACCGGGCTCTGGAGCATGTACTGAAATGAGGCAACTGAAAAAACATTGGTGCACACCGGGACGAATCGGTGCATGTTTGATGCATCTGGATTCGAATCGGAGCGCAGTATGAAACGAAATGAGAGAAATGTTCACCTTGACCGAGGCTCGAATTGGTTGTGCCGCATTTTGCGACTGGCAACGAACCGAGCTCTGGTATAGGTATGGATACGGCCGAAACAACTGAGGCATTCCGTGACGAATCGGTGCATCTCGGATGCGACTGGTTTCGAAACGGTGATGCGCTGTGGGAGTGAAATGGTAGCAATTGCATGACAGAGATGCGGATCGGTCGCCCGATATCTGCGACTAGCTATGATCCGGACTCTGGAGCATGTTTCAGAAATGAGGCCGAGCCCTGGGGCACGCCGTAACGAATCGGTGCATGGAGGATGCGACTGGATTTGAAGCGGAGCATGGTAAGTGCAGGTGTAACATATTGTTTGCCATGACAGAGGCGCGAAACGGTCGTGCTGTTGTAGCGACTGACTACGAATCGGACTCTGGAGCATGTACTGAAATGTGGCTAATACCTGGGGCACGCCGAGACGAATCGGTGCATTTCCATGCGACTGAATTTGTATCGGAGCGTGATACGTGGCAATGAAATGATAACCATGACAGAGGTACGAATCGGTGAGTCGAAGTGACTGATAATAACGTGACTCTGGAGCATGTACTGAAATGAGGCCGTAACTACTGGGGCACACCGGAGCGAATCGGTGCATCTTTTAGGTGCGACTGGATTCGAATCGGAGAGCGGTACGTGACTGAAATGAGAAATGATTTGAAATGGTTTGAAATGTTAGAAATGTATTTAGAAATGTTCAGAAATGAGAAATGATTGGTATCGAACTGCCGTGATTCGATAAGATTTGCGAATTGCGACGTCTGCGTCGCGGTGGTTTTCTCAGATAACGCGAAATGGTAACATAACGATAGTACGAGTGATATACATTGCGGTTACGTTTGTGAAATTTTTGCGAGTGATTCGTAAGTTTGATATCACGGTTTAGTGACATGATATCTAAGAATGCGTAAAAACAAAAGTCCGACGGGACCCTACCTGCGACAGCCAAGCCAGACGCGTGGTACGAACTACGAATCGGTAAACACGGACTTCGAAACTCTCGAGCACGGAAATTGCGAACACGGGAACTTGCGAGGCAAGAACTTGCGGACGCTGGTATTCGAATAGTCGGCCTAGTGACGTATATCGCGCACAGGAAACCGACAAGCACCACAGGTGAGCGGGCTGCTTAAATACCCCCCGGGCTCCTCCCATAAATTCAGGCCACGATACTGGCCTTCCTACATATATATATATATATATACACTTCAGGCAGTGTACACAGTATATAATACAGTGTAGTATGATGTTAAAAAAAAATACCCATCATGTCTGGAAGACCTCTAAGGAGAGGCAGACGCTCACAGGCCACTAAAAGAGGGCAAGCAGCCTCTGAAACAATATATTTAACAGCAGGGACCGTTCCTGCACCCAACAAGAGTAACTGTGAGGGGTTACTGTGTTCTGCCACCACTAACGCCTAAGGCCCAAATTTTCAGCAGAGTATATAGGGCAGTCCGTATAGTATATACAGTATACTGCAGTTCAGATTATATAGTGCAGTCTATATAGTATATATGTAATATATGAAATATATATAAAATGTAGGATAGTGGTCATAATCGAGGGACCAGACTGACCTTATGGTCTGATTTTCTTATTGGTTCCCCTGATTGAATCTATCTCACTTCTACAAGTTATTAAGCGTATCAAACCCCTCATTAAATCTCTCCAGAAAGTAAACTGTAATATCAATGTCTATATGCTTAAAGTCTTCACAATTAGAAATATATGAAGCAGCAAAAGAATTGTTAACTACTAGTAAATAGGAAAGAGTATTGTAATATTAAAGAAATATAAGGTTAATATGCAGATGTCACAGATGAACGAAAGACAATTATCCAAGCTGTTACTTAAGTTTGTCCTTAACTTTTTCTGAATGAAAACAAGAGAAGGAGGAGCGATCACACCCTGAGTTACTATAAAGGAGAGGTGGATATCAGCCCCTTCAACGTCCAGTTGAAGCTACGTAACCCAAATGTAGCGAAACGCTTTGACGTAAGCTACATGCAGGGACGCCGTGTCAGTGACCCCCGATGCACCTTACCTTAACGGAGGAGCAGAGCAGCGAGGACCCATCGGACACGAAGCGACATTGCGAGCTGAGCTGAAAGCACGTCTAGCACAAGCCGCTGTTGAACCGGAGTGCTGTGGAACAACGAACAACCAACCGCCCGATCATCAGGGCACCCGATCCATCTGTAACCGGCTGGTTACCCAGCGCAGTGGAACGCATTACTGCCAGATTACTGAGATCTCACACCCTTTAGCAGCTGCCCTACTATCCAAGCGCTGATAATCGGGAAAGGCAAGGAGCCTGTTTCATCCCTGAAAAACCAGACCAGGAAGGAAGGCGGTAACGTAATACAAACAACTGACTTATCCACTTTACAGCATTCCAATTTAGCAATGTGGTTGATATATATAGAAAATCTTGAATGATTTGTGAGCCGCAGTAAGCTTGGGATAATCAGAGAAACAAGGGACTGCTAATTCACTGTACCACTCGCATGCATGCAATTGTCTATAGTCATTGCTTGATCATCTTGATTCTAATCATTAACTGAGTTTATAGAAATCCCTCGCACACCTATGTCCAGATTTAGCTAATATCAGCATGGGACAGTAACTTGGATACAACTATTTTGAGAGGACTTCTTAATAATCTCAGAGGGCCTTGCATAAGTCCAGCTAATACAGCTTTTCACTGCTTCATTAACCGCTTCACTAACTGCTCCCTGATACACGGCTCTATGGAAGATCTCATCCATCCAGCCGAGTTAGGTCATTAGTACCCCCGGGGACCACCTCTGCATAGCAACCCCTTTATCTACTATGCAATTAGATTTTTTTTTAAATGTAATAATAATATTGGCAAATTAGCCATTGGGACTGCTATGCAAAAGTGGATCACATCAGGCGCCTGCATTGTATGTTATTTGTTGGTTTGTTATAGTGTGTGTACTGTTAGTCTTAGTGTTGTCATCTATTACATTGATACATCATCTGTTAAGTTATACATTTGAAGTATCATTTTATGATTGGTTGTCAGAGGATTTAAGGTTATTATACCTTGATGGAAAGCAACAAAATGTTTTTATACCAGTGAGTTTGGTGTTTAAATCACAATAAAATGTGATACTTATTTTTATCTATGATCTCTCCGACTGCCCTTTCTGACCACAAGTAGCTGTATTTCTATCCCAGGGACGCCCAATCTGTGGACCTCCCAGGGATAGCTCTCTATACATGTATATAGTATATATACTGCAGTTCAGAGTGTATAGTGCACTCAGTGAAGTATATATAGAACAGTGCAGGGTATATAGTGCAGTGTACAATATATAATATAGTGTATTGAAGTGGTTAAGGGGAGCCCTATGACAGAATTAAGAAAAAAACGGCATGAGTTCCCTTCATCCATACCAAGCCCTTTGGGTCTGGTATGCATTTTGGGGGGCACCCACGGCATTTAAAAAAATATTTTTTGGGGGTCATTTACTATAGCGCTGCTGTGCTAATTAGTGCTAATTGATGCAAATTTTCATAAATCACGGTAATTAGTGCTAAATTGGTATTCACTATAGCGCTGGTAAAAAAAATACTCCCAAAATCGAATTTACTGTAGTTTCCTAAAACCAAATAGCGCCCAAACCCTTACTCTGCTAAAACCTGGAGAATTGCACATGGAAATATTGTTTAGAACATAATATAATTGCCTAAATGGTACTGAAATATGCAGTATATTATTTAAAGGTAATCTGCTTTTAAACTGTGTGGAAAAAGTGATTTCTACACTGAAATATCTTTAAAATGCATGCTCAGACCTGCAAATATTCATTTTAGCTCCAGTGTCTTTTTACAAGTCGCTATAGTAAATACTAAAAGTTTTAGCCATTGATTCTAATGGTACAATTGTAAATTTCCCAAATAAATCCTTTTAATGTTGAGATGAAATGTATCTTTCTCTGAAATACATTTTCCTTTGCAACACTTTTGCTTCTACTTCAAATATTACGTTTTTAAGAATGCTAGAATGTGGACTGTTTTGATGTTTTGGTAAAATATATTTTTCTCTGTCACTTTCACTTTTTACTCTCAATCTCACAGCAATCTTAACCCAAACTCACACAGGTGTCTTTACAAAGCACAAACAATACCATTGCTGATACAAATTTAAAATGAGTCACAATCTTTTGTGCTTTTTATTATTTTCAAATAATCATAATTTGAGCCCAAAAAATTTGCTATGTGTACCAACATCAGAAATCAAATCGTAATTCCCAAACATTTGAGGGTAATATCACTATTATAAAAATGAAAAACCACGCTATAGAGCTCAAAAAGGTACAAGAATGTCGCTGCACAAAAAAAACACCAATATCTGTGTAAAAACTACCAATAAATATAAATAAGTGCGCTTACAGTCTATATGCAAATGTGATTAAATTAATTAAATATACATAAATCTATGGATTGAATATCCTGAAAATGAGTGCACACTAATGTGCAAAAAGAAAAAAACACATATTAAAACTTAAATGCATCAAGTGCTGAATTTGTGATCACATCGATATATCACCAAACAAAGCAAAAATAGTCAACAGTGAAAACATATAAAAATAATGAGTGAAATCCATTTGATAAACGGCAGAGAAAAATTCCATGAGCAAAATTATCATGGGGCGAACTGTGTGATGGCGTTCAATGCGTATGCGTGGCTACGCATCATACGACAGCACACAGTTCGCCCCATGATATGCACGGGTGTTCGTTTGTTTCTTTTATGCTGTTTTTTTTAACCAGTTTTAACATTACTTAATGGAGTGTGTTTCCTCCGGCTCTGTTTTGGTTTTTAACAATAAACATACCAGTATTTACTACACCATTGGAGCCCTCTTCTGTTTTTTTCACCCACCACCTTTGGGTTAAGTGGGTGTCCCCCCCTTCAGGCAGACGATTTGGACCACGCCAGGTTGGAGACGCTCGACTCATCGGCTGTGTTGGACGCTATCACCTCACGGTCCCCGCAGAGGGCTAAATCTGCTTGCGTACAAGACCTTGCCAACAGGGAGGTCCACCATTTTGGGTAAGGGTCCACCTTCAATATTTCTTGGATTCACTATATTTAGGAGTCACATTTATATATTCTTCTCTTCTTCCTTCACCTATATGGGTTACGGTTTGATGAACTGTGGACTTGTTCTCCTATTTTCATGGATTTGAAATACGCTCATGGAATTTTTCTCTGCCGTTTATCATATGGACTTCACTCATTATTTTTATATGTTTTCACTGTTGACTATTCTTGCTTTGTTTGGTGATATATCGATGTGATCACAAATTCAGCACTTGATGCATTTAAGTTTTAATATGTGTTTTTTTCTTTTTGCACATTAGTGTGCACTCATTTTCAGGATATTCAATCCATCGTACTTACATTTATGTATATTTAATTAATTTAATCACATTTGCATATAGACTGTAAGCGCACTTATTTATATTTATTATTATCACTATTATACACTCACCCACAAAGAACCAGCAAATATCACAGAATAAATCAAGAAAAATAACTCTTGAGTAGGGATGAGCCGAACACCCCCCGGTTCGGTTCGCACCAGAACCTGCGAACGGACCGAAAGTTCGCACGAACGTTAGAACCCCATTGACGTCTATGGGACTCGAACGTTCGAAATCAAAAGTGCTCATTTTAAAGGCTAATTTGCATGGTATTGTCCTAAAAAGGGTTTGGGGACCCGGGTCCTACCCCGGGGGACATGTATCAATGCAAAAAAAACTTTTAAAAACGGACGTTTTTTCGGGAGCAGTGATTTTAATGATGCTTAAAGTAAAAAAAAAAAGTGAAATATTCCTTTAAATATCGTACCTGGGGGGTGTCTATAGTATGCCTGTAAAGTGACGCGTGTTTCCCATGTTTAGAACAGTCCCTGCACCAAATGTCATTTAAAACTGCTTGCGGGTTTAATGTCATGTCGGGTCATGGCAATATGGATGAAAATCAGTGAGACAAACGGCATGGGTACCCCCCCAGTCCATTACCAGGCCCTTTGGGTCCTGTATGGATATTAAGGGGAACCCCGCACCCAAATTAAAATAAGGAAAGGCCCTATATACTCTGAACAGCAGTATACAGGCGGTGCAAACAAGACAGGGACTGTAGGTTTGTTGTTAAGTAGAATCTGTTTGTAATTTTGAACGGGTACATTTTTAACGTGTTTAGCTCCAGCCAAAAAATCTTTTTTAAGCTTTTTGGAAAACATAGGGAAGGGTTATCACCCCTGTGACATTTGTTTTGCTGTCTTTCCTCCTCTTCAGAAGATTTCACCTCACTTTTTTGTCCCAATGAAAAATGTTTTTTGAAAATTTGGGTTTTTTTGTGGAACAAGGATTGGAAAGCATCAGTGGAAAGGAGAAATTGTTTTCCCATATTAACTCTTACAGGAGAGAATTTCCCTTCCTAGGGGTAGATTTCATCTCACTTCCTGTTGTCTCCTTCCGTTTGCAAGTAATGCCGCGTACACACGGTCGTACTTTTCGTCTACAAAAGTCCAACGGACGCTGACGGACTAAAGCTGGCTGGTAATCCGATCGTGTGTGGGCTTCTCCGGACTTTCAACTGACTTTTTTAGCCTCAAATCCGACGTACTTTAGATTTGAAACATGCTTCAAAACTTTACTTCGTAACTACGACGGACCCCGAAATCCGCTCGTCTGTGTGCTAGTCCGACGGACAAAAAGCCACGCTAGGGCACCTATTGGCTACTGGCTATGAACTTCCTTATTTTAGTCCGGTGTACGTCATCACGTACGAATCCGACCGACTTTTGTGTGGTCGTGTGTAGGCAAGTCCGTTCGTTAGAAAGTAGGCCGCAAGTCCGCCGCAAGTCCACCGAAAGTCTGCCGGAAGTCTGTCGGAAAGGCTGTCTGACTTTTGTAGACGAAAAGTACGACCGTGTGTACGCGGCATTAGAGTCGTTTGTAAGTTAGATGTTTGAAAGTAGGGTCCTGCCCTATATACTCAGCAGAAATTTGGGCCTTAGGTGTTGCTGTGGCCACAACACTGTAAGCCCTCACAGGGCCCTGCTGTGAAATATTAGATCAAGAATTGTAATTACATGCCCCTGTTGAACAGGAGCTGAAAAATTAGGCCTTAGGCACTGGTGCTGGTGCCACAACACTGCAACCCCTCACAGACACTCTAGTTGGAACGCAGGAACGAGCCCTGCTGCAAAGTATTGCATCAAAAATTGTAATTACACGCCCCTGTTAGACAGGGGCAGAAAAATTGGGCCTTAGGCACTGGTGCTGGTGCCACAACACTGCAACCCCTCACAGACACTCTAGTTGGAACGCAGGAACAAGCCCTGCTGCAAAGTATTGCATCAAAAATTGTAATTACACGCCCCTGTTAGACAGGGGCAGAAAAATTGGGCCTTAGGCACTGGTGCTGGTGCCACAACACTGCAACCCCTCACAGACACTCTAGTTGGAACGCAGGAACGAGCCCTGCTGCAAAGTATTGCATCAAAAATTGTAATTACACGCCCCTGTTAGACAGGGGCAGAAAAATTGGGCCTTAGGCACTGGTGCTGGTGCCACAACACTGCAACCCCTCACAGACACTCTAGTTGGAATGCAGGAACGAGCCCTGCTGCAAAGTATTACATCAAAAATTGTAATTACACGCCCCTGTTAAACAGGGGCTGAAAAATTGTGCCTTAGGTACTGGTGGTGGCGCCCAGAACCAAAAATGTTCTTACAAGCTATCAGCGTGATGATTGAGGAGGAAGAGGATAATTACTCAGGGATAGTCACTCAGCATCAACATAGGCAGTCTTTGAAGGGATCTGAGATTTCAAAAAAAATTATTCGGTTACATCAGCATCAGGTGCTTGGTAGCTGGTGGTGATCCAAGACTGATTCATTTTTATGAAGGTCAGCCGATCGACCGAGTCGGTGGACAGACGCACCCTGTGATCGGTTACCATGCCTCCAGCAGCACTGAATGTGCGTTCCGAAAGAACGCTGGATGCAGGACAGGCCAGTAGCTCAATTGCATACTGTGCAAGCTCTGGCCAGTGATCCATCCTCAAGACCCAGTAACCCAGAGGATTTTCGGTGGGAAAGGTGTCCAAGTCTGATCTTGCCCCTAGGTATTCCTGCACCATGTAAAACAGACGCAAGCGATGGTTGCTGGAACCGATCATACCTTGGGGCTGCGGACCAAAAAATTGTCTGAACGCATCGGTCAGACGGCCACCTTCTCCACCGCTCCTTCTTTGACTGACCGAAGCCTCAGCAACACGTTGTCCAGAAACAGGAGTTTGTAACCTCCCAGTCTCTGGGAACGCGTTGCACAGACCTTTCTGCAAGGCCTCCCGAAGATGTTTCATCCTCTGCTCCCTCTGCGATGGCAAGATAAGGTCCGCAACCTTACCCTTGTAATGTGGATCAAGGAGAGTTGCCAGCCAGTATTGGTCCTTCTCCTTGATACCACGAATACGAGGATCCTTATGCAGGCTTTGCAGGATCAGGGAGGCCATGCAGCGTAGGTTTGCTGAGGCATTCGGTCCGGAGTCCTCTGGGTCACTAAGGACAACAACGTCCGCAGCCACCTCCTCCCAGCCACGTACAAGTCCATGTGTTCCTTGGGACTGATCCCTTAAAGACTGCTGCTGATGCTGAGTGCCAGGCTCCACCTCCATACTGACACAATCTTCTTCCTCCTCCTCCTCCTCGTCCTCTTCCTGTGTGATCGGCGGGCACGCAGGAACACTGTCTGGATAAAGGGGGCCTTGAGAGCTAAGGAAGTCCTCCTCTTCCGGCCTCTGTTCTGCCTCAAGTGCCCTGTCCATTATTCCACGCAGCGTGTGCTCCAACAGGTGGACAAGGGGGACAGTGTCACTGATGCATGCACTGTCAGTGCTCACCATCCTCGTGGCCTCCTCGAATGGTGACAGGACAGTGCATGCATCCCTGATCATGGCCCACTGGCGTGGGGAAAAAAAACCAAGCTCCCCTGACCCTGTCCTGGTGCCATAGTCGCACAGGTACTCATTGATGGCCCTCTGCTGCGTGTGCAGCCGCTGCAGCATGGCCAACGTTGAGTTCCACCTGGTGGGCATGTCACAGATTAGGCGGTTCTTGGGCAGGTTAAACTCCTTTTGGAGGTCCGTCAGCCGAGCACTGGCATTATATGACCGGCGGAAATGCACACAGACTTTCCTGGCCTGCCTCAGGACATCCTGTAAGCCCGGGTACCTGCCCAAGAACCGCTGCACCACCAAGTTAAGGACGTGAGCCAAACAGGGCACATGGGTCAGTTGTCCCTGTCGGAGGGCAGAGAGGAGGTTGGTGCCATTGTCGCAAACCACCATTCCTGCCTTAAGTTGGCGTGGCGTCAACCACCTCTGAACCTGCCCCTGCAGAGCTGACAGAACCTCTGCCCCAGTGTGGCTCCTGTCCCCCAAGCACACCAGCTCAAGCACCGCATGGCATCTTTTGGCCTGCGTACTTGCGTAGCCCCTTGAACGCCTACGGAGCACCGCTGGTTCCGAGGAAGAGGCCATGGAGGAAGAAGAAGAGGAGGGGGTGGAGGAGAGAGGTGTGTCACAATCAGCATTTTGGAGGCGTGGTGGCGGAACAACCTCCAACACTACTGCACCTTGTCCTGCATCCTTCCCAGCTGCCAGCAGAGTCACCCAATGCGCCGTGAAACTTAGGTAACGTCCCTGTCCATGCCTGCTGGACCATGAGTCAGCGGTAATATGCACCTTACCGCTGACCGCCCTGTCCAGCGAGGCATGGACATTGCCTTCCACATGCCGGTAGAGAGCCGGAATCGCCTTCCGTGAGAAAAAGTGGCGTTTGGGTACCTGCCACTGAGGAACCGCACATTCCACAAACTCACGGAAGGGGGCAGAGTCTACCAACTGAAAAGGCAGCAGTTGAAGTGCTAGCAATTTTGCCAAGCTAGCATTCAACCGCTGGGCATGTGGATGGCTGGGAGCAAACTTCTTTCGGCGGTGCAGCAGCTGGGGCAGGGAAATTTGCCTGGTACAATCTGACGTCGGTGTACCAAAAGCAGATTGCCCACAAGTACTTGGCTGTGACACACCTAATTCTACACCTTCATTCCTCTCACTGCAGGTCTCAGAGAGGACTGAAGGTCTAGTGGGGTTGGAAATCTCAGCTGATGAGGAGCAAGGAGAGATCCTCTTTGTTCTTTGGTGTGGGTCTTTTAGATACGCTTGCCAACGAACTGCATGGCAGGTCAACATATGTCTGGTCAAGCATGTGGTACCCAAGCGGGAGATGTTTTGGCCACGCGAGATACGCTTGAGACATATGTTGCAAATAGCAGCGGTGCGATCTGATGCACTCGTCTCAAAAAAGGCCCACACCAAAGAACTTTTTGAATAACGCGCAGAGACTGCAGCGCCCTGCACATGTGGAGCTTTGGGGTGTGATGCAGTCAATGTGCTGCCCTTAGGCTGGCCCCTGGAGGGCATCCTGCCTCGTTGGTGATGTGCCGCCTCCTCCTCCTCCTCCTCCTCCTCTCTCCTATCAGGCACCCACGTTGAGTCAGTGACCTCATCATCCCCTCCCTCCTCATCACTGGAGCAAACCTGGCAGTATGCTGCAGCAGGGGGAGCATGACTGCCAGATTGCTGTCCTTCTTGGGCACCCCCTCTGTCCGTGCTCATGTTACTGCCTTCATCGAGCTCAGTATCATCATCAGAGCCTTCCAAACGCTGGGCATCGTCCTGGAGCATGTACCCAACACTGTGGTCAAACAGTTCGAGGGAATCCTCAGGAGGACATGGTGGAGCTAGGGAAGGAGTCACTGATGACATTGAGCTGAGGGAAGAGGCCGCTGCTTTGCCAGACAAAGCACCCTGGGCATGGGTGAGAGAGGATGAGGAGGATGAGGACGGCTTGGTCATCCACTCGACCAAGTCTTCCGCATGTTGCGGCTCAACACGGCCAGCTGCCGAAAAAAAGGCCAAGCGTGTCCCATGGCCACGTGCTGATGAGGATGCACCGTCTCCACGACCAGCACTAGACACAGAGCCTGCTTGCCCTCTCTTATTGGCTTGTGACTGTCTGCCTCTCCTTCTTGGCCTTCCAGACATACTAATGGCCTGTAGCTGCACTAAGCTGGGATAGAACACCTGTAATTTTCTTCAGGTAGCTTTATATACTGTAACCAGACAAGCCTGCCTGTCAGTAGCAAGATAACAGGAACGGATCTAGCTGAACACTGTGAGCAGGACGCACTGCACTAAATGTAAATAGCAGGAACGGATCTAGCTGAACACTGTGAGCAGGACGCACTGCACTAAATGTAAATAGCAGGAACGGATCTAGCTGAACACTGTGAGCAGGACGCACTGCACTAAATGTAAATAGCAGGAACGGATCTAGCTGAACACTGTGAGCAGGACGCACTGCACTAAATGTAAATAACAGGAACGGATCTAGCTGAACACTGTGAGCAGGACGCACTGCACTAAATGTAAATAGCAGGAACGGATCTAGCTGAACACTGTGAGCAGGACGCACTGCACTAAATGTAAATAGCAGGAACGGATCTAGCTGAACACTGTGAGCAGGACGCACTGCACTAAATGTAAATAGCAGGAACGGATCTAGCTGAACACTGTGAGCAGGACGCACTGCACTAAATGTAAATAGCAGGAACGGATCTAGATGAACACTGTGAGCTGGACGCACTGCACTAAATGTAAATAGCAGGAACGGATCTAGCTGAACACTGTGAGCAGGACGCACTGCACTAAATGTAAATAGCAGGAACGGATCTAGCTGAACACTGTGAGCAGGACGCACTGCACTAAATGTAAATAGCAGGAACGGATCTAGCTGAACACTGTGAGCAGGACGCACTGCACTAAATGTAAATAACAGGAACGGATCTAGCTGAACACTGTGAGCAGGACGCACTGCACTAAATGTAAATAGCAGGAACGGATCTAGCTGAACACTGTGAGCAGGACGCACTGCACTAAATGTAAATAGCAGGAACGGATCTAGCTGAACACTGTGAGCAGGACGCACTGCACTAAATGTAAATAGCAGGAACAGATCTAGCTGAACACTGTGAGCAGGACGCACTGCACTAAATGTAAATAGCAGGAACGGATCTAGCTGAACACTGTGAGCAGGACGCACTGCACTAAATGTAAATAGCAGGAACGGATCTAGCTGAACACTGTGAGCAGGACGCACTGCACTAAATGTAAATAGCAGGAACGGATCTAGCTGAACACTGTGAGCAGGACGCACTGCACTAAATGTAAATAGCAGGAACGGATCTAGCTGAACACTGTGAGCAGGACGCACTGCACTAAATGTAAATAGCAGGAACGGATCTAGCTGAACACTGTGAGCAGGACGCACTGCACTAAATGTAAATAGCAGGAACGGATCTAGCTGAACACTGTGAGCAGGACGCACTGCACTAAATGTAAATAGCAGGAACGGATCTAGCTGAACACTGTGAGTAGGACGCACTGCACTAAATGTAAATAGCAGGAACGGATCTAGCTGAACACTGTGAGCAGGACGCACTGCACTAAATGTAAATAACAGGAACGGATCTAGCTGAACACTGTCAGCAGGACGCACTGCACTAAATGTAAATAGCAGGAACGGATCTAGCTGAACACTGTGAGCAGGACGCACTGCACTAAATGTAAATAGCAGGAACGGATCTAGCTGAACACTGTGAGCAGGACGCACTGCACCAAATGTAAATAGTCTAGATAGAAGATAACAGGAACGGATCTAGCTAAACTGAATACAGTGTATATATATATATATGCAACACCTGGGATGCATATATGTACACAATACACTGTAAGTGCAGCTAACTGACTGACTGTTCTGCCTAATCTATCTAACTCAAATCAAATGACACTGTCTCTCTCTCTCTCTCTATCTCTCAGCACACCGGAACACACACTACACAGGGCCGCCGTGCAGGCGGCCTTATATAGTGTGGGGCGTGTACTAAATCCCCTGAGCCATAATTGGCCAAAGCCACCCTGGCTTTGGCCAATTACAGCTCTCTCTACTGACGGCTCTGTGATTGGCCAAGCATGCGGGTCATAGTGCATGCTTGGCCAATCATCAGCCAGCAATGCACTGCGATGCCGCAGTGAATTATGGGCCATGACGCGCCACACGAATTTGGCGCGAACGGCCCATATCGTTCGCAATTCGGCGAATGACCGAACAGCCGATGTTCGAGTCGAACATGGGTTCGACTCGAACACGAAGCTCATCCCTACTCTTGAGTATAGGTGTGCACAGCCTATTGCATTAGGGTGTGCACCCCAAAGCTCAAACACATATGCATGTATGTACATGTGTATATATACTGACAGTGTCAGTAGAGCAGTGGACAGTGTCAGTAAGGCAGACACTGGTGTCAGTAAGGCAGTGGACGATGTCAGTACTTTTTATTTTTTACTATTTTTTACAATTTAATTTTTTTCATTATTTTTATTTTTTTATAATTCTTTTAGGAGCCCTATTAGGGGGCTTTAGTAAATCACCACACAGGGTGATTAGGGTGTGCCCAGGCACACCTGGCACACCCTGTACACACGCCTATGCTCTTGAGTAGGGATGAGCCGAACACCCCCCTGTTCGGTTTTGCACCAGAACATGCGAACAGGAAAAAAGTTCGTTCGAACACGCGAACACCGTTAAAGTCTATGGGACACGAACATGAATAATCAAAAGTGCTAATTTTAAAGGCTAATATGCAAGTTATTGTCATAAAAAGTGTTTGGGGACCTGCCCCAGGGGACATGGATCAATGCAAAAAAAAGTTTTAAAAACGGACGTTTTTTCAGGAGCAGTGATTTTAATAATGCTTAAAGTCAAACAATAAAAGTGTAATATCACTTTAAATTTCGTACCTGGGGGGTGTCTATAGTATGCCTGTAAAGGGGCGCATGTTTCCTATGTTTAGAACAGTCTAACAGCAAAATGACATTTTGAAGGAAAAAAACCCATTTAAAACTACCCGCGGCTATTGCATTGCCGACAATACACATAGAAGTTCATTGATAAAAACGGCATGGGAATTCCCCAAAGGGGAACACCGAACCAGAAAAAAAAAAAAAAATGACGTGGGGTTCCCCCTAAATTCCATACCAGACCCTTCAGGTCTGGTATGGATTTTAAGGGGAACCCCGCGCCAAAAAAAAAAAAAATTCATACCAGACCCTTATCCGAGCACGCAACCTGGCAGGCCGCAGGAAAAGAGGGGGGGAAGAGAGTGCGGCCCCCCCTCCTGAACCGTACCAGGCCACATGCCCTCAACATTGGGAGGGTGCTTTGGGGTAGCCCCCCAAAACACCTTGTCCCCATGTTGATGAGGACAAGGGCCTCATCCCCACAACCCTGGCCGGTGGTTGTGGGGGTCTGCAGGCGGGGGGCTTATCGGAATCTGGAAGCCCCCTTTAACAAGGGGACCCCCAGATCCCAGCCCCCCCCCTGTGTCAAATGGTAAGGGGGTACTTACCCCTACCATTTCACTAAAAAACTGTCAAAAATGTTAAAAATGACAAGAGACAGTTTTTGTCAATTCCTTTATTTAAATGCTTCTTCTATCTTCCTTCATATTCTGGTTCTTCTGGCTCTTCTGGTTCTTCCTCCGGCGTTCTCGTCCAGCATCTCCTCCGCGGCGTCTTCTATCTTCTTCTCCTCGGGCCGCTCCGCACCCATGGCATGGGGGGGGAGGCTCCCGCTCTTCTCTTCTTCTTTTCTTCTCTTCTTCTCTTCTTCATTTTCTTCTCCGGGCCGCTCCGCACCCATGCTGGCATGGAGGGAGGCTCCCGCTGTGTGATGGCGTTCTCGTCTGACAGTTCTTCAATAATGGGGGCGGGGCCACCCGGTGACCCCGCCCCCCTCTGACGCATGGTGACTTGACGGGACTTCCCTGTGACGTCACGGGGAAAGCCACAGGGAAGTCCCGTCATGTCCCGTGCGTCAGAGGGGGGCGGGGTCACCGGGTGGCCCCGTCCCCCGTTATTTAAGAACTGTCAGACGAGGAGCGCCGTCACACAGCGGGAGCCTCCCTCCATGCCAGCATGGGTGCGGAGCGGCCCGGAGAAGAAAATGAGGAAGAGAAGAAGAGAAGAAAAGAAGAAGAGAAGAGCGGGTGCCATGGGTGCGGAGCGGCCCGAGGAGAAGAAGATAGAAGACGCCGCGGAGGAGATGCTGGACGAGAATGCCGGAGGAAGAACCAGAAGAGCCAGAAGAACCAGAAGAACCAGAAGATGAAGGAAGATAGAAGAAAGAAGAAGCATTTAAATAAAGGAATTGTCAAAAACTGTCTCTTGTCATTTTTAACATTTTTGACCGTTTTTTAGTGAAATGGTAGGGGTAAGTACCCCCTTACCATTTCACACAGGGGGGGCCGGGATCTGGGGGTCCCCTTGTTAAAGGGGGCTTCCAGATTCCGATAAGCCCCCCGCCCGCAGACCCCCACAACCACCGGCCAGGGTTGTGGGGATGAGGCCCTTGTCCTCATCAACATGGGGACAAGGTGTTTTGGGGGGCTACCCCAAAGCACCCTCCCAATGTTGAGGGCATGTGGCCTGGTACGGTTCAGGAGGGGGGGCGCACTCTCATCCCCCCTCTTTTCCTGCGGCCTGCCAGGTTGCGTGCTCGGATAAGGGTCTGGTATGGATTTTTGGGGGGACCCCACGCCGTTTTTTTTTTTTTGGCGCGGGGTTCCCCTTAAAATCCATACCAGACCCTTGTCTGGTATGGAATTTAGGGGGAACCCCACGTCATTTTTTAAAAAAAATTTGGCCGGGGTTCCCCTTAATATCCATACCAGACCTGAAGGGCCTGGTATGGAATTTAGGGGGACTCCCACGTCATTTTTTTTTAAATTTTGGTTCGGGGTTCCCCTTTGGGGAATTCCCATGCCGTTTTTATCAATGAACTTCTATGTGTATTGTCGGCAATGCAATAGCCGCGGGTAGTTTTAAATTTAAGTTTTTTCTTTCAAAATGTCATTTTGCTGTCAGACTGTTCTAAACACAGGAAACATGCGCCCCTTTACAGGCATACTATAGACACCCCCCAGGTACGAAATTTAAAGGGATATTACACTTTTATTGTTTGACTTTAAGCATTATTAAAATCACTGCTCCTGAAAAAACGGCAGTTTTTAAAACTTTTTTTTGCATTGATCCATGTCCCCTGGGGCGGGACCCAGGTCCCCAAACACTTTTTATGACAATAACTTGCATATTAGCCTTTAAAATGAGCACTTTTGATTTCTCCCATAGACTTTTAAAGGGTGTTCCGCGGCATTCGAATTTGCCGCGAACACCCCAAATTGTTCGCTGTTCGGCGAACTTGCGAACAGCCAATGTTCGAGTCGAACATGAGTTCGACACGAACTCGAAGCTCATCCCTACTCTTGAGTAATGTAATTCCATCTCCTGTGTGTCCAATAAAAAGCAGTATTTATGTGTATTTATGTGTAGATGGCTCTCACATGTAGCAGCTCTGTGGCTTAGAGGTTAGAACTTTTGCTGAGCATCTGGGTTCAAATCCCAAACATGCTGCTTCATGTAGAGAAGTCTCATCTACCAGGTCCTAAAACTATGTTGAAATTTAGTATTATGTTTAGAAGGGTTCCACCACCATTGTAAATCTTGCCAGATACAGTATCTAGTCAAAAGTATTGGGGTGCCTGCCTTTACACACACATGAACTTTAATGGTAGCCCTGTCTTAGACCACAGGGCTTAAAAAATTGATTTGGCCCACCCTTTGCAGCTAGAATAGCTTCTGGGAAGGCTAGGAAGGCTGTCTATAAGGTTTAGGGTATCTATGGGAATGTTTGACCATTCTTCCAGAAGTGCATTTGTGAGGCCAGGCACAGATGTTGGATGAGAAGGCCTGGCTCGCAGTCTCTGCTCTAATTCAGCCAAAAGGTGCTCTATCGGGCTGAGGTCAGGACTCTGTGCAGCCAATCAAGTTCCTCCACCCCAAGTTTGCTCATCCATATCTTTATGGGCCTTGCTTTGTGCAGTCATGTTGGAACAGGAAGGGGCTATCTGTTCCCACAAAGTTGGGAGCATGAAATTGTCTAAAACATCTTGGTATGCTGATGCCTTAAGAGTTCCCTTCACTGGAACTAAGAGGCCAATCCCAACCCCTGAAAAACAACCCCATATCATAATCCCCCCTCCACCAAATTATTTGGACCAGTGCACATAGCAAGGTCCATAAAGACGTTTATGAGTGAGTTTGGGGTGGAGGAACTTGACTGGCCTGGACCTCAACACAACAGAACACCCTGGGGATGAATTAGAGCGGAGAATTAAGCCAGGCCTTCTCGTCCAACATCAGTGCCTGACCTCACAAATGCACTTGAAATAATGGTCAAACATTCCCATAGACACACTCCTAAACCTTGTGGACAGCCTTTCCAGAAGAGTTGAAGCTGTTATAGCGGCAAAGGGTGGGCCAAATTAATTTTTGAACCCTACGGACTAAGACTGGGATGCCATTACAGTTCATGTGCATTTAAAGGCAGGCGTCCCAATACTTAGGCCAATATATTGTATATTGTTTGTGACACTGAGCATGGCTATGGACGTAGGGCTGGTTCACAGAGATGCAGAGGACATGTGTGTGGCTTCCTGCTGGCTAAGTGGGTAGCACTGGGGTTGCTGGTTCAATTCCCCAACATGCTAATGCTTGTGTCAAGGTTTATATGTTCTCCCTGTGTGGGTTTCTCACCACAATCCAAAGACATGCTGGCATCCTATTTGTCTCCTGTCGAAATAGTCTCTAATGTATGAAAGTTAGGTTTGGACTTTAGAGTGGAAGCTCATTGCAGCCAGGAACTGATGTTAATGTTTGTTAGCTCTAATCATGCCCAGGGACTTGGACATCTAAAATTGTAGGGTTTACACTGCACGGGTACATATGTTTAGAAAACTGTTGCTTTGTTTATGTGCATGCAAATGGACTTCAATCTTTGGCCTGTAGTTGGATATTTGATGCACATAGCCAAGGGCTAATACAGTTGCAAATAGTATTATGTGTTCCTGCTCATCAGGTGCAATCCCTTTAGACATACATGAAGAGACAGATTGAAAGATACTGGTGGGCTTGTACTTCTATTGGGCGTGTGTCAGTGTGATAACAATACAACCTACCTTATACAAAGGGCTGCAGTAGGAGGAATTAGTTTGGCCTGAGAAGACCAGGTTTTTTGCTGTGATTTGTGGGGGAGAAGGAATGATATTGTGCCTATTGACAAATGCCCAACTAGGGCTGTTTGTTTGCGGAAATGCTTGTGCATTTTTTCAATCAAAAGTGGGTTTATGTGGCTATGCTCTTAATGTTGTGTGTGTACTGTTCCTGTCTGACCATGTAAACATGGTTTGGGGACATGTGCTGACCTTCTACTCTTTGATCTCATTGCTTAATCATGTACACAGAAATGCAGCTTCCAGCCGAACATGGTCACCAATGTATGTGTGTGGATTTTTAGGGTGGTGGTGGGTATTATATTTCGAACATGTGCCTTTTTAAATATTATGTTGGAATGCTTTGTTGAATCACTTTTAAGTATGTTTCTATAATCTTGCAGATAAAAATGTGACGTGTTGCCCATTATACACAGAAAGTAATGCTGTGTACACTTTAAGGTTTAGACAAATTTTATATTGTAATCTCCTTATGAACAGGGCCCTTAAAACCCAATTGTTAACTGTTTTGCTAAATGTAGCACCATATATCCTGTAGAAATTTTTTTGAAGCTAGTAAACGTACATAATTTTGTTTCTCCTGGCAAAACAAAAGTACGTTATTGAGCTTGTTTGGTTTTATTTTCTTTCTTCTTTTTAGTTTTTTGGGGTGGTGGTTTTGGGGAAGTGCAATATCTTTTATTTCTTATCATTTCTATATGTATTTGTGCACCAAAAAATCTCTTCAGCACACCTGTAAGTAAATGATAAAGGTGTAATCTTTATATATAACAGCTGTGGAGAATTGCAGGTAATGACTTCAGCTGGTGGATAGGCAGTGTTGTAGGTGTCAGCCTGGTTTACATTGGTGTGATTTGACATGTCAAATCGGTGGCAATTGCAATGTTCTAATTGATGCGTACACCGCAATTTCCAAAAGTAGTTTCTGTACTACTTTTTGGCGACTGCGATTTTTATTGACATTGGTGTAGAAACCTGCACAGATGTCTCTGAAATCCCCCCCCCCCCCCAGTCGGGAATGAAATTGTGTGAGCTCAGCTGATTGCACACAATTTCCTCCTGCTGTCAGTGTGAACCAGGGTTCAAACTGGGCCTTTGCCATTGTAATTCACCTGCTGCTATTCCAGGGACACCATTTCTTATCAAACTCTCTTAAGTTTACCTTCAAATCTCATGCTATGTAGAAATACAGATTTGCATATCAGATTTGCATATCTGCAAATAAACAAAAATAAAACATTTTTTAACCGTGGTTGCGATCAAATATTCGCAGCTGCGATCAAAAGAGCATGGTTTCACCTTCTGACCCGGAAATGAGTCATTGTAAACACCCGGAAGTTCCTGTGCTGGTCGAGATCTCCATCTAGGTGGACATGGCAAGGTCCCTCTTTAGCAAAGAGGAGCTGCTGCTGATTTGCCGGGTAAGATTTTGGTGTGGGTGGGGTTCATTGGTTTTTTGGCATCACCACACATTTGCTCCTGCATTTGTTCTGCCAATGTTAATCAGTAAGGGCTATGCAAATATAAATGAGAGCTCCTTTCTATTAAAATACAGTGGGGATGGAAAGTATTCAGACCCCCTTAAATGTTTCACTCTTTGTTATATTGCAGCCATTTGCTAAAATCCTTTAAGTTCATTCTTTTTCCTCATTAATGTACACACAGCACCCCATATTGACAGAAAAACACAGAATTGTTGACATTTTTGCAGATTTATTAAAAAAGAAATGGTTGGGGACTTTTTTTTTGAAATTCCCACAAAATCAAAATCCTCCTCGTACATCAGTAGCTCTAGTTCTTCCATCTTGTCTGTCAGACTCCTGGTATTGGTGAACATGCCACGTAGTTTAGTTCTGATTAGGGATGAGCTTCAGCTCTGGTATGGATTTTAAGGGGAACCCCACTCCAAATTTTTTTAAAAAATGTTGTGGGGTCCCCCCAAATCCATACCAGACTCTTATCCGAGCACGCAACCTGGCAGGCTGCAGGAAAAGAGGGGGGACGAGAGAGCGCCCCCCCTCCTTAACCCGTTCCAGGCCACATGCCCTCAACATTGGGAGGGTGCTTTGGGGTAGCCCCCCCCAACACCTTGTCCCCATGTTGATGGGGACAAGGGCCTCATCCCCACAACCCTTGCCCGGTGGTTGTGGGGGTCTGCGGGTGGGGGGCTTTTCAGAATCTGGAAGCCCCCTTTAACAAGGGGACCCCCAGATCCCGGCCCTCCCCCCTGTGTGAAATGATAAGGGGTACTCCTACCATTTTACAAAAAACTGTCAAAAATGTTAAAAATGACAAGACAGTTTTTGACAATTTCTTTATTTAAATGCTTCTTCTATCTTCTTAGTTCTATCTTCTATCTTCCTTCGGTTCCTTCCTCCATCTTCTTCTTCTTCTGGTTCTTCTAGTTCTTCTGGTTCCTCCGGTGTTCTCGTCCGGCATCTTCCTCCGCGGCGTCTTCTTCCCTTCTTCTCCTCGGGCCGCTCCGCATAGAGGGAGGCTCCCACTGTGTGACGCTTCTCCTCTTCTGACAGTTCTTGAATAATGGGGGGCGGGGCCACCCGGTGACCCCACCCCCTCTGACGCACGGGGACTTGACGGGGACTTCCCTGTGGCATTCCCTGTGACATCAGAGGGGGCGGGGTCACCCATTACGTAACCCCACCCCCTTCTGATGTCACGGGGAATGCCACAAGGAAGTCCCCATCAAGTCCTTGTGTGTTATTTAAGAACCGTCAGAAGAGGAGAAGCGTCACACAGCGGGAGTCTCCCTCCATCCCATCATGGATGCGGAGTGGCCCAAGGAGAAGGGAAGAAGACGCCATGGAGGAAGATGCCGGACGAGAACACCGGAGGAAGAACCAGAAGAAGAACAAGATGGAGGAAGAAACCGAAGGAAGATAGAAGATAGAAAAAAGAAGATAGAAGAAAGAAGAAGCATTTAAATAAAGGAATTGTCAGAAACTGTCTCTTGTCATTTTTAACATTTTTGACAGTTTTTTTGTGAAATGGTAGGGGTACCCTTACCATTTCACACAGGGGGGAGGGCTGAGATCTGGGGGTCCCCTTGTTAAAGGGGGCTTCCAGATTCCGATAAGTCCCCCGCCCGCAGACCCCCACAACCACCGGGCAAGGGTTGTGGGGATGAAGCCCTTGTCCCCATCAACATGGGGCAAGGTGCTTTGGGGGCTACCCCAAAGCACCCTCCCAATGTTGAGGGCATGTGGCCTGGTACGGTTCAGGAGGGGAGGGGGGGCGCTCTCCCATCCCCCCTCTTTTCCTGCAGCCTGCCAGGTTGCATGCTCGGATAAGGGTTTGGTATGGATTTTTGAGGGGACCCCACGCCATTTTTTTTTAAATTTTGGCCGGGGTTCCCCTCAATATCCATACCAGACCTGAAGGGCCTGGTATGGAATTTAGGGGGACCCCATGTCATTTTTTTTTTACATTTTGGTTCGGGGTTCCCCTGTGGGGAATTCCCATGCCGTTTTTATCAATGAACTTTTATGTGTATTGTCGGACCGGCAATTCATTAATAGCCGCGAGTAGTTTTAAATGACTTTTTTTCCTGTAAAATGTCATTTTGCTGTCAGACTGTTCTAAACACGGGAAACATGCGCCCCTTTACAGGCATACTATAGACACCCCTGGTATGAAATGTAAAGGAATATTACACTTTTATTGTTTCACTTTAAGCATTATTAAAATCACTGTTCCCGAAAAAACAGCCGTTTTTAAAACTTTTTTGCATTGATCCATGTCCCCTGGGGCAGGACCTAGGTCCCCAAACACTTTTTATGACAATACCATGCATTTAAGCCTTTCAAATTAGCACTTTTGATTAATCCCATAGACTTTTAAAGGGTGTTCCGCGGCTTTCGAATTTGCCGTGAACACCCCAAATTGTTCGCTGTTCGGCGAACTGGCGAACAGCCAATGTTTGAGTCGAACATGAGTTCTACTCAAACTCGAAGCTCATCCCTACTCGTCACTGTACCTCAGCCACAGCAAATTGTGGCTGAGGTACATTGACGATATTTTCATGTTTTGGTGGGTACCCCCCAACAACTGGACATGTTTATACAGGAACTTAACATTAGTGATAGAAATCTACGTTTCACATACATGTACCATCCAAATACAATTTCATTTCTGGACCTAGAAATTAGTATCCAGGATGATCGACTTGTTACAAAGACATTTCGTAAAAAAACAGCTGCTAAAACCCTCCTAGAGGTGTCTAGTCACCATCCCCAAGTACTGATCCAGGGAATTCCAATTGGTCAATTCCTGAGGATCAGATGGAACTGCTCCTCGGATGTTGACTTTCTAGAAGAAGCTTAAGAGCTTTACACACGATTTAGGGAAAGAGGTTACTCACATAGGTCTATTAGGAGGGTGAAAAATAGGGCTTTAACCCCTTCCCGCCAAGCGTAAGCAGATGTGCGTACTCAGCTTTCTGGGGTTATACCGGGATAATGCCCGCAGCTGCACCCGCCACCTCCCTCCACTCTTACGGGCCTCCCGTTCCATTGGGAGGCCCGATAACCAATCGGGGCTGGGGGCAGACTGGAACAAAGCTGTGAATGGCTTTGTTCCAGCTTCCTAATAGTAAACATGGAAGCGACGTCATGACGTCACTTCCCATTTACTCGGCTGCCAATGGCGCCGGCTTTAAAAAAAATACACAGTATTCAGAATCGCAGTTTTCAGCGATCTGAATACTTTGAAGTGCAAAGGAGGCAAAAGACCCCCGATCCCTCCATAAAGAGTACCTGTCACCACCTATTACTGTCACAAGGGATGTTTACATTCCTTGTGACAGCAATAAAAGTGATCACTTTTTTTTAAACACAATTAATAAATATAAAATTAAATAAAATAAATAAGAAAAATATTTTTAATGCGCCCCCATCCCCGCGAGCTCGCGCAGCAAAGTAAAAACGCATACGGAAGTCGCGCCCGCATATGTATACGGTGTTCAAATCACACATGTGAGGTATCACCGTGATCCTCAGAGCGAGAGCAATAATTTTAGGACTAGTCCTCCTCTATAACTCTAACCTGGTTTAGGTACCGTAGATGTTTAGGTACCGTAGTTTGTCGCCATTCCACGAGTGCGTGCAATTATAAAGCGTGACATGTTTGGTATCTATTTACTCGGCATAACATCATCTTTCACATTATACAAAAAAATTGGGGTAACTTTACTGTTTGTTTGTTTTTTAAATTCATGAAATTGTCCCTATTCCCAAAAAGTTGCGTTTAAAACACCGCTGCACAAATACCGTGTGACATAAAATATTGCAACAATCGCCATTTTATTCTCTAGATTCTCTGCTAAAAATATATATAATGTTTGGGGGCTCTAAGTAATTTTCTAGCAAAAAATACGGATTTTAACAAATTTCAAAAATAGGCTTAGTCATGAAAGGGATAAATACCAAAAGAGAGAACCTACTGGTAGATGTACCTGAGGATGGAGGTGAACATAGCCCCAAAAATCCCATTAGAATTATTACAAGGTTTGGATCACAGTGGGACCAGGTTAAAGAGGTCCTCATTAAACACTGGAATATTCTATCCGATGCTCCAATCCTGGGGAGATTTATTGGGGACAGCCCTGTGATGACAGCACGCAGGTCTCAAAATCTTGGAGACACCCTGTCTCACTCTGAATATATAAGATCTCCCAGCAAAAACTGGCTGACTGACCTCCCCCCTCTGAGGGGCAGTTTCCCTTGTGGAAACTGTGGATACGTGGAGAGGACGGATGTGTTCACTGATTTTGCAGGCCAAAAAGAATACAAAATCAAAGGATTTATTAACTGTTCTACCACACGGTTGATCTATATGGTCACTTGTCCCTGTGGTAAAATCTATATTGGTAAAACCAAAAAAAACACTCAAAGTCAGGATCAGTGAACACATCCAAAGTATTCTCAAAAAAGACAACGAACGACCACTACCTCTACACTTCCTCACGGAACATAGAGGAGATCCAAGTGGTCTTTGTGTCAAAGGTATCTACAGACTGAACCTCCCCCTCAGAAGGGGTGACTTTGATCGCATTTTATACCAAAAACAAAAAATGTGGATTTATCTTTTAAACAGCCTCCAGCCTGCCGGATTAAACAATGAATGTAATCTTGCAGTCTTTTTAGAACCCTAATTTCTAGTTATTTATGGATAGCACCATTTATGCTCCAGATAAGGACATATTAGACTCTATTAGACAGCCCTTTCCAATATATTCTAAATATAAAATACATCTATACTTCTTCCTTTCTCTATATGATGATTGACTCATCTGAGTCCAATTCCTTCTACTATATCCCAACAATCAGACAATGTTTACCGTACTCGGGTTATTGTATTACCATACAATTTTTAGGACTAATAAATCCTCTCTCTTCTTTATTCTTTATATTCTCTCTCTTTTACTTCTATTACCATTATTTCTTTTTCCATTCACCTATTCATAGTGTGCTTGTTAGCTTCATGTGTGCATCAGGTGTTTTTATTTGCACAGTGTCACTGAGTTTTTAGCGTTAACTTTTTTGAATGTGGGCAGTCTGACTGGATCTCCTTGCAGCTAATCAAACTAATTGCTTTAGTATTTAGCTTCCTGTTGTCCAGTGCATCTCTAGCTCTGAAGAAAATTGTTTGCCAATTGAAACGTGTCAGCTGGACGCCCCTACATTCACAGCACCCACCTGGAATCCATTTCCATACCCCCTCTTCCTTTTTTCCCTTTGGCTGCCTGGCGAACAGATGATTTCACTGGACTAGTGTGGATGGGACTCTGTATCCTGACTCTAAACATATCCAGCTTCTGGTTTGAATAGACCTTAATTGATCCATCCTCACATTCAGTCAGCTGTGCAGAGCCAGTGTTACGTACCTAAAGGGTGAGCCCGAATTGCAAAGGATGGCCTCTCCTACGCCTCCGACTCGAGAGCCCCTGATAGTGGTGACAGGGGTGCAGGAGTGCGGAGTGGTATGAGTGCCTGGCAGGATCAACAGCAGAAGGATCAGATGGCCGGCACAGCTGACGGGATGGATCAGTAGACAGGAACTGCAGACTGGACAACTCAGCAGACAGGACAGCAGACTGGATGGATCAGGCAGACAGGTGAGCAGCCTGGATGGCTCAGCAGACAGGCCCAGCAGACTGGATGATCAGCAGACAGGTGAACAGCCTGGATGGCTCAGCAGACAGGCCCAGCAGACTGGATGATCAGCAGACAGGTGAACAGCCTGGATGGCTCAGCAGACAGGCTCAGCAGACTGGATGATCAGCAGACAGGTGAACAGCCTGGATGGCTCAGCAGACAGGCTCAGCAGACTGGATGGGAGTCCAGGATCGTCAGGCAGGCTGGGTTGGTAAGCAGGCTGGCAGCAGAGGTACAAAAGGAGCAGGCAGAGGGATCGTCAAACAAGCCAGGGATCAGGTACAGGCAGATAACAGGAATAGTCTCAAAGCAAGCCCGGTCAAAACAGGAGCAGATATCAGGTTTTCAGGGAACACACACACAGAGCTGCAGAGCAAACAGCAATGATGCAAGTGCCAGACAGGTTTAAATAACCCACCAGACACTAACGAGTGCATGTGCGCATGCGCATAGACGCCCGCAATCGTGCACCGATGGGTCTAATCTGCCTGTTACTGGCAGGATCTTCATGACATTGCCCCCCCCCAAGGGGCAGCCTCCGGATGCCCATCCGAGCCAATTTTTCAGGATGGGACCTTTTGAAGGATTGAACCAGACTCTCAGCGTGGATGTTTTCTTCAGGTTCCCATGAATTCTCCTCAGGCCCATAGCCCTTCCATTTGATCAGGAATTGAGTTTGATTGTTTCTCCTCCTGCAATCCACTATTGCTTCTACCTCAAACTCCTCTTCCCCATCTACTAATACAGGATCAGGAGGGTCAGAGCTTCGGCCAGGAAAGGGATTAGCAACAGAGGGTTTTAATAGTGTTACGTGGAAAACAGGATGAATTTTAAGTGACTCAGGAAGTTCCAACTCGTAAGCCACTTCATTGATTTTCCTCTTCACAGGAAATGGGCCTATGAATTTAGGATCCAGCTTTTTCGAAGGGCATGCCATCTTCAGGTTCAGTGTAGACAACCAAACTAGATTACCGGGTGCCAGTAACAGTTCTCCACGTTTCTTTTTATCAAAAACTTCTTTATTGTGTTCCTGTGTCCTGGCCATAGTTTCTTGCAAGAGCTGATTGTTGAGAGAAAAAAAATTAATTGTTTCATGAACTGCTGGTACAGGACATTCTGGGATGGAGCTGGGCAGGAATGATGGATGGAAGCCATAATTGGCAAAAAATGGGGTTTGTTTTGTAGCAGAGTGTGTAGAATTGTTGTAGGCAAATTCAGCCAGCGGAAGCAAAGAGATCCAGTCATCTTGAGTAAATGAAGAAAAGCAGCGGAGGTATTGTTCGAGGGTTTGGTTGGTCCTCTCTGTTTGCCCATTTGTCTGGGGGTGATAAGCGGAAGAGAAAGCTAGCTCGATCTTCAAAGCTTTGCATAAAGACCTCCAGAATCGGGAAGTAAATTGTACCCCCCCCCCAATCTGAGACAATGTTGGCCGATACTCCATAGAGTCTGATAATTTCTCTGATGAATACCTGTGCAGTCTCAGAAGCAGAGGGAGTGCCTTTCATAGGGATAAAGTGTGCCATTTTTGACAACCGGTCTACCACCACAAAGATGGTGGTATGGTCCTCTGCCGGGGGTAACTCTACAATGAAGTCTATGGATAACATCTTCCAGGGTCTATCCGGAACAGGCAGTGGTCTCATTAATCACCAGGCCTTGGCTCTACTGCTCTTGTTCCTAATGCAAGTGACACAGGATTCCACAAACTTCTTGCAGTCTCTGCCTACCTGAGGCCACCAGAAGGTACGTTGTACCAAATCGGTGGTTTTAGTTATGCCAAAATGTCCAGCTAGTGCGTGATCGTGACAGAGTTCTAATATAGGGACTCGTACGCTTTCAGGTGCAAAAATCTTGTCCCTGTACCAGAACAACCCGTCTTTTGCTCGTAGTTCCGATTTAGCGGGGGGCGTCCACCCCAGAGTAGCCTGTTTGATCCGGGAGAGCAAGTCTTCCTGCAGCAGAAGAAAATTCCCTGGAGAAAGAATGGTATCGGGGGAAGTCATTTCTTTGGATTTGTGAAACATTCTGGACAGGGCGTCAGGTTTTGTATTCTTAGAGCCTGGCCGGTAAGTAACATGAAAAGAGAACCTGGAGAAAAACAACGCCCATCTGGCTTGCCGTGGCTTCAACCTCTTTGCCGACCTCAAGTACTCTAAGTTCTTATGATCAGTGAAGATCAAGATTGGGTGAGTTGCTCCTTCAAGTAAGTATCGCCATTCTTCAAGTGCCGATTTGATTGCCAGCAGTTCCCGATCCCCCACATCGTAATTCCTTTCGGCAGCCGAAAGTTTGCGGGAGAAGAAGGCTACCGGGTGGAGCAGTGCCTTGGTTCCCTGGCGCTGGGAGAGTACTGCTTCAACAGCGATCTCAGAAGCATCTACCTCAAGTACAAATGGCAGGGCGGAATCAGGGTGTTTTAGAACGGAGGCAGATGTAAACAATTCTTTGAGAGATTCAAAGGCAACTTGAGCTTCTGGGGTCCAATGGAAGCGAACCCCCAGTTTGGTTAATTGGGTAATAGGGGCAATGATGGCAGAAAACCCCTTAATGAATTTCCAGTAGAAATTAGCGAATCCAAAGAAACGTTGGATTCCTTTTTTGTCAACAGGAACTGGCCAGTCAAGTATTGCAGCGATCTTCTGCGGATCCATCTTGATACCTTCTATGGAGATGATTAATCCCAGGAATGGTATACTCTCTTGTTCGAATTCACATTTTTCTGACTTCGCGTACAGGCCATGTTGTCGAAGTCGTGTCAAAACACACCTGACGTGTCTGCGATGAGCATCTAGGGAGGAAGAAAAGATTAGAATATCGTCTAAGTAGATGATGACAAACAGATCTAAATAATCCCGGAAAACATTGTTAATAAAATACTGGAACGTTTCAGGAGCATTACATAACCCGAAGGGCATTACTAGGTACTCAAAGTGCCCAAAACGGGTGCGGAAGGCCGTTTTCCACTCATCTCCTTCCCTGATGCGGACCAAGTTATAGGCTCCTCGAAGATCAAGTTTAGTAAAGATAGTAGCTGTTCCTAGTCTCTGGAATAACTCGGGGACCAAGGGAAGGGGGTACCTGTTCTTGACGGTAATTTTATTTAGCTCACGGTAGTCTATGCAAGGCCGAAGTGTGTGATCCTTCTTTTCTACAAAAAAGATACCCGCACCTGCCGGGGAAGTGGATGGACGAATGAAACCCTTCTTTAAGTTTTCATCGATATAGTCCTTAAGGGCCACCTGTTCTAACTCGGTTAACGGGAAGATTCTTCCGAAGGGAATTTCGGCCCCTGGAAGGAGCTCGATAGGGCAATCATAAGCCCGATAGGGAGGTAGAGTTTCTGCTCCTTTCTTGCTGAACACGTCAATGAAGTCATGGTAGGCTTTCGGGACAGTTTGGCATAGCTCAGCTTCAGTGTCCAGACATAGCAAAGGAAAGGGCCCATGGGGGTCCTTTGAGGCACAGAATTGCTGGCAATAAGGAGAGGAAAAGGTGACCTCCCCTGTGGCCCAGTTGACATCAGGATTGTGGGCTTGAAGCCAAGGCATTCCAAGAATTACAGGAAACAGAGGTGAGGAGATAATGTCCATACGAAGCAGTTCGTGGTGGGCACCGGCAATGGTGACTGGCAAAGGGGAAGTCTCTTGGATAACCGGCCCAGATTTAATAGTGGACCCATCAGCCAGGTGAATGGACAGTCTTCGGGCCCTAGGAAGCAGAGGAATCTGATGTCTTGTTGCAAAAGATGAGTCCATAAAGCAACTGCAGGCTCCTGAATCAATAATGGCGGGCACTGACAGAGTCTTTCCTGGAAGCTGCAAAGAGATAGAGAGGGCAAGATGAGAAGAGGTCTGGATTCCAGTAAGCACATGTTCAGGAGATTTTCGGAAACACTTACGAAGTTTAGTAGGGCAATTCTTGACATAGTGACCGGGTTCCCCGCAGTAGAGACATAGATTATTTGCCGCCGGTCAATCTGTATGGCAAGATTGATTAATGCGTCTAGGGTCTGGGGTACACCAACTCGGGCTAGCTCGTCCTTCAAGGGGTCAGACAGTCCCATGCGAAACTGGTAACGGAGCGCAGCGTCATTCCAGTCAGTGTCTGCGCTCCACCGCCGAAATTCAGCCACATAATCTTCCTCCACCCGGCGCCCTTGCTGAAGGGCATGCAGTGCGGCTTCGGCAGTTGCAGAAAGCTGAGGGTCTTCATACAGTTGAGCCATGGTATTAAAGAAGGTGGTAAGTTTGGTCAACACATCGGCTTTCTGTTCCAGGAGGCGATGGGCCCAGGTTTGAGGTTCACCCGAAAGTAAAGAGACGACAAAGCCCACCTTGGTGGCTTCCAAGGAGAAGGTACGAGGCTGGAGGGCGAAGTACAGTTCACAGGATTTGCGAAACGCCCTGAATTTGCTATGTTCCCCAGCAAATTTTTCGGTTGTGGGGACACATGGTTCGGGCGGAAGCATCACCACCGTAGGAGAGGATGCGGTGCCTGTAGAAGAGGTAGAGGCTTGAGGGGTTCCTTGAATTCCAGTGGGAGAAGACAGTACTTGAACCCGTTCCTCCAACCGGGTGTATCCTTCCTGAAGGCTTTTGACAGCCTGGGTCAGGCCTGCTAAGTGTAAACAAAGTTCCTGCATAGGAGAGGTTCCCTGCTCAGGCTCAGACATGGCTGTTTGCTACTGTTACGTACCTAAAGGGTGAGCCCGAATTGCAGAGGATGGCCTCTCCTACGCCTCCGACTCGAGAGCCCTTGATAGTGGTGACAGGGGTGCAGGAGTGCGGAGTGGTATGAGTGCCTGGCAGGATCAACAGCAGAAGGATCAGATGGCCGGCACAGCTGACGGGATGGATCAGTAGACAGGAACTGCAGACTGGACAACTCAGCAGACAGGACAGCAGACTGCATGGATCAGGCAGACAGGTGAGCAGCCTGGATGGCTCAGCAGACAGGCCCAGCAGACTGGATGATCAGCAGACAGGTGAACAGCCTGGATGGCTCAGCAGACAGGCCCAGCAGACTGGATGATCAGCAGACAGGTGAACAGCCTGGATGGCTCAGCAGACAGGCTCAGCAGACTGGATGATCAGCAGACAGGTGAACAGCCTGGATGGCTCAGCAGACAGGCTCAGCAGACTGGATGGGAGTCCAGGATCGTCAGGCAGGCTGGGTCGGTAAGCAGGCTGGCAGCAGAGGTACAAAAGGAGCAGGCAGAGGGATCGTCAAACAAGCCAGGGATCAGGTACAGGCAGATAACAGGAATAGTCTCAAAGCAAGCCGGGTCAAAACAGGAGCAGATATCAGATTTTCAGGGAACACACACACAGAGCTGCAGAGCAAACAGCAATGATGCAAGTGCCAGACAGGTTTAAATAACCCACCAGACACTAACGAGTGCATGTGCGCATGCGCATAGACGCCCGCAATCGTGCACCGATGGGTCTAATCTGCCTGTTACTGGCAGGATCTTCATGACAGCCAGTGAGTGCTCTATCACCACTTGGAGCCTCTTCACACAAGCTCCTCTCCCAGCGCAGTACGGCTGTGGTGCCTGGCGTGTAAGGGGGAGCGTTCCTAGAGCAGTGTGTGTTAAGCCCAGCGAAGTGTCATAGTCTACTCCGGCCAGCCGTCTCTGGATCTGGACTTTGTCAACGTCTTTTACCTCATCCATCAGGAAGGTTCCCCCTCCCCTGACACTATCAGGGGATTGTATTTCAGAAGGCATGTGCTTCCAACCTGATGAGTGAAGCTGTACTCGTTCCTATACACGGACAGTCTCTGCAGGAGTGGAGTGAAGGTATGTGTCAGTTTCTATCAGTTTCATTAATCTGATGCCGTTCATATTGACATTTTTTCAACCTTCACATTATTCTGGATGTACGGCATCTTTGAGAACATTCCATAATTCTTCCCAAATGTCCACTCTGAATAACTTGTCAGCACAAACAGTGTTTTTTTCATTTCCATCCGCAGTTAATGGCAGGATCATCGACATCTACTTATTCAAATAGAGAATACTATACAAGTGGTGCACTTATTCAATGCTTCTAGGGCATATTATTATTATTTTTTGTACTTTGTTCCACCATCATTTTTACATTGCCCTAAACATTAGAATTTGCTACTGTCAGTTTGTCATTTATACTAACCATACTCTGTGTGGGAGGGTGGGAATTTGAGTGAATCAGGAGGGTTCATGTGGTGTGTCTGTTTTTTCATCATTACTTTATCCACTGGTGGAGGTATATAGTGGTTATTTGCCATTGTGGGTGGATATTTACATGATTTTGTTAATCATTTTTTCCATTTTTGCAATCTTCTAAAGCCTGTGTGTTCCTCTCTGAAGAATCCTTTCCATAGACCCTCTGGTCCTTTTTTATATATGCTCCTTTATGATTCAGAGGAACCTACCTATCTTGCTTCAACATTATTTAGCATCCAGCTATCAGGCTCAGTGTCTGTCTATAGACTTATAATCATTGTTCTAATTGTGTAGATTGCACAGATATTATTAGCCTATCAGACACTTATATGCAAAAGGAGGCTTTCCTGACCATTCTTTTTTGTTTTTCTACAGTTCCCCAGGAACCCGAAACCCTCCTTTCTACACCAGCTCCTCAACCACTTATTTACTTCCCTAATCTGCCTCTCTGGTGTGGCTGGAGGTACGTGTAGTATTTCTGAGAATACTACCTTTGAAGTCCTTTTTCTCAATTTAGCTCCTAAGTCCCTAAAATCTTTTTTTAGGACACTCCATCTTCCTCTGACTTTGTCATTAGTGCCAACGTGCACCATGATGGTCGGGTCTTCCCCAGCCCCTCCCAGTAATCTGTCTACCAGATCTGTGATGTGCCAAACCCGAGCACCCAGTAGACAACATACAGTAGGTGACCGTGATATTGTGTCGATCTCGCTGCTGTTATTGGCGAGATTTGACACTTGCGAGCCCTGCCGCGGGAGCCAGCGCCGAGATGGCTCGCTCATCGGGAAAGGAAAACAGTTTTTTCCTTTCGCGATGAGCGACAGGCAGTGCTGACAGCTGTCTAGTATGAATCATGAGGGGGAATGCCGCGCCAAATTTTAAATAAAAAACTGGCATGGGTTCCCCCCCAGGGGCATACCAGGCCCTTAGTTCTGGTATGGATTTTAAGGGGAACCCCCTACACCGAAAAAATCCATACCAGACCCTTATCCGAGCATGCAGCCCGGCCGGTCAGGAAAGAGGGTGGGGGCGAGCGAGCACCCCCCTCCTGAACTGTACCAGGCCGCATTCCCTCAACATGGGGGGTGGGCGCTTTGGGGCAGGGGGGCGCTCTGAGGCCCTCCACCCTAAAGCACCTTGTCCCCATGTTGATGAGGACAAGGGCCTCTTCCCGACAACCCTGGCCGTTGGTTGTTGGGGTCTGTGGGCGGAGGGCTTATCGGAATCCGGGAGCTCCCTTTAATAAGGGGGCCCCCAGATCCCGGCCCCCCACCCTATGTGAATGAGTATGGGGTAAATCGTACCCCTACCCATTCACCTGGGGGAAAAAGTGTCAATAAAAAAACACACTAGACAGGTTTTTAAAGTAATTTATTAGGCAGCTCCAGGGGTCTTCTTCCAACTTCGGGGGTCTTCTTCTGACTTCGGGGGTCTTCTTCTGACTTCTCTGCTCTCCGGCCTCTTCTCTTGGTGTCCGGTTCTTCTCTCCGGATCTTCTGCCGGGCTCCTCTGCTATCTTCTGCTCTTTTGCCACTCTTTTGCTAGTGGTGGCCCAGTCTCCAGTCTTCTCCGCCGTCTTGTTCCTTCTTCTCTTCTTCTGATGTTGACACGATGCTCTCTCCCGCTATAATGCTGTGTGAGCGGTGCACGATGACTTATATAGGCATAGGGCGTGGTCACCGGGTGAAATCGGAAGAAGACCCCCAAAGACGGAGGAAGACCCCTGAAGTTGGAAGAAGACCCCCAAAGTCGAAAGAAGACCCCGGAGCTGCCTAATAAATTACTTTAAAAACCTGTCTAGTGTGTTTTTTTTTTACACTTTTTCCCCCAGGTGAATGGGTAGGGGTAGGATGTACCCCATACTCATTCACATAGGGTGGAGGGCCAGGATCTGGGGGGGACCCCGTGCCATTTTTTTTGGTGTAGGGGTTCCCCTTAAAATCCATATCAGACCTAAGGGCCTGGTATGCCTGGAGGAACCCATGCCAGTTTTTTATTTAAAATTTGGCGCGGCGTTCCCCCTCATGATTAATACCAGACAGCTGTCAGCACTGCCTGTCGCTCATCATGAAAGGAAAAAACAGTTTTCCTTTCCTGATGAGCGAGCCAGCGTGAGATGCACAGTACCCTGTCGCCGAGAACCAGCGCGATGGGATCGCACTGGAAACACATTCTCGCAGTCAGGTACTGTACAGTTTGATGCTTCAGGTGTTTGTGACAGATTTCCCTCTCTGTTCTCCTAGGAATTGAGTCCCCTACAACCAGAATCTGTCTTTCCTTTCCCTTGGCTTTACTCCCACCCTCACTGGAGGAGTTATTCCCCTGGCAGCTAGGGGCGTCACTCTATTACAGCAATGCTGGTCCCTGACTGGTTTCACCAATGTCATGCAGCGGGGTGTACTTATTGGGATTAGGGATTAGCTTTGAGTTTGAGTCGAACCCATGTTCGACTCGAACATCGCATGTTCGACCGCTCGTCGAATTTCGAACGTTATGGGCCATTTGCACCAAATTCGAGTGGCGCGTCACAGACCATAATTCACTGCGGCATCGCAGTGTATTGCTGGCATATGATTGGCCAGGCATGCACTATGACCCGCATGCTTGGCCAATCACAGCGCCGTCTGTACAGAGAGCCATAATTGGCCAAAACCAGGGTGGCTTTGGCCAATTATGGCTCAGGGGGTTTAGTACACGCCCCATACTATATAAGGCCGCCTGCGTGGTGGCCTTGTGTAGTGTGTTGTGGTGGCGGCGGACAGATAGACAGACAGACAGCCAGACAGACAGACAGACAGTGTCATTTGATTTAAGTTAAATAGCGTAGGCAGGCGAGTCAGTTATGTATTCAAAAACAGATAAAAGGGATGAGTACAGCGCTGCGCTAAAAAATGGGAGAATACTAAAATAGCAGCTAACACACCCGTAGACTCAGGGTAAAAGTAATAACCATAAAAAATTAAGAAGCGTAGCGCTATAAGCTCAATGAATATAAACAGTGAATAAATATATCACAATAATATTATACATATATATCCATATGTAGGGGGACCCCTCATGACTGCTGCTATATGATTTTTATGCTGTTTCCTATCTTCTGAAATGTGAGTTTGTTTTTAATTATTTTAATAAATCCAAGTTTAAACGTTATCACGCTATGTGAGTATTTCTACTCCTCGCATGAAATACGAACTATCCGTTTGGCTTAAGTTGGAGTGTCTATGGATGTGGAAGCCGTGCTGATATTCCTTTCTGACTTATGGTGACGACATCTGACCAGACATACTGCCTAGACCTGTTGGTCATCAAGCTTTTTTGACCTGTATGGCGTATGCCATTACAGACCATTAAATTCCGGTAAGCCTCCATATTTTCTGGTGATGGTCCCGGCACTGATTTCAATCTTCCGTGCACCTATGGTCCTTCTACCGTCTACTTACCTGCCAGATTGGGTCTAACAATCCACCTGTGCGCCTGGGAGGCATTTGTCCATCATTGCCTATGCATTACCCCCATAGACTTTTGGTTCTTTTCACAATTATTTCATATATTTTATATGGACTATTATGTTTTGAGGTTATTCACATACCATTTTGAGGTGTTGAACGCATAGATATTTAGTTTTTTATATTAACTACATATGGATATTCATTCCTCATATTGTTGTGATATATTTATTCACTGTTTATATTCATTGAGCTTATAGCGCTACACTTCTTAATTTTTTAAGGCGAGTCAGTTACCTGCACTTACAGTGTATTTTGTATATATATATATATATATATATATATATATATATATGCATCCTAGGTGATGTATGTGTGTGTGTATATGTGTGTGTGTATATATATATATATATATATATATATATATATATATATATATATATATATATATATATATATATACTGTATTCAGTTTAGCTAGATCCGTTCCTGTTATTCGCTTCCTACTGACAGGCAGGCAGGTGTTTTTACAGTACTTACAGCTACCTGAAGAAAATTGCTGGTGTTCTTCTGATTCTATTAGTCCTATTAGCTACAGTATTTACAGTTAGTGCAGTGCGTCCTCTGCACAGTGTGCACCTAAAGCTACCTGAAGAAAATTGGTGGTGTTGTTCTGATTCTATTAGTACCACAGGCAGCTGAAGTATTTACAGTTAGTGTAGTGAGTCCTCTGCACAGTGTACAACTAAAGGTACCTGAAGACAATTGTGTTTTGTTCTGATCCTATTAATACCGCAGGCAGGCAGCTGCAGTATTTACAGTTAGTGTACTGTGTCCTCTGCACAGTGTGCACGTAAAGCTACCTGAAGAAAATTGGTGGTGTTCTTCTGATCCTATTAGTACCACAGGCAGGCAGCTGCAGAATTTACAGTTAGTGTAGTGCGTCCTCTGCACAGTGTGCACCTAAAGCTACCTGAAGAAAATTGGTGGTGTTCTTCTGATCCTATTAGTACCGCAGGCAGCTGCAGTATTTACAGTTAGTGTAGTGCGTCCTCTGCACAGTGTGCACCTAAAGCTACCTGAAGACAATTGCTGTTGTTCTGATCCTAATAATACCACAGACAGGCAGCTACAGTATTTACAGTTAGTGTACTGTGTCCTCTGCATAGTGTGCACCTAAAGCTACCTGAAGAAAATTGGTGGTTTTCTTCTGATCCTATTCGTACCACAGGCAGGCAACTGAAGTATTTACAGTTAGTGTAATGCATCCTCTGCACAGTGTGCACCTAAAGCTACCTGAAGAAAATTGGTGGTGTTCTTCTGATCCTATTAGTACCACAGGCAGGCAGCTGCAGTATTTACAGTTAGTGTACTGCGTCCTCTGCACAGTGTGCACCTAAAGCTACCTGAAGACAATTGCTGTTGTTCTGATCATATTAATACCACAGGCAGGCAGCTACAGAATTTACAGTTAGTGTACTGTGTCCTCTGCACATTGTGCACCTAAAGCTACCTGAAGAAAATTGGTGGTGTTCTTCTGATCGTATTAGTACCACAGGCAGGCAGCTGCAGTATTTACAGTTAGTGTACTGTGTCCTCTGCACAGTGTGCACCTAAAGCAACCTGAAGACAATTGCTGTTGTTCTGATCCTATTAATACCACAGGCAAGCAGCTACAGTATTTACAGTTAGTGTACTGTGTCTTCTGCACAGTGTGCACCTAAAGCTACCTGAAGAAAATTGCTGGTGTTCTTCTGATCTATTAATACCACAGGCAGGCAGCTGCAGTATTTACAGTTAGTGTACTGCGTCCTCGGCACAGTGTGCACCTAAAGCTACCTGAAGACAATTGCTGGTGTTCTCAAGCTAATAATACTACAGGCAGGCAGTTGATTCTGCTAGCTGCAGTATCGGTATATATATACATCCCAGTTTTGTGCAGCTACATCTCACTGCAGGCCATTAGTATGTCTGGAAGGCCAACAAGGAGAGGCAGACAGTCACTAGCCAATAAAAGAGGGCAAGCAGGCTCTGTGTCTAGAGTCAACAGTGCCGGTTGTGGAGACGGTGCTTCCTCATCAGCACGTGGCCGTGGACACGCTTGTCCTTTTTTTCGGCAGCTGGCCGTGTAGAGCCGCAACATGTGGAAGACTTGGTAGAGTGGATGACCGAGCCGTCCTCATCCTCCTCATCCTCTCTCACCCAGGCTCAGGGTACTTTGTCTGGCAAAGCAGCTGCCAATGTGGCCTCTTCCCTCGGCTCAATGGCATCAGTCACTCCTTCTTTATCCCCACCATGTCCTCCTGAGGAGTCCCCCGAACTTTTTGACCACAGTGTTGGGTACATGCTCCAGGAGGATGCCCAGCGTTTTGAAGGCTCCGATGATGGTACCCAGCTAGAGGAAGGCAGTAACGTGAGCCCAGAGAGAGGGGGTGCCCAAGAAGGAAAGCAATCTGGCAGTCATGTTCCCCCAGCTGCAGCATACTGCCATCTTTGCTCCAGTGATGAGGAGGGAGGGGATGATGAGGTCACTGACTCCATGTGGGTGCCTAATAGGAGAGGAGAAGGAAAATACCCAACGAGGCAGGATGCCATCCAGGGGCCAGCTTAAGGACAGCACACAGACTGCATCACACCGCAGAGCTCTGCATGTGCAGGGCACTGCTGTCTCTGTGCGTTATTCCAAAAGTTCTTTGGTGTGGGCCTTTTTTGAGACAAGTGCATCAGATCCCACCGCTGCTATTTGCAACATATGTCTCCATCGTATCTCGCATGGCCAAAACATCACCTGCTTGGGCACCACATGCTTGACCAAACATATGTTGACCTGCCATGCAGTTCATTTGCTAGCGTACCTAAAAGACCCACACCAAAGAACAAAGCGGACCTCTCCTTGCTCCTTATCAGCTGGGATCTCCACCCCACTATACCTTCAGTCCTCTCTGAAACCTGCACTGAGAGGAATGAAGGTGTAGAATTAGGTGTGTCACAACCAAGTACTTGAGGGCAATCTTCTATCGGTACACCGACGTCAGATTGTACCAGGCGCATTTCCCTACCCCAGCTGCTGCACCTCCGAAAGAAGTTCGCTCCCAGCTATCCACATGCCCAGTGGTTGAATGCTAGCTTGGCTAAATTGCTAGCACTTCAACTGCTGCCTTTTCAGTTGGTAGACTCTGCCCCCTTCCGTGAGTTTGTGGAATGTGCGGTTCCTCAGTGGCAGGTTCCCAAATGCCACTTTTTCTCACGGAAGGCGATTCCAGCTCTCTACCGGCATGTGGAAGGCAATGTCTTGGCCTCGCTGGACAGGGTGGTCAGCGGTACATATTACCGCTGACTCATGGTTCAGCAGGCATGGACAGGGATGTTACCCATCTTTCACCGTGCACTGGGTGACTCTCCTGGCAGCTAGGTAGTAGTGTTGGAGGTTGATCCGCCACCACGCCTCCAAAATTCTGCTAGTTGTGATTCTGCCACACCACTCTCCTCCACCCCCTCCTATTCTTCTTCCTCCATGGCCTCTTCCTGTGCTCATTTGTCCTCGGAACCAACGGTGCTCCATAGGCATTCAAGGGTCTACGCAAGCACGCAGGCAAAAAGATGCCATGCCAAAAAGATGCCATGCGGTGCTTGAGCTGGTGTGCTTGGGGGACAGGAGCCACACTGGGGCAGAGATTCTGTCAGCTCTGCAGGGGCAGGTTCAGAGGTGGTTGACACCACGCCAGCTTAAGTCAGGTATGGTGGTTTGCGACAATGTCACCAACCTCCTCTCTGCCCTCCGACAGGGACAACTGACCCATGTGCCCTGTTTGGCTCAAGTCCTGAGGCAAGCCAGGAAAGTCTGTGGGCATTTCCGCAGGTCATATAATGCCAGTGCTCGTCTGGCTGACCTCCAAAAGGAATTTAACTTGCCCATAAACTGCCTAATCTGTGACATGCCCACCAGGTGGAACTCAATGTTGGCCATGCTGCAGTGGCTGCACACACAGCAGAGGGCCATCAATGAGTACCTATGCGACTATGGCACCAGGACAGGGTCAGGTGACCTTGGTTTTTTCCCTACGCCAGTGGGCTATGATCAGGGATGCATGCACTGTTCTGTCACCATTTAAGGAGGCCACGAGGATGGTGAGCAGTGACAATGCATGCATTAGTGACACTGTCCCTCTTGTCCACCTGTTGGAGTACACACTGCGTGGAATAATGGACAGGGCACTTGAGGTAGAACAGAGGGAGGAAGAGGTGGACTTCCTTACCTCTCAAGCCTCCTTTATCCAGACAGTGTTCCTGCGTGCCCGCCGATCACACAGGAAGAGGATGAGGAGGAGGAGGATTGTGTCAGCATGGAGGTGGAGCCTGGCACTCAGCATCAGCAGCAGTCTTCAAGGGATCATTTTACAGTCTGAATAAACCCATGGACTTGTACGTGGCTGGGAGGAGGTGGCTGCGGATCATGTCATTCTTAGTGACCCAGAGGACTCTGGACGAAATGCCTCAGCAAACCTACGCTGCATGGCCTCCCTGATCCTGCAAAGCCTTCGGAAGGATCCTCGTATTCGTGGTATCAAGGGGAGGGATGATTACTGGCTGGCAACGCTCCTTGATCCACATTACAAGGGTAAGGTTGTAGACCTTATCTTGCCGTCACAGAGGGAGCAGAGGATGAAACATCTTCGGGAGGCCTTGCAGAAAGGTTTGTGCAAAGCGTTTCCAGAGCCTGGGAGGTTACAATTTTCTTGTCCTCCAGGACAATGTGTTGCTGAGGCTTCGGTCAGTCACAGAAGGAGCGGTGGAGAAGGTGGCCATCTGATCGATGCGTTCAGACAATTTTTTAGTCCGCAGCCCCAAGGTCTGGTTCCAGCAACCATCGACAGCGTCTGATTCACATGGTGCAGGATTACCTAGGGGCAAGATCAGACTTGGACACCTTTCCCACTGAAAATCCTCTGGGTTACTGGGTCTTGAGGATGGATCACTGGCCAGAGCTTGCACAGTATGCAATTGAGCTACTGGCCTGTCCTGCATCCAGCGTTCTTTCGGAACGCACATTCAGTGCTGCTGGAGGCTTTGTAACCGATCACAGGGTTCACCGAATCGTCGATCGGCTGACCTTCATAAAAATAAATCAGTCTTGGATCACCAGCTACCAAGCACCTGATGCTGATGTAACCCATTGATTTTTTTTTTTAAATGTGTGATCCCTTCAAGACTGTCTATGCTGATGCTGAGTGACTTTCCTGTTATGCTGAGTGACAATCCTCTTCCTCCTCAATTTTCATGCTGATAGAACATTTTTGGTTCTGGGCGCTGTCACCAGTGGCCAAGGCCCAATTTTTCTGCCCCTGTTTAACAGGGGCATATAATTACAATTTTTGATGCAATACTTTGCAGCAGGGCTCATTCCTGTGCTCCAACTATAGCATCTGTGAGGGGTTGCAGTGTTGTGGCACCAGTGCTCAAGGCCTAATTTTTCAGCCCCTATTTAACAGGGGCATATAATTACAATTTTTGATGCAATACTTTGCAGCAGGGCTAATTCCTGTACTCCAGCTATAGCATCTGTGAGGGGTTGCAGTGTTGTGGCACCAGTGCCTAAGGCCCAATTTTTCTGCCCCTGTTCAACAGGGACATGTAATTACAATTCTTGATCTAATATTTCACAGCAGGGCCCATTCCTGCACCCGCCAAGAGTAACTGTGAGGGCTTACATTGTTGTGGCAACACCACCACCACCACCACCAAAGGCCCAATTTTTCTGCCCCTGTTCAACAGGTGCATGTAATTACAAATCTTACATAGTTACATAGTAGGTGAGGTTGAAAAAAGACTCAAGTCCAACCTATGTGTGTGATTATGTGTCAGTATTACATTGTATATCCCTGTATGTTGCGGTCATTCAGGTGATTATCTAAGAGTTTCTTGAAGCTATCAATGCTCCCCGCTGAGACCACCGCCTGTGGAAGGGAATTCCACTTCCTTGCCGCTCTTACAGCAAAGAACCCTCTACGTAGTTTAAGGTCAAACCTCTTTTCTTCTAATTGTAATGAGTGGCCACGAGTCTTATTAAACTCTCTTCTGCAAAAAAGTTTTATCCCTATTGTGGGGTCACCAGTACAGTATTTGTAAATTGAAATCATATCCCCTCTCAAGCGTCTCTTCTCCAAAGAGAATAAGTTCAGTGCTTGCAACCTTTCCTCATAACTAAGATCCTCCAGACCCTTTATTAGCTTTGTTGCCCTTCTTTGTACTCGCTCCATTTCCAGTACATCCTTCCTGAGGACTGGTGCCCAGAACTGGACAGCATACTCCAGGTGCGGCCAGACCAGAGCCTTGTAGAGTGGGAGAATTATCGTTTTATCTCTGGTGTTGATCCCCCTTTTAATGCATGCCAATATTCTGTTTGCTTTGTTAGCAGCAGCTTGGCATTGCATGCCATTGCTGAGCCTATCATCTACTAGGACCCCCAGGTCCTTTTCCATCCTAGATTCTCCCAGAGGTTCTCCCCCCAGTGTATAGATTGCATTCATATTTTTGCCACCCAAATGCATTATTTTACATTTTTCTACATTAAACCTCATTTGCCATGTAGTCGCCCACCCCATTAATTTGTTCAGGTCTTTTTGCAAGGTTTCCACATCCTGCGGATAAGATATTGCCCTGCTTAGCTTAGTATCGTCTGCAAATACAGAGATTGAACTGTTTATCCCATCCTCCAGATTGTTTATAAACAAATTAAATAGGATTGGTCCCAGCACAGAACCCTGGGGAATCCCATTACCCACCCCTGACCATTCTGAGTACTCCCTATTTATCACCACCCTCTGAACTCGCCCTTGTAGCCAGTTTTCAATCCATGTACTCACCCTATGGTCCATGCCAACGGACCTTATTTTGTACAGTAACCGTTTATGGGGAACTGTGTCAAATGCCTTTGCAAAATCCAGATACACCACGTCTACGGGCCTTCCTTTATCTAGATGGCAACTCACCTCCTCATAGAAGGTTAATAGATTGGTTTGGCAAGAACGATTCTTCATGAATCCATGCTGATTACTGCTAATGATACCGTTCTTATTACTAAAATCTTGTATATAGTCCCTTATCATCCCCTCCAAGAGTTTACATACTATTGATGTTAGGCTAACTGGTCTGTAATTCCCAGGGATGTATTTTGGGCCCTTTTTAAATATTGGTGCTACATTGGCTTTTCTCCAATCAGCTGGTACCATTTCAGTCAGTAGACTGTCTGTAAAAATTAGGAACAATGGTCTAGCAATCACTTGACTGAGTTCCCTAAGTACCCTCGGATGCAAGCCATCTGGTCCCGGTGATTTATTAATGTTAAGTTTCTCAAGTCTAATTTTAATTCTGTCCTCTGTTAACCATGGAGGTGCTTCCTGTGTTGTGTCATGAGGATAAACACTGCAGTTTTGGTTACTGAAGCCCCCCGATTCACTCGTGAAGACGGAGGAGAAGAATAAATTCAATACCTTCGCCATCTCCCCATCCTTAGTAACCAGATGTCCTTCCTCATTCTTTATGGGGCCAATATGGTCTGTCCTCCCTTTTTTACTGTTTATATACTTAAAGAATTTCTTGGGATTTTTTTTGCTCTCCTCCGCTATGTGTCTTTCATGTTCTATCTTAGCCGTCCTAATTGCAACCTTACATTTCTTGTTGCATTCTTTATAAAGTCTGAATGCTCAGGATGATCCCTCAACCTTGTATTTTTTGAAGGCCTTCTCCTTTGCTTTTATATGCATTTTTACATTGGAGTTAAGCCATCCATGATTTTTGTTCGCTCTTTTAAATTTATTACCCAATGGGATACATTGGCTAATGCCCTTATTTAATATGCTCTTAAAGCAAACCCATCTCTCCTCCGTATTCTTTGTTCCTAATATTTTATCCCAATTTTTGCCTTTTAGCAAGGTTTGTAGTTTAGGGAAGTTGGCTCTTTTGAAATTCAGTGTCTTTGTGTTCCCTTTATGTTTCCTATTTGTGTGATTTATACTGAAACTAATTGACCTGTGATCGCCGTTACCTAAATTGCCCCGTATTTCCACATCCGTGATCAGGTCTGTATTGTTGGTAATCAGTAGATCCAGTAATGTTTTATTTCTAGTTGGTGCGTCTACCATCTGACCCATAAAATTGTCCTGCAAGACATTAAGGAACTGGCGAGCCTTAAATGAATGAGCGGTTCCCTCTGCCCAGTCTATGTCTGGATAATTAAAATCCCCCATTATGATAACACTTCCCATCCTTGCTGCTAATCCAATTAGTGATAGGAGATCCACCTCCACTTCCTCCCTCAGGTTAGGGGGCCTATAGCTTACTCCCAGTATTATTTTCCCCTTAGCTTCATCCCTTTGGAGCTCTACCCATAAGGATTCCACCTCCTCTCTAGCTCCCTCAGTGATATCATCTCTCACATTCACTTGTACATTATTCTTGATATATAGGCATACCCCTCCCCCTTTTTTACCCTCTCTATCCTTGCGGTATAGGGTATAACCTTGAATGTTTGCCAGCCAATCATGAGAGCTGTTGAACCAGGTCTCTGAAATTCCCACAAAACCCAAATCCTCCTTGTAGTATCTCTAGTTCACCCATCTTGTCCGCCATGCTCCTGGCTAGGGATGAGCCGAACACCCCCCTGTTCGGTTCACACCAGAACATGCGAACAGGAAAAAAATTCGTTCCAACACGCGAACACCGTTAAAGTCTATGGGACACGAACATGAATAATCAAAAGTGCTAATTTTAAAGGCTAATATGCAAGTTATTGTCAATAAAAGTGTTTGGGGACCTGGGTCCTGCCCCAGGGGACATGGATCAATGCAAAAAAAAGTTTTAAAAACGGCCGTTTTTTCAGGAGCAGTGATTTTAATAATGCTTAAAGTCAAACAATAAAAGTGTAATATCCCTTTAAATTTCATACCTGGGGGGTGTCTATAGTATGCCTGTAAAGGGGCGCATGTTTCCCGTGTTTAGAACAGTCTGACAGCAAAATGACATTTTGAAGGAAAAAACTCATTTAAAACTACCGCGGCTATTGCATTGCCGACAATACACATAGAAGTTCATTGATAAAAACGGCATGGGAATTCCCCACAGGGCAACCCCGAACCAAAATTAAAAAAAAAAAAATGATGTGGGAGTCCCCCTAAATTCCATACAAGGCCCTTCAGGTCTGGTATGGATATTAAGGGGAACCCCAGCCAAAATTTTAAAAAAAAATTGACGTGGGGTTCCCCCTAAATTCCATACCAGACCCTTCAGGTCTGGTATGGATTTTAAGGGGAACCCCGCGCCCAAAAAAAAAAAAAAAACGGCGTGGGGTCCCCCTAAAAATCCATACCAGACCCTTATCCGAGCACGCAACCTGGCAGGCCGCAGGAAAAGAGGGGGGGACGAGAGTGCGGCCCCCCCCCCTCCTGAACCATACCAGGCCACATGCCCTCAACATTGGGAGGGTGCTTTGGGGTAGCCCCCCAAAGCACCTTGTCCCCATGTTGATGAAGACAAGGGCCTCATCCCCACAACCGTGGCCGGTGGTTGTGGGGGTCTGCGGGCGGGGGGCTTATCGGAATCTGGAAGCCCCCTTTAACAAGGGGACCCCCAGATCCCGGCCCCCCCCCTGTGTGAAATGGTAAGGGGGTACTTACCCCTACCATTTCACTAAAAAACTGTCAAAAATGTTAAAAATGACAAGAGACAGTTTTTGACAATTCCTTTATTTAAATGCTTCTTCTTTCTTCCTTCATCTTCTTCTTCTTCTGGTTCTTCTGGCTCTTCTGGTTCTTCCTCCGGCGTTCTCGTCCAGCATCTCCTCCGCGGCGTCTTCTATCTTCTTCTCCTCGGGCCGCTCCGCACCCATGGCATGAGGGGGGAGGCTCCCGCTCTTCTCTTCTTCTTCTTCTTCTTCTTCTTCTTCTTCTTCTTCTCTTCTTCATCTCTTCTTCCTTCTTCATTTCTTCTGCGGGCCACTCCGCATCCATGCATGGAGGGAGGCTCCCGCTGTGTGACGGCGTCTCTTCGTCTGACGGTTCTTAAATAACGGGGGGCGGGGCCATCCGGTGACCCCGCCCCCTCTGACGCACGGTGAATTGACGGGACTTCCCTGTGACGTCACGGGGAATGCCACAGGGAAGTCCCGTCATGTCCCGTGCGTCAGAGGGGGGCGGGGTCACCGGGTGGCCCCGCCCCCCGTTATTTAAGAACCGTCAGACGAAGAGACGCCGTCACACAGCGGGAGCCTCCCTCCATGCATGGATGCGGAGCGGCCCGCAGAAGAAATGAAGAAGGAAGAAGAGATGAAGAAGAGAAGAAGAAGAAGAAGATGAAGATGAAGAAGAAGATGAAGAAAAGAGCAGGAGCCTCCCCCCTCATGCCATGGGTGCGGAGCGGCCCGAGGAGAAGAAGATAGAAGACGCCGCGGAGGAGATGCTGGACGAGAACGCCGGAGGAAGAACCAGAAGAGCCAGAAGAACCAGAAGAAGAAGAAGATGAAGGAAGAAAGAAGAAGCATTTAAATAAAGGAATTGTCAAAAACTGTCTCTTGTCATTTTTAACATTTTTGACAGTTTTTTAGTGAAATGGTAGGGGTAAGTACCCCCTTACCATTTCACACAGGGGGGGGGGCCGGGATCTGGGGGTCCCCTTGTTAAAGGGGGCTTCCAGATTCCGATAAGCCCCCCGCCCGCAGACCCCCACAACCACCGGCCACGGTTGTGGGGATGAGGCCCTTGTCTTCATCAACATGGGGACAAGGTGTTTTGGGGGGCTACCCCAAAGCACCCTCCCAATGTTGAGGGCATGTGGCCTGGTACGGTTCAGGAGGGGGGGGGGCCGCACTCTCGTCCCCCCCTCTTTTCCTGCGGCCTGCCAGGTTGCGTGCTCGGATAAGGGTCTGGTATGGATTTTTAGGGGGACCCCACGCCGGTTTTTTTTTTTTTTTTTGGCGCGGGGTTCCCCTTAAAATCCATACCAGACCTGAAGGGTCTGGTATGGAATTTAGGGGGAACCCCACGTCAATTTTTTTTTAAAATTTTGGCTGGGGTTCCCCTTAATATCCATACCAGACCTGAAGGGCCTTGTATGGAATTTAGGGGGACCCCCACATCATTTTTTTTTTTTATTATTTTGGTTCGGGGTTGCCCTGTGGGGAATTCCCATGCCGTTTTTATCAATGAACTTTTATGTGTATTGTCGGCAATGCAATAGCCGCGGGTAGTTTTAAATGAGTTTTTTCCTTCCAAATGTCATTTTGCTGTCAGACTGTTCTAAACACAGGAAACATGCGCCCCTTTACAGGCATACTATAGACACCCCCCAGGTACGAAATTTAAAGGGATATTACACTTTTATTGTTTGACTTTAAGCATTAATAAAATCACTGCTCCTGAAAAAACGTCCGTTTTTAAAACTTTTTTTTGCATTGATCCATGTCCCCTGGGGCAGGACCCAGGTCCCCAAACACTTTTTATGACAATAACTTGCATATAAGCCTTTAAAATTAGCACTTTTGATTTCTCCCATAGACTTTTAAAGGGTGTTCCGCGGCATTCGAATTTGCCGCGAACACCCCAAATTGTTCGCTGTTCGGCGAACTTGCGAACAGCCAATGTTCGAGTAGAACATGAGTTCGACTCGAACTCGAAGCACATCCCTACTCCTGGCATTGGTGAACATGCCACATAGTTTAGACCGGTCACATATTGTCCTCGTATTGGGTGTTTCGAGATTGCAACTAGGACTTGCTACTATACTCACCTTGTGTTTTTGTGCTTTGGTTAACCTACCACTAATGCCCCCAATACTACCCTCTGGAATATCTTCCGCGCTGGATATCTCTGTCTCTGGACCCTCCCCCCCATCACCTAGTTTAAAAACCCCTCTAACTTTTTGGCCATCTTCATTCCCAGCAGATCTGCACCCTCCTCATTTAGGTGCAGTCTGTCCCTTCTATAGTACCGGTTACCGTCTGAGAAGACGGCCCAGTCCTCCAGGAACCCAAACCCCTCCTTACTACACCAGCTCTTCAGCCACTTGTTTACTTCCCTAATCTCCCTCTGCCTTTCTGGTGTGGCTCGATGTACCGGTAGTATTCCTGAGAATACTACCTTGGAGGTCCTTTTCCTCAATTTAGCTCCTAGGTCCCTAAAATCGTTCTTTAGGACACTACATCTGCCTCTGACTTTGTCATTGGTGCCAACGTGCACCATGACAGCCGGGTCTTCCCCAGCCCCTCCCAGTAATCTGTCCACAAGATCCGTGATGTGCAGAACCCGAGCGCCTGGTAGACAACATACTGTTCGGCGCTTCAGGTCTTGGTTACAGATTGCCCTCTCTGTCCTTCTAAGAATTGAGTCCCCTACCACCAGAATCTGTCTTTCCTTTCCCTTTTGCTGCCCCCCCACTATCACTGGAGGAGTTCTCCCCCCGGCAGCTAGGAGAGTCCCTCAGCTCCAGCAGTGCTGGTCCCTGACTGGTTTCACCAATGTCACTCAATGGAGCGTACTTATTGGGATGCTCCAGTCCTGGATCTGCCTCCCTGGCACTTCCCCCTCTACCCCTCCTGACTGTCACCCATCTACTCTTTGCTAGTGCCTGCACCTCTTTGTCTCCACCCGCCTCTGTGCTGGCCCCTACCGGCACCTGCCGTGTACGTTCCTGGCTCTCCTTTAGTATGGAGGGACTTCTCAGTGCTGACAGTTGCTTCCCCAGATTCAGAACCTGGGCTTCCAGGGAAACAATGTGCTTACATTTTGCACAGCAGTATTTGCCCTCGATCGGATGATCAAGGAACGCATACATGCAGCAAGATATACAAAGAGTTGCCTCTCCACACCCGTCGGGCATCGTACCTATTACATTTAGTGAGGATTTGGGGATTTTACCCTATCCAAATTACCTAACAGCTAGCTTCCTGGCACTAATACTCAAGACAATACACAGGTACACAACAAGACAATACCCAGGTACTCACAGACCTACGTGCAATCGCAGAACAGTCGCAGACCTACGTGCACATTCGCAATACTCAAGTATACAGTACACAATACACAAGTACTAACGATCCACACACACTACTCAGAAAACACTCAGGTACTCACACTACACAGGTACTATGACCCCTGTTATAACCTCTTGTTTTAAACTCTTGTTTTTAACTCACCACGTATACCAGTTCCACTTACACAGAGTTCCACAGCCTCAGACTGAGCAGGCTCAGAATGAGTCCTACACACAGTTATATAGGCACCTGCGAGCAATTAACCACCCCCCTTAATTGATAGCCTGAAGGAACCACAGAAAAAAAAAAAGCAAAAAAGCTATTTAAAAAGTGATTATCTTGATATAATAATTCACAGCGGGGCCCATTCCAGCGCCCACCAAGAGTAACTATGAGGACTTACAGTGTTGTGGCACCAGCACCACCACCACCAAAGGACCAATTTTTCTACCACTGTTCAACAATGGCATGTAATTACAATTCTTGATCTAATATTTCACAGTGTTCCTGCGCCCACCAAGAGTAACTGTGAGGGCTTACAGTGTTGTGGCAACACAACACCTAAGGCCCCAATTTCTGCAGAGTATATAGGGCAGGCCCCTACTTTCAAACATCCAACTTACAAACGACTCCTACTTGCAAATGGAAGGAGACAACAGGAAGTGGGATGAAATCTACCCCTAGGAAGGGAAATTCTCTCCTGTAAGAGTTAATATGGGAAAAACGTGTCTCCTCTTCACTGATGCTTTATCACCATTCCTTGTTTCACTGAAAACCCCAAATTTTTGAAAAACATTTGTTTTTTTTCGGACAGAAAGTGAGGTGAAATATTCTGAAGAGGTGCACAAATAGCAAAACAAATGTTACAGGGGTGATAACCCTTCCCTATGTTTTCCTAAAAGCTTAAAATAAATTTTTTTGGCTGGAGCTAAACACGTTAAAAATGTACCAGTTCAAAATTACAAACAGATTCTACTTAACAACAAACCTACAGTCCCTGTCTTGTTTGCACTGCCCCTTTACTTGTGTTCAGAGTATATAGGGCCTGGGGGCCCCACGCCTTTCCTTTTTTAATTTGGGTGAGGGGTTCCCCTTAATATGCTCGCAAGACCCAAAGGGCCTGGTAATGGACTGGGGGGTACCCATGCCATTTGTCTCACTGATTTTCATCCATATTGCCGGTACCCAACATTACATTAAAGCCGCAAGCAGTTTTAAATGACTTTTATTCTTTTAAAGATGTCATTTTGTGCAGGGATTGTTCTAAGCACGAGAAGCAAGCGCCACTTTACAGGCATACTATAGACACCCCCCAGGTACGATATTTAAAGGAATATTTTACTTTTTTTTCACTTGAAGCATCATTAAAATCACTGCTCCCGAAAGAAAAGGCTGTTTTTTTTTTTTATCAAAGAAAAGTTTATTAATTTAACATATCCATGGTACATACACATTGTAACATACTGTTCTGGATGTAGTATACAGCATTGCATAAATTCCGTTCATAATCGAATTTCGAGCAGACATTTGTTGTGACATATATTTGACAACGCGCAGTAAAGACTTACACAATTATGCGGCCTCATGTTTTGTGATCATGTCTTATATCATCAGCTATCTGTATCTTAAATTTAATAAACATGCGATTTATAAGCTCAATCACGAACAGGTGTCTGAATCTTGTAGCCATCTGTCCCATATTTTTTCATATTTCATGGGGCATCCTCTGTTAGTGTATATGAATTTTTTGTACGGTAAAGTGTTATTTATTTCTGCTTTCCATTCAGCTAATCCTGGGGGCGACCTCCTCATCCATTTCCTAGCTATTACTTTTCTCACTGAAAACAGGGTTTCTTGTAAGAAGATTTTAGTGTATTTGTCAGTGGACTCAGGCAGTATCCCAAGTAGGCACAACTTAGGGTCTAGTGTAATCGGTGATCCCATATTATCATGTAAGAATTTTACTACCTGAGTCCAAAGACCCTGTATTTGAGGGCATGACCACAGTAAATGAATAAATGTGCCCGACTCTTTTCCACATAATGTGCAGAGGCTAGATTGAGTCTCCTTGTATCTAGCGACTCTAAGCGGGGTTAGGTATGCATGGTGCAGTATGAAAATCTGTATTAGTCTATCCGATAGTTTAGGCGAAACAGCTCTAACCGACTCCATGCCCTCCTCCCACTCCTCATCCTCCATAGGCCCTATTGCCCTCTCCCAACGTGGCTTGAGGCCATATGCTAGTTTGGAGGCTGTAGGGGTAAGGAGAATATTATAGAACGCCGAAATTAATTTTCGGGGATCGTCGTCCTTTACTATTGCCATAAGGGTATTAGGAGTTGGTTGAGGAAAAGAGGTCCCAAACTGTTTCTGCAGTGCATGTTTGACTTGTAGATATCTGTATAGCATATGAGGAAGAAGGGAAAACTCCTCTGCAAGTACCCTAAAGGATTTGAGCTTACCATTTGCAATCAATTGATGCAGGTACAGTATCCCATAATTAATCCATAACTCTACACCAGGTAACCGCATAAGTTCCGGCAGGTTCTTGTTAAACCATAACGGGGTATAATCATCATATCGAGGAATTCCCAACTTCCCCAAAGCTATGGTCCATATCTTACTATAGTGGTATAGTATGGACTTATTGTGGCTGTGTGGTTCTGTGCTGCTGAGTTCCACCACTATCGCGTATATGGAGTCCCCAGTTCTCTTAATTCTTTTGGGGCATAGTAATTGTAGAAACCTTTCTTTATCTGTCTTGTCAATGTGATATAACTGGGACATCTGTGATGCTATATAATATAGGTTAAAATCTGGCAGTGCAGTGCCTCCTAGATCTGTAGGGTTCTTGAGTATCTGCCAAGCCAGTTTGTGTCTATTGGTTCCCCACACGAATGGTTTGAGAAGAGTTTCAATTATTTTGAAGTATTTTAGAGGTATGTAGATTGGGGTATGCCACATTATATATAGAATTTTGGGTAGGAGGATCATCTTAATTAAATTTATACGACCCCAAACCCCTAGTGGGAGACGAGCCCATACCTTAATTTTGGATTTTATATAAGTGATTAACGGCTCTATATTTAGTGGGATGTAGTCAGCAGGTATTCTAGATACATAGATTCCCAAGTATTTTATGATACTAACCCGCTGCAGTGGTAAGTCGGCCTGTATCTCAGATGGGGGGAAGCTATCTATAGACAATATTTGGGATTTTTCCCAATTAATTTTCAAGCCAGAGAATGTTCCAAACTGCTCAATGGTTTGTAATGCTTTTTTTAAGGAAGGACCTGAATCTGCCAAGTACAACAATGTATCATCTGCGTACATACTTATTTTCTCTATAAGGGTACCTGATTCTAATCCCCGTATTTCCGGATCTGCCCGAATGGACATGGCCAGTGGTTCCGCAGCCAAGGCATACAGAAGTGGAGACAAGGGACAACCTTGTCTCGTTCCTCTGCTGAGAGTGAACTGTTCAGAGGTCCAGCCGTTAGCCACCACCTTGGCCGTGGGTGATTGGTACAGTAATTGTACCCATGTGATAAATTTTGGGCCAAAACCATATCCCTCCAGGCATCTCCACAAATACTCCCACTCCACCGAGTCAAACGCCTTAGCTGTATCCAATGTCACTATTACTCTTGAACCAACTTCCGCATGTTCGGCTTGTAAGTTTATATATAATTTACGGAGATTAAAGGATGTATTCCGGCCTGGCATAAAGCCCGCCTGATCGGCATGAATTAGGGACAATATTACTTGGTTAAGTCGCAATGCCAGAACCTTTGCTAGGATTTTTATATCCACTTGAAGCAGAGATATGGGTCTGTAGGATTCTGGATAACCCAGATCCTTTCCTGGTTTGGGGAGAAGAATTATTGTGGCCTCTCTCATGGATGGGGCTAGTGTAAATGTTTCAAATAGGTGATTATATAATTTGAGTAACTGGGGTGTAATTACTTCACTGAACTCAGAGTAAAACTCGATGGGAAGTCCATCTGAGCCTGGGGATTTTGATCTGGCAAAACTCGCCACTGCAGCAGTTATTTCATCTATGTCTAAGGGTGCCTCTAGCATTTCTACTTGTTCATTTGTTAATTGTGGAAGAGTGATTTTGTGGAGGAAATTTTCTCTCAAATCTACGGATCCTGTTGTTTTTGACATGTACAGGTCTCGAAAAAAATCCCTGAATCTTTTGGTTACTGTACAGGGGTCTGTAATGGGATTACCATCTGGATCTCTTAGAGTAATGACTATTGGGGGTCTATCTTCACTGTGCACTAAGTACGCTAGTAATTTACCCGCTTTTTCTCCATGTTCAAATAATTTTTGTTTGGAGAAAAATAGCTTTTGTCTGGCTTTAGAAAATTGGATTTGGTTTACTATCCTAGATTGGAGTTTAAGCCTAGCTGCTATGTCTGGGGTGGGGTTGGAGATATATTCCTGTTCAGTAACATTTAATGCCTCTATTGCCTTATTGAATGTGTCAGCAGAGTCTTCCTTTATTTTCTTTATTAAAGTGGATAATGTCATGCGTACGTACATCTTAAAGGAGTCCCATATTGCTGCAAAAGAAGCTGTTTGATTATTGTCCGCAAAATAACGTCCCCAAAGGTTTTGGAGTTCATCATCTTCCGGCAACAAAGATAGCCAGAATGGGTTGAGGCGCCATGGTTTTGCAGGTTTATCTATAGGTACACTCAGGGTAGTCCAGTAAGGGCTATGGTCAGATAGTAGTCTAGGGCAAAAACCAGCTTCAGTGATGCGTGGCGACAAGGAACTCGACACCAGTACAAAATCAATACGTGACATGGAGTTGTGGGTGCTGGAGAAACAGGAGTATGCCTTAATTTTAGGATTCTTAAGACGCCATGTGTCCACTAAGTGGAAGGCGGAAATCATTTTAGCAAATCTTGTCCTGTCCGTCTCCAGCCCCAAAGATTGCCCCACCTGAAGTCTGTCTAGAGCCGGGCACAAAGTGGTATTGAAATCCCCCAGCCACACTGCTTGTGTATTGGGAAATCGTGACATAAAGGAGAAACCTTCTGTTATAACAGTTGTACAGAATGGGGGTGGGATGTAGAAAGCCATAACAAGAAACGGTTCTCCATACAGTTTAGCATGTAAAAATACATATCGGCCTTGTGGATCTGTACGCACCTCACACAGTTCAAAGTGAACTGACTTTGCTATTAAAATGGAGACCCCTCTTGCATGGGTTGTATGGGTAGAGTGGTAAGCCCACCCCACCCATGGTCTACGCAAGGCCATCTGGAGTCTACCCTCTATATGTGTTTCTACCAGCACGATTATATCTGCTCTCTGTTTCTGCAAAAAGGCTAGGGCAGCCGACCGCTTAATCCTGTCTCGAAGGCCCCTTACGTTCCATGTTAGGAACTTGATAGATGTCATTTTATTATAAATGTTAAGTATATTATCTCGGTTCTGTTTGGCGTCGCGTAGCTACACGAGCGAGTATTCAAGCTCCAGCATCCACGCAACACCATTACTCGCAATGAACGTAAATATATAGGCAATTCCCATACAGTGTATCTATGTGTATACCTTTTCTCTTTCCATACGTTCCCACATGCACCATGGATTATCTTGCTTAACTGTAAAAACTTCCCCTCCCCCCTCCCCGCCCTGCACCCACCCCAACTTGTGCGGGCATCCTCCCTGAACCTTTGTAAATTACCTACTGGTGATAATACCATCATACAGTGTATTAGCAATAGGGACATGAGTATACATAGTGGATTTAATCGTCTATACAAAGCTAATATGGTCCCATATTCCGTTACCCTCCTGTCAACAGATCTGGAGGTTTGTAAACCCAGTGGTAATTGGAGCAAAATTCGCTGCGCAATGCTGGCAGTGTGTAGGACACACTCGTTTCCCTGTCTCGGCATACATACATAAAAAATAAAAAAAAAACCCACCTAAATATCAGAAAAAGAAAAAAAAAGGGGGGGGGAAACTCCTTTAAGTAAGAAAAAAAAGAAGAGTTTTTGCATAGATTAAAGTTATAGTGCAGGAGTGTAGAATACTTCAAATCCCCATCAGCACAGGTTAAAATATATTGAGGCTTGTTCAATCGACTCCCAAATGTCAGCAGCGACATGTGCTGGGCAGGACTCCATAAGTTCCGTTCATATGGCCCCGGTAGAAAAGTTCAGAGGATCTCTGTCCAGTTACTTGGGGCACAGTCAGCTGAGGTATTCTGTAAGTGGTCCCCCAGCTATTAACTCAAAACAAAAGGGGGGGAAAAAAAGGGGAACCTCTCTCCCCCAAAAAAGAGAGCAGATTTGCCTAAACAGTGCTGTACAGGGTCAGGGTCTCACAGCTTTCCCATCATGTTGTGGCACAGGCATATGATGGAGTTATGTCTTACCACATCACACGGAGACGTTCAGATTAATCTTCTCTGTTAGGTTCCATTCTTCTTTCCAACCAGGATGTCGCTTCCATCGGGTCATCAAAGAACAATACACGATCCCCATTTTCAACTCGCAAACGAGCAGGGTATAGCATGGAGTATTTTAAGTTGCGTGTGCGAAGCATCTGCTTTGCTTCCATGAAGCCCTGTCGCCGTTTCTGGATGTCTGCAGAAAAATCCGGGAAGATTGCCACCTTGTTGTTTCCCACAGGAATATTACCCTTCACTCTGGCCATCCGAAGCGCAGCATCCCGATCTTTGTAATTCAGCAGCTTAGCGATGAAGGTACGTGGGGGGGCTCCTATAGGCGGAGGCCGGGCCAGCATGCGGTGTGCTCTCTCCACTGTTAGCATGGGAGAGAAGGCCTTGCGGCCATATGTGGTAATAAGTAGCTGTTCCAGGTAAGTTGAAGGATCCTTACCCTCTGCTCCCTCCGGGAGACCGATCAAACGGATGTTGCATCTCCTCATGCGATTCTCCATTTCATCTTGTTTTGCAATCAGTTGTGTGATCTGTCTCTGCATGCGGTCTGTCTTGGATTGTAATGGCGGGATGGCGTCCTCAGCAGTGCTTATGCGTGTTTCTGCTTCAGTGACTCTCTCCCTTAGTTTTTGGAAGTCCTGTCTTATTAGCGAGATGTCTGTTTTAACCTCCTCAATTTGGGCTGTCAGAGAGGTGCGGCACAGCATTATGGCTTCGAGCAGTCTATCTGTGTCTTTCATACCTCCTGCCTCACGCTCGGCGCCGCCATCTTCCTCCCCCTCCTCTCCTTCTTGTCGGCGGTATTGTGCTAGTTTAGACGCCGCTGCCTTGTTAGATTTCGGCGGAGACATGCTGTCCGGGACTCAGGGCACCTCTCCACACAAGTCTGGAAGGGATTGTAGGGCTTGAAGTATCAGGATAGACGGGTATTCAGGAGTATTCGCCGGAGCTCAGGGAAGAAGCGTCCTACGCCATGCAGAGTCAGGCCACGCCCCAGAAAAGGCTGTTTTTAAAACTTTTTTTTGCATTGATACATGTCCACTGGGGCAGGACCCGGGTCCCCAAACCCTTTTTAGGACAATAACTTGCATATTAGCCTTTAAAATTAGCACTTTTGATTTTGAACGTTCGAGTCCCATAGACTTTAATGGTTTTCTAAAGTTTGCGCAAACTTTCGGTCCGTTCGCAGGTTCTGGTGCAAACCGAACCGAGGGGTGTTTGGCTTATCCCTAATTGGGATGTTCCAGCCTGGAATTGGCCTCCCTGACTCTTTCCCCTCTACCCTTCCTGACTGTCATCCATCTACTCTGCTCTGGTGCCTGCGCCTCTTTATCTCCACCCGCCTCTGTGCTGGCCCCTGCCGGCACCTGCTTGGTACGATCCCAACTCTTCTGTAGTATGGAGAGTCATCTAGGACAGTTGCTTCCCTAGATTCAGAACCTGGGCTTCCAGGGAAACAACGTGCTTACATTTTGCACAGCAGTATTTGTCCTCGATCGGATGATCAAGAAACTCATACATGCCGCAAGATGTACAGTTCATCGAGTTGAATCTCCACACCCGCCGGGAATCATATACACTAATTAAATGGGGATTGGGAATTATACTCTGTCCAAATAAATTAACAACTAGCTTCCTAACACTAATACCCAACAATACACAGGTACTCAACAATACAATACACAGGTACTCAACAATACAATACACAGGTTCTCAATAATACAACACATGCACTCACAGCAGTCGTGTACTTGCAGCGCTGCCCCATTATTTTCAGTGGGAAGGAATGCTTTAGGAGCGGTAAATACACCGCTCCTAATGCGCTCCAAAGATGCGGCTTGCAGGACTTTTATGACCGCCCTGCAAGCGCACCGCTCCAGTGTGAAAGCCCTCGGGGCTGTGGGGATGAGGGGGATGAGGCCCTTGTCCCCATCAACATGGGGATAAGGTGCTTTGGGGGGACCCAAATCATCCTCCCCATGTTGAAGGCATGTGGCCTGGTATGGTTCAGGAGGGGGGCGCCCCCCTTTCCTGCCCTGCCAGGTTGCGTGCTCGAATAAGGGTCTGGTATGGATTTTGGGGGAACCCTATGCCATTTTTTTATTTTGGCACAGGGTTCCCTTAAAATCCATACCAGACCTGAAGGGCCTGGTATGGATTTTGGGGGGACCCCATGTGAATTTTTTTTAAATTTTGTCGTAGGGTTCCCCTTAAAGTCCATACCAGATCCAAAGGGTCTGGTATGCACTGGGGGGGGGACCCTACGCTGTTTTTTTCCTTGATTTTTGAATAGCTGGATTTTTGGAATTCCACACCATAATATTATTGAATAATTACATACCATTGCATGCATTTGAAGAGTTAAAATGATGGAATAAACCAAACTGATGTGCATTCCCTAATTATGCTGCTGAGTACAATGTACATTTTCAGGAGGTGATACCATTGGTGGGATGCAAACCCATGGCTTAAACCTTTGAAGGTAGCAGTGCATACCACTACCATATAGAGCTGAGCACAATCATACATAGAAAATACTCTTACTAATGTTTGATTCTTTTCATTCTATACTATAATGTTTTGCATTTGAGGCATTAATATTAGGATACATACCATGCTCATGTGCCATTGGCTATTGGGTAGGGATGAGCCGAACACCCCCAGTTCGGTTCGCACCAGAACTTGCGAACAGGCCAAAAACTTGTGCAAACACCGTTAAAGTCTATGGGACATGAACATGAAAAATCAAAAGTGCTCATTTTAAAGGCACGATATTGCCATAAAAAGTGTATGGGGACCCGGGTCCTGCCCCGGGGACATGTATCAATGCAAAAAAAGTTTTAAAAATGGCCGTTTTTTTTTAGGAGCAGTGATTTTAATAATGCTTAAAGTGAAATGATAGAAATGAATTATTCCTTTAAATATTGTGCATGGGGGGTGTCCTTAGTATGCCTATAAAGTAGCACCTCTTTCCCATGTTTAGAACAGTACCGCTGCAAAATGACATTTCTAAAGGAAAAAAATGTCTTTTAAAATTGCTTGCGGCTGTAATGTATTGTCTGATCCTGGCAATATAGATAAAAATCATTGAAAAAAAAATGACGTGAGTTCCCCCCCACCAGTCCATTATCAGGCCCTTTGGGTCGGGTATGAAAATCAGGGGAACCATGCATCAAAATAAAAAAAATTGCATGGGGGTCCCCCAAAATCCATACTAGACCCTTCAGGTCTGGTATGGATATTAAGGGGAACCCTGCGCCAAAATTTAAAAAAAAATGGTGTAGGGGTCCCCCCCAAAATCCATACCAGGCCCTTATCCAAGCACGCAACCTGGCAGGCCACAGGAAAAGAGGGGTGGGATGAGAGATCTTATCAGAATCTGGAAGCCCCCTTTAACAAGCCCCCAGATCCTAGCACCCCCACGTGAATGGGTATCAAGTACATTGTACCCCTACCCATTCACCAAAAAAAAGCAGTGAAATGTGACAATGTGAAAATCAATATCTGTTTTTTGTCAAATAGCTCTGAGTGGTCTTCCCCGAGCCGTGTCTCTCGCGGTCATCTTCTCCTGGTGCTGTCTCTCCCGCTGTCATCTTCTGTCATCACCGCCTACTTCTCCCACTGCTGTGTTCTTCCTCGCCGCCGCCTTTCTCCATTGTGTTGTCCCCCGCTGTCTGGCATCTCTTGCACAGCCATGGGGCGTGAGCATCCGTTGATGTCACACAGAGAGCCCACCCCCTTTTATTTTGCCAGCAGAAACAAAATTATGTACATTAATTTACTAGCTTCAAAACAATTCCTACAGGATATATGGTGCTACATTTAGCAAAACAGTTAGCAATTGGGTTTTAAGGGCCCTGCTCATAGGAGCTTACAATCTAAAATGTGTCTAAACCTTAGAGTGGACACAGCTTTACTTTCAGTGTACAACGAGCAACACATTACATTTTTATCTGCAAGATTATAGAGACATAATTAACAGTCATTATTCTTACAAAGCATGCCAACATAATATTAAAAAAGGAACATATTTAAAATATATCCCACCACCAGCCCACATTCCACACACATACATACATTGGTGAGTATGTTCTGCTGGAAGCTGCATTTATGTGTACATGATTAAGCAATGAGATCAAAGAATAGAAGGTCAGCACATGCTCCCAAACCATGTTTGCATGGTCAGGCAGGAACAATACACACAACATTGATAGCATAGCCACATAAACCCACTTTTGATTAAAAAAATGCACAAGAATTTCAGCAAACAAACAGCCCTAGTTGGACATTTATCAATATGCACAATATCATTCCTTCTCCCTCACAAATCACAGCAAAAAACCTGGCCTTCTCAGGCCAAACGAAGCTCCCCCTACTGCAGTCCTTTATATAATAGGATGTATTGTTAGCACACTGATACGCTGTCAGAAACCATGAACCAGACCGAGACAAAAGTACAGTAAAATCACACTTGTTTATTAATAAAAATAAAAATAAAAAGGTAAATCGAGTAACCGTAGTCAAAGCACAGCCAGAGTCCACTAACCAGATCGGGTAGTCAGCCAAGCCGGAGTTCTGTAACCAGATTGGGTAATCAGCCAGGCCAGAAGTCAGGGATCCAAGTAGAGGAACAGCAAGCAGGATAAGGAGCCAGAAGGGATGTCAGCAAAGTCAGTCTTTAAACAGGAACGCAGGAGATGGTTTCTTGTGATGTGACCAAGGCGAAGGTAGGAATGAAGTGAGCTGGAGATCTTTAAGTAGGCGGGACTGACGAGCAGATCTACAACAGCTGGTTAACTGTGGAGAGAGATGAAAGCTGGCAATTAGCCGACAGCTGAGCAGCCAGCTCAGAGAAGGAAGGGCTGAGCCAGCCCTGACAGTACCCCCCTCTTCAACGACCCCTCCCCCTCGAAGTACCACTGGGCTTGAGGGGAAAACGTCTATGGAAATCACGGAGGAGGGCAGGAGTATGTACGTCCAAGGATGAGACCCAGGAGCGTTCCTCCGGACCGTACCCCTTCCAATATTCCAGGTAACCCAGGTAAGACGCCCACGGAACCTACGGGAGTCAACAATGGATTGTACCTCATACTCCTCATGGTTCTCAACCTGTATAGGGTGAGGATGTGGCACCAAGGTGGTAAAGCGGTTGCAGACCAACGGTTTTACTAAGGAGACATGAAACACATTTGAGATGTGCATACTAGGAGGAAGGTTCAACGCGTAAACCACTGGGTTAATCCTGCGAAAGGCCCAATAAACCGAGGTGCGAACTTCAGTGAGGGAACACGAAGTTGGAGGTTGTGAGATGACAGCCAGACCCTGTCCCCAACTTGGTAGGAAGGCGCAGGCAGGCATCTGCGGTCAGCATGGAGTTTGTACCTATCATTAGCATGACACAAAGCCTCCTGGTCTTGTGCCCAAGTGAAACGAAGACCACAGAGATGCTCCTCTAGCGCAGGAATACTTTGCGGAACAAAAGAGTCAGGCAACACGGAAGGTTGGTAACCATAATTCGCCATAAACGGAGACAATCAGGAAGCAGAATTCAAGGCACTGTTGTGAGCAAACTCTGCCCATGGTAATACTGTAGGTCTGACCAGTTGTTGTGATGGTCAGAAATATAGCAATGTAGGAATTGCTCCAAGGACTGATTGGCTCGTTCTGTGGCCCCATTAGACTGCGGGTGATACGCAGAGGAGAAAGCAAGCTGAATTCCCAGCTGTGCATAAAAGGCTCGCCAGAACCGGGAAACAAACCAACTACCCCTGTCCGAGACAATCACCTTGGGTAGCCCATGTAAGCGAAAGATCTCCCGAGCAAAAATGGAAGCCAGTTCCTTATAAGTGGGCAACTTCTTAAGTGGAATACAATGACACATCTTTGAGAACCGGTCAACTACCATAAGAATTACTATGTTGCCTTGGGAGTTGGGCAACTCCACAATGAAATCCAAAGACAGGTGGGTCCAGGGCCTCTCTCCATTGGGTATGGGTTGTAGGAGGCCCACTGGAAGGTGTTGTGGAGTCTTACTCTGAGCACACACAGGAACAGACATAGACTGGGCGGAGGGAACCCCGCATTCATTTAAGGCTCGCCAGTTCCTTAATGTCTTGCAGGACAATTTTATGGGTCAGATGGTAGACGCACCAACTAGAAATAAAACATTACTAGATCTACTGATTACCAACAATACAGACCTGATAACAGATGTGGAAATACGGGGCAATTTAGGTAACAGCGATCACAGGTCAATTAGTTTCAGTATAAATCACACAAATAGGAGACATGAAGGGAACACAAAGACACTGAATTTCAAAAGAGCCAACTTCCCTAAACTACAAACCTTGCTAAAAGGCATAAATTGGGATAAAATATTAGGAACAAAGAATACAGAGGAGAGATGGGTTTGCTTTAAGAGCATATTAAATAAGGGCATTAGCCAATGTATCCCATTGGGTAATAAATTTAAAAGAGCGAACACACATCCTGGATGGCTTAACTCCAATGTAAAAATGCATATAAAAGCAAAGGAGAAGGCCTTCAAAAAATACAAGGTTGAGGGATCATCCACAGCATTCAGAATTTATAAAGAATGCAATAAGAAATGTAAGGGTGCAATTAGGATGGCTAAGATAGAACATGAAAGACACATAGCGGAGGAGAGCAAAAAAAATCCCAAGAAATTCTTTAAGTATGTAAACAGTAAAAAAGGGAGGACAGACCATATTGGCCCCATAAAGAATGAGGAAGGACATCTGGTTACAAAGGATGGGGAGATGGCAGAGGTATTGAATTTATTCTTCTCCTCAGTATTCACGAGTGAATCGGGGGGCTTCAGTAACCAAAACTGCAGTGTTTATCCTCATGACACAACACAGGAAGCACCTACATGGTTAACAGAGGACGGAATTAAAATTAGACTTGAGAAACTTAACATTAATAAATCACCGGGACCAGATGGCTTGCATCCGAGGGTACTTAGGGAACTCAGTCAGGTGATTGCCAGACCGTTGTTCCTAATTTTTACAGACAGCCTATTGACTGGAATGGTACCAGCTGATTGGAGAAAAGCCAATGTAGCACCAATATTTAAAAAGGGCCCAAAAAACATCCCTGGGAATTACAGACCAGTTAGCCTAACATCAATAGTATGTAAACTCTTGGAGGGGATGATAAGGGACTATATACAAGATTTTAGTAATAAGAATGATATCATTAGCAGTAATCAGCATAGATTCATGAAGAATCGTTCTTGCCAAACCAATCTATTAACCTTCTATGAGGAGGTGAGTTGCCATCTAGATAAAGGAAGGCCCGTAGACGTGGTGTATCTGGATTTTGCAAAAGCATTTGACACAGTTCCCCATAAACGTTTACTGTACAAAATAAGGTGCGTTGGCATGGACCATAGGGTGAGTACATGGATTGAAAACTGGCTACAAGGGCGTGTTCAGAGGGTGGTGATAAATGGGGAGTACTCAGAATGGTCAGGGGTGGGTAGTGGGGTCCCCCAGGGTTCTGTGCTGGGACCAATCCTATTTAATTTGTTCATAAATGACCTGGAGGATGGGATAAACAGTTCCATCTCTGTATTTGCAGATGATACTAAGCTAAGCAGGGCAATAACTTCTCCGCAGGATGTGGAAATCTTGCAAAAAGACCTGAACAAATTAATGGGGTGGGCGAGTACATGGCAAATGAGGTTCAATGTAGAAAAATGTAAAATAATGCATTTGGGTGTCAAAAATATGAATGCAATCTATACACTGGGGGGAGAACCTCTGGGGGAATCTAGGATGGAAAAGGACTTGGGGGTCCTAGTGGATGATAGGCTCAGCAACGGCATGCAATGCCAAGCTGCTGCTAATAAAGCAAACAGAATATTGGCATGCATTAAAAGGGGGATCAACTGCAGAGATAAAACGATAATTCTCCCGCTCTACAAGACTCTGGTCCGCCCGCACCTGGAGTATGCTGTCCAGTTCTGGGCACCAGTCCTCAGGAGGGACGTACTGGAAATGGAGCGAGTACAAAGAAGGGCAACAAAGCTAATAAAGGGTCTGGAGGATCTTAGTTATGAGGAAAGGTTGCGAGCACTGAACTTATTCTCTCTGGAGAAGAGACGCTTGAGAGGGGATATGATTTCAATTTACAAATACTGTACTTGTGACCCCACAATAGGGATAAAACTTTTTCGCAGAAGAGAGTTTAATAAGACTCGTGGCCACTCATTACAATTAGAAGAAAAGAGGTTTGACCTTAAACTACGTAGAGGGTTCTTTACTGTAAGAGTGGCAAGGATGTGGAATTCCCTTCCACAGGCGGTGGTCTCAGCGGGGAGCATTGATAGCTTCAAGAAACTATTAGATAATCACCTGAATGACCGCAATATACAGGGATATGTAATGTAATACTGACACATAATCACACACATAGGTTGGACTTGATGGACTTGTGTCTTTTTTCAACCTCACCTACTATGTAACTATGTAACAGGCAGCTACAAAGGCAGTTACATCAGCACGTAGACTAGGCCACCAGAATTGTTGGGAAATGGCCCAAGCAAGTTGATTTCTACCAGGGTGGCCAGCTGCCTTGGAAGAATGGTAAGTCTGGAGCACGGCAGTACAGAGACACTCGGGGGCAAAGCAGTGGTCACAAGTTTTCTCAGGAGGAGCATCGACCTGAGCAGCAAGAATTTTGTCAACCAAAGGAGAAGTAAGACTGGTGCGAACTGTAGCCAGAATATGATCAGGAGGAATCATAGGGCCCGGAACTGACTCCAATTTGGCAGTGGAGGAAAATTGTCATGACAAGGTGTCAGCCCTTACATTCTTAGTATCTGGTAAGAATGAGACAATGTAATTGAAACTTGACAAGAAAAGAACCCATCATGCCCTTCTGGGAGAGAGGCGTTTAGCCTCAGACAAGAATGTGAGATTCTTATGGTCAGTAAGAATGAGAACCAGCACAGTGGTACCTTCGAGGAGATGTCTCCATTCTTTCAGGGCTAAAATTATTGCCAACAGCTCTCTGCCACCAATCTCGTGATTGCACTCGGCAGGTGACAATTTCTTGGAAAAGTAGCCACAAGGATGCATAGCACTCTCAGAGGTAGGACGTTGAAACAGAAGGGCGCCAACACAAGTCTCAGAAGCAACAACCTCAAGGATAAAAGGTAACATAGGATCAGGATGTGCCAACATAGGAGCAGAAACAAAGGCAGCCTTGAGTCTTTCAATGGACTCCGGAGACCAACTCTGTGGGTTACCATTCTTTCTGGTCATATCAGTCAGGGGCTTGACCAGAGACGACAAGTTACGAATAAACTTCCGATAATAGTTGGCAAAACCCAGGAAACGCTGCAGAGGACGTAACCCCACGGGTCGAGGCCACTGTAGGACTGGCGAAAGTTTCTCTGGGTCCATCGAAAAACCAGCAGTGGAAATGACATAGCCCAGGAATTTAACCTGTTCCCGATGGAACTCACACCCTGAAAGAATGGAGACATCTCCTCGAAGGTACCACTGTGCTGGTTCTCATTCTTACTTAGAGATTGTTCTCTCTTAATTTCTGAAGCAAACGACAGACATCTGTGTGGTGGCTCTCCAGGGACTTGGAAATTATGAGGATATCATCGAGATAAACCACCACACATAGCTGCAACAAATCTCAGAGGACATCATTAATAAATTCCTGGAAAACTGCTAGGGCATTACAAAGGCCAAAAGGCATTACGAGATACTCATAATGGCCTGTTCTGGTATTAAACACAGTTTTCCACTCGTCGCCCTCCTTAATCCTCATGAGATTGTTAGCCACTCCCAGATCAGGCCACAATAAAGGCACAATCTCTCCCTCCTCCTAAAGGCTCTCTCATCCGCAGAGAGATGCGTGAAGCCCAAGTGCATGGGTTCATCTTCACTGACCGACTCGGTACCAAGAGGCATTTGAGGTGAGGGAGGTACGGGTGGGACTGCAAAGCTCGGAGGCAAACATACAGGAGGCTTCTGCAAGCGCTCCTTAAAAGAAAGTCTTTCTCTGAGTCTGGAGTCAATGAGGATGGCAAACGAGATCAAGCTCTCCAGCTCAGTGGGTATATCTCGGGCTGTTATCTCATCCTTGATGGAATTCGAGAGACTATGAGAGAAAGAGGCCACAAGGGTCTCGTTGTTCCAAGCAACCTCTGCTACCAGAGTATGGAACTCAATGGCGTAGTCGGCAACAGTTCTCGTACTCTTTTTGATGGATATGAGGCACTTAGCAGCAGAAGGGGAGCATGCAGGAACGTCAAATACTCTTTTAAAGGAGGCCACAAACTCTGGGTAACTCAAGACAACAGGTTTTTGCATCTCCCATAGAGGGTAAGCCCAGGCCAAGACTCTCTCAGAAAGCAAAGATATCACAAAGCCTACTTTGCTTCTGTCCATGGGAAACGCCTGGGGCAGCATCCCAAAGTATATCTCAACTTGGTTGAGAAACTCTCTGCATTGAACTGGATGGCCCCCAAATCGCTGGGAAAGCAGGGCGGAACCAGACATACCTCTTATAGAGGTAATACCCAAGGCGGGTGCCTGCACAGAGACTGGAGCAGCAGCAGGGATATTGCAAAATGTGGACAAGGTATGGTGAGAAATACTCCTGCACTAGTGAGGCCGTTTGTTGTAAGAGAAGGGTAGTATTGTAAAAAGTGAGAGGACTGGAGGAGATAGTGAAGCGTGTCCCACTGCCTTAACTGACCAGGGGTGGTCTGGAAAAGACTGTTTAGTAGGAGGTGGATGGAGGGCACGTGATCAGACGCTCACATCAAAACAGGTTAGGTTTAATCATGTATATGCAATACAAACATATAAAAATTGAATCATACAATTACTACGTAGCATAAAAACAGGTAACAAAAGTACTAAAAAGTTAAAATTAGGGTATGCCCATGTTGAGGCAGGTAATTAAAAAAGGGCTGACGCGTTTCGAGGGTAACCTCTTCATCAGAGCCAGGAGAACAGGAGCACAGTCTGTATGGGCCGGTAGGCCGACATGTGTACATGGGAAGAAGTGGCTAGTTGGAGGGTATGTCCTGTAATAGATATTTAGTTATTCTAAGTTCCATACCAGTCCCCGTCCAGGCGTTCTAGATGGAATACAGATCAGAACAGTGTAGTATGGGGCACATGGCAAATATATAACGTACACTACAGACTTGAGACGTATAATAAATTTATATTAAAAAATGTCAGATATGTAGACTTAAATAATAGAAGATAGCATAACAATAAAGGGAACCAATGATGGGTAGTAGACATTGAAACATAAAACATGAGATTCTAAATAAAAATATATAAATAAATATATATACATAAAAATATATATAAAAAATATACATAAAAAATATATAAAAAATATATAAAGAAGGGGGAACACAAGTGAATGATGTAAAATGCACAGAGAAGCGCTGAGAGATCTTTTTTTGACCACATGGTGTAACTGGTTGTGTTTCTGTTGTGTTTAAACCGTCCAGCACTTCCATGCTACAATACCTACCTATCCCAGGCAGAAAGATACACTACTTTCAGGCATCCACGGCTCCAGCTACCTTAAAGGACACCTCCTCTCCCTTCCAACTTCCAGGATCTAATGGCTTCCCACCCTTAAGACACATACAGGCTGCAGCTGCTCCTCCATACCTACTGGAGACAGGTCAGTTACAAGTTCTCCCCACCAACCTTGTACCTCCCATTCCCCTGTCTTTCCACCAGCACCCCCCCCCCCAGGTCGCACTACGTGTCTCCCCTGTTTATCCCCCTTTTTTTTTTTCTACTACAGGCACATCCAACAGCCAAGCACCACTGCAAAGGAAAATACAACTATATACATATCTAATACATTTGTAGGTAGGTGCGATCCCTCATCAATCTACCTTACTGCCACTCTCACTTTATGCAACCAGTACCACTATATTCTTGCACCTCCATAGCCCACATGCACCCTCTCACTCCAACGCATTCACTTCCGTGACTTTTTGCCATCATGCTACATAAACTGTATATATATTTTCAACACAGGCATGTGTTTATAGGTGGGCCCTATCTTTATATGTCTCTATGTGTATATGAATATATTTGTTTTTTGCACAACTGCATGGTCATTTCTATACCCCCAGATGTACTTTCTGCACGCATTGACATGCATCCACTCTTTATTCCTGCACAGTGATTCATTGCTGGCAGAGATGTCCTCACACGCATGTGCATGTCCTTCATACAGAAACACAACCAGTTACACCATGTGGTCAAAAAAAAACCCTTCTTTATATATTTTTTATATATTTTTTTATATATATTTTTTATATATATTTTTATGTATATATATTTATCTATATATTTTTATTTAGAATCTCATGTTTTATGTTTCAATGTCTACTACCCATCATTGATTCCCTTTATTGTTATGCTATCTTCTATTATTTAAGTCTACACATCTGACATTTTTTAATGTAAATTTATTATACGTCTCCAGTCTGTAGTGTACGTTATATATTTGCCATGTGCCCCATACTACACTGTTCTGATCTGTATTCCATCTAGGAACACCTGGACGGGGACTGGTATGAAACTTAGAATAACTAAATATTCATTACAGGACATACCCTCCAACTAGCCACTTCTTCCCATGTACACATGTCGGCCTACCGGCCCATACAGACTGTGCTCCTGTTCTCCTGGCTCTGATGAAGAGGTTACCCATGAAATGCGTCAGAATTTTTAATTACCTGCCTCAACATGTACTTCTTCCCATGTACACATGTCGGCCTACCGGCCCATACAGACTGTGCTCCTGTTCTCCTGTTCTCCTGGCTCTGATGAAGAGGTTACCCTTGAAACGCGTCAGCCTTTTTTAATTACCTGCCTCAACATGGGCATACCCTAATTTTAACTTTTTAGTACTTATTTTGTTACCTGTTTTTATGCTACGTAGTAATTGTATGATTTAATTTTGTTTTGTATTCGATATACATGATTAAACCTAACCTGTTTTGATGTGAGCGTCTGATCACGTGCCCTTCATCCACCTCCTACTAAACAGCAGCAGGGATGGCAGGAACACAATACTATTTTCAACTGTGTTAGCCCTTGGTTATGTGCATCAAATCTCCAACTACAGGCCAAAGATCGAAGTCCATTTGCATGCACATAAACAAAGCAACATTTTTCTAAGCATATGTACCTGTGCAGTGTAAACCCTACAATTTAAAATGTCCAAGTCCCTGGACATGATTAGTGCTAACAGACATTAACATCAGTCCCTGGCTGCAATGAGCTTTCAATCTAAAGTCCAAAACAAACTTTCTTATATTAGAGACTATTTCGACAGGAGACAAATAAGATGCCAGCTTGTCTTTGGATTGTGGTGAGAAACCCACACAAGGAGAACATATAAACTTTGACACAAGAATTAGCATGTTGGGGAATTGAACCAGCAACCCCAGTGCTGCAAGACACAATTACTAACCACTTAGCCAGCATTCAGTCTCACGCATGTGCTCTGCATCTCTGTGGTGTGAACCAGCCCTAAGTCCATAGCCATGCTCAGTGTCACAAGAAATATACAATATATTGGCCTAAGTATTGGGACGCCTGCCTTTAAACACACATGAACTGTAATTCCATCCCAGTCTTAGTCTGTAGGGTTCAAAATTAATTTGGCCCACCCTTTGCAGCTATAACAGCTGCTAACTCTTCTGGGAAGGCTGTCCACAAGGTTTAGGAGTGTGTCTATGGGAATGTTTGACCATTCTTCCAAGTGCATTTGTGAGGTCAGGCACTGATGTTCGATGAGAAGGCCTGGCTTACAGTCACCACTCTAATTCATCCCCAAGGTGTTCTATTGTGTTGAGGTCAGGATTCTGTGCAGGCCAGTCAAGTTCCTCCACCCCAAACTCACTCATCCATGTCTTTATGGACCTTGCGCTGTGCACTGGTCTAAATCATTTGGTGGAGGGGGAATTATGATGTGTAGTTTTCCAGGGGTTGGGATTGGCCTCTTAGTTCCAATGAAGGGAACTCTTAAGGCATCAGCATACCAAGATATTTTGGACAATTTCACACTCCCAACTTTGTGGGAACAGTTTGGGGATGGCCCCTTCCTGTTCCAACATGACTGCACACCAGTGCACAAAACAAGGTCCATAAAGACATGGATGAGCAAGTTTGGGGTGGGGGAACTTGACTGGCCTGCACAGAGTCCTGACCTCAACCCAATAGAGCACCTTTTGGCTGAATTAGAGCAGAGACTGCGAGCCAGACCTTCTAATCTAACATCAGTTCCTGGCCTCACAAATGCACTTCTAGAAGAATATTCAAACATTCCCATAGAAACACTAAACCTTGTGGACAGCCTTCCTAGCCTTCCCAAAAGCTGTTCTAGCTGCAAAGGGTGGGCCAAATCAAATTTTAACCCTACGGACTAAAACTGGGCTACCATTAAAGTTCATGTATGTGTAAAGGCAGGTGTCCCAATACTTTTGGCAAGATTTACAATAGTGGTGGAACTCTTCTACACATAAATACTACATTTAGACATAGTTTTCTGACCTGGGAGATGAGACAACTTCTCTAAATGAAGCAGCATGTTTGGGATTTGAACCCAGACACTCAGGAATACTAAGCAGTTCAAACCTCTAAGCCACAGAGCCACCATGTGTGAAAACCTCCTTCACATAAATACACATAAATACTGTATTTCTTTGGACATACAGGTGAAGGAATTACATTACTCAGGAGTTATTCTTGATTTATTCTGAGATATTTGGTGGTTCTTTGTGGATCAGTGTAGAATAGTGATATTACCCTCAAATTTTGGGGAATTACATTTTGATTTCTGATGTTGATACACATATCACATTTTTGGGGCTCAAATTATGATTATTTGGAAATAATAAAAAGCACAAAAAATTGTGACTCATTTTAAATTTGCATCAGCATTGGTATTGTTTGTGCTTTGTAAAGACACCTGTGTCAGTTTGGGTAAAGATTATTGTGAGATGGAGAGTAACAAGTGAAAGTGACAGAGAAAAATATATTTTATTAAAACATTCCACATTCTAGCATTCTTAAAAACCAAATATTTGAAGTAGAAGCAACAATGTTGCAAAGGAAGATTTATTTCAGAGAAAGATACATTTCATATCAACATTAAAAGGATTTATTTGGGGAAGTTACAATTGTACCATTAGAATCAATGGCTAAAACCTGCATTGGACTATAATAGCGCTGTTTTCCACTCCCAAAATATGCTCTTTTTTGCTCAGCACTCATTTTGGTATTTACTATAGCGCCTTGTAAAAAAAGACACTGGAGCTAAAATGAGAGCTATTTGCAGGTCTGAGCATGCTCAGTTGTGTTGGCACCTAGTTGTACAAAAAAACAGGGAATTTATCTCTTCTCAGACTTTTAAAGATATTTCAGTGTAGAAATCACTATTTTACACAGTTTAACCTCCCTGGCAGTATGATTATTTCAGATTTTTGATGCTCAAAGCATTACAATTGTTTTACATGGAAATTTTGTGTTTTATATTGTAGGCCTGTAATTCTTAGGAATAACACACTTAAATCTGTCCAAACAAGAGTCTAGTAGACAGCCCGGGTATGATAAATTTTGAAACATGAAATCATAAATTATAATATAATAAATAACTATATATAATTTTAACAAATAATATAATAAAACAATTTTCAATAATGTAATCAAATCAAAAACATTGAAATTTACAGAATTTACAGAATTGTTGCTGTCATTACTTTCAGTGTTTGATTATGAATTTCACTATCTCTCAATTCTGCAAGTGATTCTAATTTATTATTGCTGTTTTCTAGCTGGTCTAAAACCGCTTTTGATGTAAAGGGACATTTTTGGTTGCTATGGACAATCTCCAGTTTCCAGGCAGAAAGAACAGTATTTATAATATAAAACTTCATGCAGGGCACTGGACAAACCACTAGGGACAAAAGGGATATGAAATTATTTGATACAGTAATGTAACCTATAAGAATACAGTGTACTGTATGTATTGTGTGTGTTTCACTTTTTGAATTTGGCGCCATTCTCTGTACCCCGTGCGTCGCAACGCTCGCAGGGAATGGAGCCCGACGCTGTGATACATCGAGCGGAGGACACAGCCTGTAGACACAGTGAGAGGACATTGCAGGATCCTGGGGACAAGGTAAGTAACTGTACCAGGATACTGCGATGCGATCCCGAGTGTGGCTAGGGGTTATCGCTTTTGGTACTGAAAATCCTCCCCGAGCCACACTTGGGATTACAGCCAGGTAGGTTAAAAGCAGATTATCTTTAAATAATATACTACATATTTCAGTACCATTTAGGCAATTATTTCATGCTCTAAACATTATTTCCATGTGCACTACTCCAGGTTTTAGCAGAGTGGGTTTGGGAGCTATTTGGTTTCAGGGATCTATAGTAAACTCAATTTTGGAAGTATTTTTTTACCAGCGCTATAGTGAATACTGTTTTAGCGCTAATTAGAGCTAATTTGCGGTAATTAGCGCTGCAGTGCTATACTAAATGACCCCCGTATATCTATACCAAAATGTTTTGCATTTCATTTCTATTTTAAACTGAATGGGTTGTTTTACAAAGTGATCATTTACAATCACTTTAATCTCCCTTAAACTGAATAGTTTTTTCCCTATGCTAGAATCACCATTAAGGTATTTGTATATCACTATTATATCTCCTCTCAAGCGTTGCTTCTCCAAGGAGAATAAGTTTAGTGTTTTGTAATCTTTCCTTGTAACTGGACTACTCCAAAACCTTTGTTAGCTTTGTCGCCTATCTCTAGACACTTTCCAGTTCCAGCACATCCTTTCTGAGGATCGTTGACCAGAACTAGATAGAAAACTCAAGTTGCAGCCAGAGCAGAGTTTTGTGAAGTTGTAAAATTATAGTTGCATCTCCTTTTTAATGCATGCTAATATTCTGCATGCTGCAGCTTGGCATTGCATGCCATTTGCTGAGCTTGTGACCTTGTGAACCCCCAGATCTTTTCCATCCTGGAATCCCCCTATGGTTCACCTCCTAGCGAGTAACTTGTTTATATTCTTGGCATTCTTAATTTACATTTTTCAACATTAAACCTCATTTGCCATGTAGTTGCCCACCCCTTTATTTTATGGAGGTCTTCCTGTAATATTTCTATATCCTATTGTGAAGTTATTGCCCTGCTTAGCTTTGTATCATTAGCAACCTCTGAGATTTATTTATGCAGCTTCCTTATCATTTATGAATACATTAAACAGAAGTGGTCCCAGGACAGAGCCTTTGGGTACCCCACTTATCACTCCAGACCATTCTGAGTACTAATTATCACCACTCTTTGGATGCGCCCCTGTAACCAGTTTTCTATCCTGGTACATACACTATGGTCTAAGCCAACAGACTTCAATTTGTAAATTAGGCATTTATAGGGGACTGTATTGAATGCTTTTGCAAAATCCAGATATATCACATCCACAGGCCTTCCCTTATCTAAATGGCAGCTCACTTCCTCATAGAATGTTAGTAGATTGGTCTGGCAAGAACGGTCTTTCATAAATCCATGCAGATTACTACTAATGATACTGTTATCATGTACAAATTCTTGGCTATAGTCTCTTAACATCCTCTCCAATCGTTTATAAACTATTGATGTTAGACTAACTGGCCTTCAGTTTCCAGGTAAATATTTGCCCTTTTTTAAATATTGGTACCAAGTTTGACTTTCGCCAATCAGCTGGTAACATTCCACTCCTTAACCACTTGCCGACCGCCTAAAGCAGATATACTGCGGCAGAATGGCACGGGCAGGCAGAATCACGTTCCCATACGTGATCTGCCTCCCGCGGGCGGGGGGTCCGAACGGACCCCCCCCCCGGTGCCAGCGGCGGTCGGCATTTCACTGGGAGCGTTGGGAGGCGAGGGGGAGACCATCCGATCGTGCCCCCCCCTCGCGATCGCTCCCAGCCAATCGGAATCCTCCCCTGCCTGTGTGTAGTTTCACACAGGCAGGGGATGTGATGTCATCTCTCCTCGGTTTCGCAGTTTCCGTTCCAGCGCCGAGAAGAGAAGACATGTGAGTGCACACAACACAAACACACACAGTAGAACATGCCAGGCACATAAAACACCCCGACCCCCCCCCCGATCGCCCCCCGACCCCCCCCAATCACCCCCCCGTCACAAACTGACACCAAGCAGTATTTTTTTTTTTTTTTGATTACTGATTGGTGTCAGTTTGTGACAGTTACAGGGTTAGGGCAGTGAGTATTACCCCCCTTTAGGTCTAGGGTACCCCCCTAACCCCCCCTAATAAAGTTTTAACCCCTTGATCACCCCCTGTCACCAGTGTCACTAAGCGATCATTTTTCTGATCGCTGTATTAGTGTCGCTGGTGACGCTAGTTAGGGAGTTAAATATTTAGGTTCGCCGTCAGCGTTTTATAGCGTCAGGGACCCCCATATACTATCTAATAAATGTTTTAACCCCTTGATTGCCCCCTAGTTAACCCTTTCACCACTGATCACCGTATAACCGTTACGGGTGACGCTGGTTAGTTCGTTTATTTTTTATAGTGTCAGGGCACCCACCGTTTATTACCGAATAAAGGTTTAGCCCCCTGATCGCCCGGCGGTGATATGCGTCACCCCAGGCAGCGTCAGATTAGCGCCAGTATCGCTAACACCCACGCACGCAGCATACGCCTCCCTTAGTGGTATAGTATCTGAACGCATCAATATCTGATCCGATCAGATCTATACTAGCGTCCCCAGCAGTTTAGGGTTCCCAAAAATGCAGTGTTAGCGGGATCAGCCCAGATACCTGCTAGCACCTGCGTTTTTCCCCTCCGCCCGGCCCAGCCCAGCCCAGCCCACCCAAGTGCAGTATCGATCGATCACTGTCACTTACAAAACACTAAACGCATAACTGCAGCGTTCGCAGAGTCAGGCCTGATCCCTGCGATCGCTAACAGTTTTCTTGGTAGCGTTTTGGTGAACTGGCAAGCACCAACCCAAGGCAGCGTCAGGTTAGCGCCAGTACCGCTAACACCCACGCACGCACCGTACACCTCCCTTAGTGGTATAGTATCTGAACGGATCAATATCTGATCCGATCAGATCTATACTGGCGTCCCCAGCAGTTTAGGGTTCCCAAACACGCAGTGTTAGCGGGATCAGCCCAGATACCTGTTAGCACCTGCGTTTTGCCCCTCCGCCCGGCCCAGCCCACCCAAGTGCAGTATCAATCGATCACTGTCACTTACAAAACACTAAACGCATAACTGCAGCGTTCGCAGAGTCAGGCCTGATCCCTGCGATCGCTAACAGTTTTTTTGGTAGCGTTTTGGTGAACTGGCAAGCACCAGCGGCCTAGTACACCCCGGTCGTAGTCAAACCAGCACTGCAGTAACACTTGGTGACATGGCGAGTCCCATAAGTGCAGTTTAAGCTGGTGAGGTGGCAAGCACAAGTAGTGTCCCGCTGCCACCAAAAAGACAAACACAGGCCCGTTGTGCCCATAGTGCCCTTCCTGCTGCATTCGCCAATCCTAATTGGGAACCCACCGCTTCTGCAGCGCCCGTACTCCCCCCATTCACATCCCCAACCAAATGCAGTCGGCTGCATGAGAGGCATTTTCTTTATGTCCTCCCGAGTACCCCTACCCAGCAAACCCCCCCAAAAAAGATGTTGTGTCTGCAGGCAAGCGCGGATATAGGCGTGACACCCGCTATTATTGTCCCTCCTGTCCTGACAATCCTGGTCTTTGCATTGGTGAATGTTTTGAACGCTACCATTCACTAGTTGAGTATTAGCGTAGGGTACAGCATTCCACAGACTAGGCAAACTTTCACAGGGTCGCCCAAGATGCCATCGCATTTTGAGAGACCCGAACCTGGAACCGGTTACAGTTATAAAAGTTAGTTACAAAAAAAAGTGTAAAATAAAAAAAAAAAAAAAACACATACAAAAATATAAAATAAAAAAAAAAATAGTTGTCGTTTTATTGTTCTCTCTCTCTCTATTTTTTACTGTATTCTATTCTGCAATGTTTTATTGTTATTATGTTTTATCATGTTTGCTTTTCAGGTATGCAATTTTTTATACTTTACCGTTTACTGTGCTTTATTGTTAACCATTTTTTTGTCTTCAGGTACGCCATTCACGACTTTGAGTGGTTATACCAGAATGATGCCTGCAGGTTTAGGTATCATCTTGGTATCATTCTTTTCAGCCAGCGGTCGGCTTTCATGTAAAAGCAATCCTAGCGGCTAATTAGCCTCTAGACTGCTTTTACAAGCAGTGGGAGGGAATGCCCCCCCCAACATCTTCCGTGTTTTTCTCTGGCTCTCCTGTCTCAACAGGGAACCTGAAAATGCAGCCGGTGATTCAGCCAGCTGACCATAGAGCTGATCAGAGACCAGAGTGGCTCCAAACATCTCTATGGCCTAAGAAACCGGAAGCTACGAGCATTTTATGACTTAGATTTCGCCGGATGTAAACAGCGCCATTGGGAAATTGGGAAAGCATTTTATCACACCGATCTTGGTGTGGTCAGATGCTTTGAGGGCAGAGGAGAAATCTAGGGTCTAATAGACCCCAATTTTTGCAAAAAAGAGTACCTGTTGCTATGATAGGGGATATTTACATTCCCTGAGATAACAATAAAAATGATTTAAAAAAAAAATGAAAGGAACAGTTTAAAAATAAGATAAAAAAAATAATAATAATAAAGAAAAAAAAAAAAAAAGCACCCCTGTCCCCCCTGCTCTCGCGCTAAGGCGAACGCAAGCGTCGGTCTGGCGTCAAATGTAAACAGCAATTGCACCATGCATGTGAGGTATCACCGCGAACGTCAGATCGAGGGCAGTAATTTTAGCAGTAGACCTCCTCTGTAAATCTAAAGTGGTAACATGTAAAGGCTTTTAAAGGCTTTTAAAAATGTATTTAGTTTGTCGCCACTGCACGTTTGTGCGCAATTTTAAAGCATGTCATGTTTGGTATCCATGTACTCGGCCTAAGATCATCTTTTTTATTTCATCAAAAATTTGGGCAATATAGTGTGTTTTAGTGCATTAAAATTTAAAAAAGTGTGTTTTTTCCCCAAAAAATGCGTTTGAAAAATCGCTGCGCAAATACTGTGTGAAAAAAAAAAAATGAAACACCCCCCATTTTAATCTGTAGGGCATTTGCTTTAAAAAATATATATAATGTTTGGGGGTTCAAAGTAATTTTCTTGCAAAAAAAAAATATTTTTTTATGTAATCAAAAAGTGTCAGAAAGGGCTTTGTCTTCAAGTGGTTAGAAGAGTGGGTGATGTGTGACATAAGCTTCTAAATGTTGTGCATAAAATGCCAGGACAGTTCAAAACCCCCCCAAATGACCCCATTTTGGAAAGTAGACACCCCAAGATATTTGCTGAGAGGCATGTCGAGTCCATGGAATATTTTATATTGTGACACAGGTTGCGGGAAAGAGACAATTTTTTATTTTTTTTATTTTTTTTTGCGCAAAGTTGTCACTAAATGATATATTGCTCAAACAGGCCATGGGAATATGTGAAATTACACCCCAAAATACATTCTGTTGCTTCTCCTGAGTACGGGGATACCACATGTGTGAGACTTTTTGGGAGCCTAGCCGCGTACGGGACCCCGAAAACCAAGCACCGCCTTCAGGCTTTCTAAGGCCGTAAATTTTTGATTTCACTCCTCACTGCCTATCACAGTTTCGGAGGCCATGGAATGCCCAGGTGGCAAAAAAACCCCCCCAAATGACCCCATTTTGGAAAGTAGACACCCCAAGCTATTTGATGATTTATAAAAAAAAAAAAAAAAAAAGGAGGACAAAAAAGAAAAGTTCCCCTTTGCCCATTATACCTCTCCCTATGCAATTTGCCGCACAAAAGAAGGGGGCGGAGAAAGCAGTGAATGTGAGTCCAGAAGCGAAGCAACAAAGACCTGCCGTCAGCAAGAGAGGAAAAAGACTGTGGGACAGAGGAGGACGCCATCCTGTATGCCTATACTGAGTTCCCCATGCCGGACTATCTAAGTTTTATATGTGAGTGATTTTAATGCTATATACTTCATTAAATGTACAGTTTACTAAGAGGCGCCTTTCTTGTTGTTTTTTTTCCTTTGTATACTTGGAGTGGCTTCACCTCCCATCAAAAGGCTGCCCTACTCATAGACTGTTGTCATCTCACGGAGAGCGCACTGCTCAAAAGGACATGTTTTCAGCAACATTCAATATAACACAAACCAAGTAACCTGCGCTATTTTTGCTGTTTTTTTATACCTCTCCCTATACCCACCCTACCACTGTACCCCCTCCCCCACGCCTTACTCTAAGTGTTTCTACTTTTGTCTCTGGTATTCCCCTCTCCTTTTAATGATTGGTATCTTCTGATATCTTCTGCCAGTATTTTTCTGAGGTCTTGAATTTTTCCCATCTGGCCCAGACAGATTTAGATTTTTCTAATTGTTCTTTGTCTTTGCAACAGAGGAGTTCCATTCTGTGGTAAAAATCCACTTGTTTGATCCAATCCCTTAGCACTGGGCCTTCGCTCTTCAGCCAATTTTTGGGAATAACTCCTTTTGCTGCATTTAACAATCTTGACGTTATATTTTCCGTATGTTGTTTATTAGAGGAATTTGTGTCATGAAACAGGCAGGTCATTATGTTGCTCTCTAGCATCTCGTCCGTTATTTCCTTAATGCTTGTAATAATTTCTTGCCAGTATGAGCTGATTTTCGGACAATCCCACCATATGTGTAACATTGTGGCTTTTTGTCCACAGTTTCTCCAACATGATGGTGATTCAGCTTGATTCATTTTATATAGTCTGTCTGGGGTCATGTACCACCTAGCTAGGAATTTATAATTCATCTCTATAGTTTTTATATCCCAGGCTTGATTGTATGCTCCTGCAATCATGTTCTTAATCTGTTGATCTTCTAGTTTTATGTCTAATTCTTTTTCCCACTTTTCAATGTAGGGTGGCCTATCTTTTCCTTCTAGGTCTGTCAGGAAATCGTATACTTTCGAAATACCTCCTTTCAATGGCGTAGATGTTATACAGAGCTTCTCCAATCTATTAAGTTTTTCTCCATCTCTGAACGGATATGGTAATGTGTTTATTAGATGATTTAGTTGTAGGTATTCCCAATTTCTTAGTTTCCCCCCAAGTTTAGTTTCCAGTTTTTGTGCCGATTCCAGTTTCCCTCTCCTAGTGATGTCTTTAATTAGTGGATTTTTTATTTTGAATCTGCAGAAAATTTCTTCACCCGGTGGAAAAAAATTTGTTCCCGTGAGGGGTGTTAGTGGTGAATTATGTGTCCATCTATATTTACGGTGTAGTGCATCCCATATTCTGAATACATTTTTAGTCACCTCGTGTGTGTTGGAGTCTAGAACTCTATGTTTGTTTAATATCCAAATATTTTTGTGAAGCGTAGTATTACTTAACGTGTTTTCCATTTCAATCCATTTTTTTTCCTCATTTTCTTTTGTCCATTCTATCATCCGTGCTATAGTGACAGCTTTATAGTATCTTGGAATATCAGGTGCTGTTAATCCCCCGTGTTGTCTCTTCCTCGAAATTAGTGCCATTTTTAGTCTTGTATTTTTATTTTTCCAAATAAATTTTGTTATTATTTTTTGTATAGTTTTGAAGAAACTCTGTGGGACCGTTACTGGTAACATTTGAAATTTATATAAAATCTTTGGTAGTATTGCCATTTTGATCGTGTTAATTCTACCGATCCACGAAAGTGCTTGTATGTTGACCTTCTTTGCTTCTATCGATATCTCATTTAATAGTGGGATGTAATTTGTAGAATAAATTTTCTTAATTGAGGCTGTTAATTTAATTCCTAGGTAGGAAAGCTCCCCCTTTACCCAGGTAAATGGGAATTCTTTTTGAAGGGACAAAATCTCTTTTTTTTTTATTTTCAGGTTCAGTATTTCTGTTTTTACCGGGTTGATTTTGAAATTTGATAGTTCTCCATACTTGTCGATTTCTTTCAAGAGATTTGAGAGAGTTTCTTTAGGCTTATTAACGTAAACAAGGATGTCATCAGCATATGCCGCGATTTTATGTTCTTTATCACCTAGTCTCACCCCCTCTATTCCCCGGTTGTTTCGCAAAGTACTAAGAAAAGGTTCCAGAGACAGCACATATAGAAGGGGCGATAGTGGGCATCCCTGCCGTGTTCCGTTGAACATTTCAAATACCGGTGACATTTTGCCATTTACATTTACGCATGCCGTGGGTCCTTTGTAGAGATTCATGATCCACTTCATTATTCTAGGTCCCAGACCGAGATGTTGTAATGTGGTCATCATAAATCCCCAGTCTACCCTGTCAAATGCTTTTTCTGCATCTATAGACAGGAGTAGATCTGGGGAGATGTTGGAATTTTTCTTTTTTAGCATCAGAATTGTTTTTATGCTATTGTCCCTTCCTTCTCTTCCAGGAACAAATCCGGTCTGGTCCGGGTTTATCCATAGTGGCATCAATCTTTTTATTCTGGTGGCAAGTATTTTTGCGTACAACTTTGTATCTGTATTCAATAGGGCTATGGGTCTATAGCTTGAACAGTTAACCTTGTCTTTTCTTTCTTTCAGTATTATGGTAATATGTGCTGACAATGACTCCCTTCTGATGTCTTCGTCTTCACCTATTTTATTTAAATATTCACATAGTCTGGGGATCAATTGATCTTGAAACTGTTTATAATATCTAATCGTAAAGCCGTCTGGCCCGGGCTCCTACCGGTAGGAGTTTCTTTTAATGCCGTCTTAACCTCTTCTTGCGTTATCTCTCTTTCTAAATCCATCAGGACTTCTGGTTCAACTTTTGGCAGGCTTGCTTTTTCCAAATACGTCAGGATCTGTTTCCTTCTCCTATCCATTTGTTGAGTTGTTTCTTGTTTTTTTTATTGAATACAGGGAGCTGTAATATTGTGCAAATACTTGTGCTATTTCCGTAGTTTTGTTCTTTATTTCACCTTTTTCATTTTTTATCTTCTCTATATAATTTAAGTTCTTTTTTTTCCTTAGAACGTTTGCCAGGTACTTTCCCGCTTTATTGCCCAGCCTGAACTTCTCATTCACTATCCTATTGATTTCCTTTCTATCGTCCTCTTCCAGCAGTTCCTTTAACTTTTCTCTTTTTGATAGCAGAGCCTGATGTATTTCTTTTTTTATTTCCTTTTTATGTCTTAGTTCCAGATTTTGGATTTCATTTTGAAGTTTCAAGATGTTCTTTCCGTTTTCTCTTTTTTTGTTTGCTCCTATAGCTATTAAATTGCTCTTGGAAGATCAGGAGTATCATTTTTTCGAAAGTATTCTTCAATCTCTTCCTTTATGATTTTTTCAATATCTTTATCGTCCAAAAGCTTTTCGTTGAGTCGCCAGGTGTTTCTTCCTATGGGCTCACCCTGTAGGTTTATCTGCATGCCAACTGGGGAATGATCTGATATTGCTGTTGTTTCAATTTCTATCTCTACTACTTCTTCTAAAAATCTGTGTTCCAACAAAATGTAGTCCAGTCTGGTGTATGTTTTATGCGCTGTCGAGAAGTACGTATAGTCTTTTTTGCCTGGATGCCATGCTCTCCATACGTCTATTAGTTGTAAATCATGGAGTTTTTTTTTTTTATTTTCTTCGTTTGGATTCTGTCTCTGTCTGGTGCTGTGGATGTAGAGTCTTGGCTATGATCCATAACGAAATTCAAGTCACCTGCTACTATCAGCTTTCCTTGTTTGAATTCCGATAAGACTGTTAATTTCTCCGCCAAGAATTTTTTAGGATTTCTATTGGGGCAGTAAATATTTGCTAATGTGTACTTTATGCCCTGTATAGTCCCTGTAAGGAAAAGGAAGCGCCCTTCCGGATCGGATTTTATTTTTTCAACGGTGAATCCAATCTTTTTCCCAAAGCCTATTGCGACACTTTTGATCTCTTAATTGGTGAGTCTCCATAGTACCATATGGGGATACTTTTTGAAAATATTTTCACGTTTGAATCCTGCGTTATATGTGTTTCCTGTAAGAAGATTATGTCGGCTTCTAATCTTTCCAGTTCCCTTAAGATTAACCGTCTTTTTTGCGGGGAATTCAAGCCTCGGACGTTATATGTTAGAATTTTAACTTTGTTTGATCCTGCCATAAACATTTTTAGTTGCCTGGTTCCCCTTACCAAGAGGTCGGTAGAATACCAATATTTTTGTTAGTAAGGCGATTTTCAACCTACCCCTAACCTCCCTCCCATTTAATTTACCCACCCTCTCAGTCAATAACCCACCCCCTTTCCCTTTTCCCACCCCCCCTCTCTCCTACACCCACCCCCCACCCCCCTCCCAGCCCAGTAAATCTTGGACCTATGGGTCATGAGTAGGTAATCTATAATCTTAAGGTTTCTTACCCCTACTCCTTTACCTAAGGTGGAAATCTGCTTAGCTCCTCGTACCACTCCCTCCTATATGGAAAGCGTGGGTATTGCCGAGGGCGTCACCAACACCGGGCCTCTCCCCACCACCGCCCCTCCGCTGCCGCCTACACCTTTTCTCTTATTAGTTTACCTTGCCAAACGACCACACCTGCCCCCACCCTTAAACCCCTGATCTATTTCTTAGGTACCAATTGCCATTGTGCTTCATCTCCCAAGTGTTTGTCTGCTCTCCTGATGGTTTCTTCTGGATTTTTTGGTAGAGGGATGTCTAGGGTTCTGCAGAAGTCTGGGATTTCCTCTAGGAATCTCAGTTTAGCCGTTCTTCCATTTCTTTTTGCTAGTAAACATGCTGGGAACCCCCAGTTGTATTGAAGTCCATTTTCCTGCAAAGTTTTTAGCAATGGTTTTAGCATCCTCCTTCTCCTCAAAGTTTCTTGTGAAAGATCCTGGAAAATCTGAATTTCCTTTCCTTCATATACAATTGGTGGCTTCCCCTTTATATTTTTCCAGAATTGACTTTTGCTCTCCAGTAGGGATGAGCTTCGAGTTCGAGTCGAACTCATGTTCGACTCGAACATTGGCTGTTCGCAAGTTCGCCGAACACCGAACAATTTGGGGTGTTCGCGGCAAATTCGAATGCCGCGGAACACCCTTTAAAAGTCTATGGGAGAAATCAAAAGTGCTAATTTTAAAGGCTTATATGCAAGTTATTGTCATAAAAAGTGTTTGGGGACCTGGGTCCTGCCCCAGGGGACATGGATCAATGCAAAAAAAAGTTTTAAAAACGGCCGTTTTTTCAGGAGCAGTGATTTTAATAATGCTTAAAATCAAACAATAAAAGTGTAATATCCCTTTAAATTTCGTACCTGGGGGGTGTCTATAGTATGCCTGTAAAGGGGCGCATGTTTCCCGTGTTTAGAACAGCCTGACAGCAAAATGACATTTGGAAGGAAAAAACTCATTTAAAACTACCCGCGGCTATTGCATTGCCGTCAATACACATAGAAGTTCATTGATAAAAATGGCATGGGAATTCCCCACAGGGAAACCCCGAACCAAAATTAAAAAAAAAAAAAAATGAAGTGGGAGTCCCCCTAAATTCCATACCAGGCCCTTCAGGTCTGGTATGGATTTTAAGGGGAACCCCGCGCCAAAAAAAAAAAAAAACGGCGTGGGGTTCCCCCAAAAATCCATACCAGACCCTTATCTGAGCACGCAACCTGGCAGGCCGCAGGAAAAGAGGGGGGGACGAGAGTGCGGCCCCCCCCTCCTGAACCGTACCAGGCCACATGCCCTCAACATTGGGAGGGTACTTTGGGGTAGCCCCCCAAAACACCTTGTCCCCATGTTGATGAGGACAAGGGCCTCATCCCCACAACCGTGGCCGGTGGTTGTGGGGGTCTGCGGGCGGGGGGCTTATCAGAATCTGGAAGCCCCCTTTAACAAGGGGACCCCCAGATCCCGGCCCCCCCCTGTGTGAAATGGTAAGGGGGTACTTACCCCTACCATTTCACTAAAAAAGTGTCAAAATAGTTAAAAATGACAAGAGACAGTTTTTGACAATTCCTTTATTTAAATGCTTCTTCTTTCTTCCTTCATCTTCTTCTGGTTCTTCTGGCTCTTCTGGTTCTTCCTCCGGCGTTCTCGTCCAGCATCTCCTCCGCGGCGTCTTCTATCTTCTTCTCCTCGGGCCGCTCCGCACCCATGGCATTGGGGGGGGAGGCTCCCGCTCTTCTCTTCATCTTCTTCTTCATCCTCTTCTCTTCTTCCTTCTTCTCTTCTTCTCTGTTTCTCTTCTTAATTTTCTTCTCCGGGCCGCTCCGCATCCATGCATGGAGGGAGGCTCCCGCTGTGTGACGGCGTCTCCTCATCTGATGGTTCTTAAATAACGGGGGGCGGGGCCACCCGGTGACCCCGCCCCCCTCTGACGCACGGTGACTTGACGGGACTTCCCTGTGACGTCACGGGGAATGCCACAGGGAAGTCCCGTCATGTCCCGTGCGTCAGAGGGGGCGGGGTCACCGGGTGGCCCCGCCCCCCGTTATTTAAGAACCATCAGATGAGGAGACGCCGTCACACAGCGAGAGCCTCCCTCCATGCATGGATGCGGAGCGGCCCGGAGAAGAAAATGGAATTTAGGGGGACTCCCACTTCATTTTTTTTTTTTTTTAATTTTGGTTCGGGGTTTCCCTGTGGGGAATTCCCATGCCGTTTTTATCAATGAACTTCTATGTGTATTGACGGCAATGCAATAGACGCGGGTAGTTTTAAATGAGTTTTTTCCTTCCAAATGTCATTTTGCTGTCAGGCTGTTCTAAACATGGGAAACATGCGCCCCTTTACAGGCATACTATAGACACCCCCCAGGTACGAAATTTAAAGGGATATTACACTTTTATTGTTTGACTTTAAGCATTATTAAAATCACTGCTCCTGAAAAAACGGCCGTTTTTAAAACTTTTTTTTGCATTGATCCATGTCCCCTGGGGCAGGACCCAGGTCCCCAAACACTTTTTATGACAATAACTTGCATATAAGCCTTTAAAATTAGCACTTTTGATTATTCATGTTCGTGTCCCATAGACTTTAACGGTGTTCGCGTGTTCGAGCAAACTTTTTTCCTGTTCGCATGTTCTGGTGCGAACCGAACAGGGGGGTGTTTGGCTCATCCCTACTCTCCAGGCTATCGAAGCGAACTAGAATGTCTCTCGGAATCTCGCTTGCCAGGCCCACTGGTTTTCTTAGTCTATGGACTCCTTCTATCTTTAGGTCCGTCTTTATTTCGTCTGCTCTGGTCAGAGGTAGGACTCGCCCTATTGTGTCTTAGGTCTTCCGTTTCTGTTTGTAACGATTCCGGGAATCCACGAATTCTTATATTTTTCCTCTTTTCCTTATTTTCTTGATTCTCCAATCTATATGCCTGTTCTTGTTGTTCTTGCTTTAGAGTTTTGATTTCTCCTTTTAATTCTTTTATTCTTCTTGAGTGAACATCTGCTTTTTTTTCCGCTTCCTCTACTCTAGCTAGCAGATGCCCCATGTCTTTATGCATTTTTGTCATTTCTAATTTTAATGAGTTTTCCAGAGCTGCAAACATTCTTTCCATGTCTGTCATTGTTGGTAACTGAGCCTTTGCCTGATCGCCTGCTGTGCCAGGGGGATTCTGTGTTTCAACTTCTTGTTCTTCTTGTTCTGCTCTGATTTCTGGGATTGAGCTGTTATCCGTATTTGTTTTATCCTGGCTCTTTTTTTCCTTCTTTTCCTTGGATTCCAGTTGTCTCCCCTTGTTACTTTGTTGTTTTCCCCCTGCAATAGCAGCCCCATCATCCTCCACTACTTGTGTTACATATCTGCTCATTGGACCTGATATGGGACTGATACTGAGCCGCGGGGACTTTGCCATCGCTCCTCCACCCCTACCACTTTTACCCCTCATGAGGAAAGAGGAACCAAGGGAGGGGGAAAAAAAAAGGTATTGTCCTATACAATAAAATATAATATGCTGTTTCTAGGTGTTTCTAGGTATATGTCACAGACTTTTGATAGTGGTTTCCCCCAAAATTGACTCAGGTCTTTATTTTTTTGTTCTTCTTTAGGCTATCTTTTGTAGTATTGTCCGCCGCGTTAGGGGTTAAGTACTTTAAGTCAGATTTTTACCTCTCAAACATGCAGGTTTGTGTGTCCACATTTTCTAGTTGGAATTATATTGCTTATCTGGGTTCTAGCAGTAGACCGTTTCAGTAATAAGTATAGGTCTCAAAACAACCTTCCAGGAAAGAAGACTTCTGTTTCAGCTGTCGCTGCACAGGGTGCAGGAATTTATCAAACAATTAGGTCAGGTTAGTTAACCTATGGAGGGAACAGAGTCTATACCTCCCTCCATTACAGGCTTATATTAATATTGATACTTTTCTCTATGTGTGTTATCTCTGCCCTTTTCTCACACTTTCCACTTCCTCCCCTTCTAAAAACTGATTAATGTATGTTAGGTATAAATATGTTATTCATTGAAACATCTTATCAGGGCATGAAAAATATAGTGTTTTTTAGATTCAACAGAGAAAAACAAAAAGGCAAGAAAAGGAAAGATATTCTTTGGCAGTGGCGCGAGAGGGCGAGCTCCCGTGTCACTCTTCCTCTCCTCCAATAGACATGTATTTCTTTAGGCTTGGCAAATAGAGCGTATACAGTGCCTTGTAAAAGTATTCGGCCCCCTTGAACTTTTCAACCTTTTGCCACATTTCAGGCTTCAAACATAAAGATATAAAATTTTTATTTTTTGTGAAGAATCACCAACAAGTGGGACACAATTGTGAAGTGGAACGAAATCTATTGGATTGTTGAAACTTTTTTAACTAATAAAAAAATGAAAAGTGGGGCGTGCAAAATTATTCGGCCCCCTTGCATTAATACTTTGTAGAGCCACCTTTTGCTGCGATTACAGCTGCAAGTCGCTTGGGATATGTCTCTATCAGTTTTCCACATCGAGAGACTGAAATTCTTGCCCACTCTTCCTTGCAAAACAGCTCGAGCTCAGTGAGGTTGGATGGAGAGCGTTTGTGAACAGCAGTTTTCAGCTCTTTCCACAGATTCTCGATTGGATTCAGGTCTGGACTTTGACTTGGCCATTCTAACACCTGGATACGTTTATTTGTGAACCATTCCTTTGTAGATTTTGCTGTATGTTTGGGATCATTGTCTTGTTGGAAGATAAATCTCCGTCCCAGTTTCAGGTCTTTTGCAGACTCCAACAGGTTTTCATCCAGAATGGTCCTGTATTTGGCTGCATCCATCTTCCCCTCAATTTTAACCATCTTCCCTGTCCCTGCTGAAGAAAAGCAGGCCCAAACCATGATGCTGCCACCACCATGTTTGACAGTGGGGATGGTGTGTTGAGGGTGATGAGCTGTGTTGCTTTTACGCCAAACATATCATTTTGCATTGTGGCCAAAAAGTTTGATTTTGGTTTCATCGGACCAGAGCACCTTCTTCCACATGTTTGGTGTGTCTCCCAGGTGGCTTGTGGCAAACTTTAGACGAGACTTTTTATGGATATCTTTGAGAAATGGCTTTCTTCTTGCCACTCTTCCATAAAGGCCAGATTTGTGCAGTGTACGACTGATTGTTGTCCTATGGACAGACTCTCCCACCTCAGCTGTAGTTCTCTGCAGTTCATCCAGAGTGATCATGGGCCTCTTGGCTGCATCTCTGATCAGTCTTCTCCTTCTCTGAGCTGAAAGTTTAGAGGGACAGCCAGGTCTTGGTAGATTTGCAGTGTCTGATACTCCTTCCATTTCAAAATGATCGCTTGCACAGTGCTCCTTGGGATGTTTAAAGCTTGGGAAATCTTTTTGTATCCAAATCCGGCTTTAAACTTCTCCACAACAGTATTACGGACCTGCCTGGTGTGTTCCTTGGTCTTCATGATGCTCTCTGCGCTTTCAACAGAACCCTGAGACTATCACAGAGCAGGTGCATTTATACAGAGACTTGATTACACACAGGTGGATTCTATTTATCACCATCAGTCATTTAGGACAACATTGGATCATTCAGAGATCCTCGCTGAACTTCTGGAGTGAGTTTTCTGCACTGAAAGTAAAGGGGCCGAATAATTTTGCACGCACCACTTTTCAGTTTTTTATTTGTTAAAAAAGTTTAAAATATCCAATAGATTTCGTTCCACTTCACAATTGTGTCCCACTTGTTGGTGATTCTTCACAAAAAATTAAAATTTTATATCTTTATGTTTGAAGCCTGAAATGTGGCAAAAGGTTGAAAAGTTCAAGGGGGCCGAATACTTTTGCAAGGCACTGTAAATGTTTCCATATATGTAGAGCACAGTACTTATCTGGAAGGGGGGCAGGGATCGGTATCTTCTAATGTCAGTTTCCCCTCTCTCTCTCTCCTCTTCCCGGGAACTCCGCTGTATATGTTCCGTTCGGCAGGACGGGAAGGGGGGTCACACGCAGGTGGACCACGCAGACACCCACAGCCGAGAGCCTCCTTCGCTCCCCGTGCCTCTCCACTCCGTCCCCCGCTGCTGCGCTCTCCCTCACCTTCTCCTCCTCTCTTACCAGCTGATCCGAGCGTCTCTCCGCAAAGGAGAGGGGGGAGGAGGGGCCGCTCCGGCAAATCTCACACTCCCTCCTGGTATCCGCTTCTTACGGTCCCGTCCCCGTTCCTGTACTTATAATAAGGAAACTTCTCACCTCGTTCCTAGTGGGGTATCCGGTGTCCTAGAGGGGAGGGGGGGGGTCAGCGACGGCCGGTGTTCAGGCTGCCAAGCTACTTAGTTCACTCTGCTGCATCGGAGAGGACTCATGGAGCCAGGCATCCGGCGTCTTACGGCGCCCTCGCAATCAGCGCCATTAGCAGGCTCCTCCCTCCTCGGTCCCTTTAGCTTTCTATCCAAAATGGGGTCATTTGGGGGGTTTTATGCCATCTGGGCATTTTATGGCCTTCAAAACTGTGATAGGTAGTGAGGAGTAAAATCAAAAATGTACGCCCTTAGAAATCCTGAAGGCAGTGATTGGTTTTCGGGGCCCCGTACGCGGCTAGGCTCCCAAAAAGTCCCACACATGTGGTATCCCCATACTCAGGAGAAGCAGCTAAATGTATTTTGGGGTGCAATTCCACATATGCCCATGGCCTGTGTGAGCAATATATCATTTAGTGACAACTTTTTGTAATTTTTTTTTTTTTTTTTTTGTCATTATTCAATCACTTGGGACAAAAAAAAAGAATATTCAATGGGCTCAACATGCCTCTCAGCAATTTCCTTGGGGTGTCTACTTTCCAAAATAGGGTCATTTGTGGGGGTTTTGTACTGCCCTGCCATTTTAGCACCTCAAGAAACGACATAGGCAGTCATAAATTAAAGGCTGTGTAAATTCCAGAAAATGTACCCTAGTTTGTAGGCGCTATAACTTTTGCGCAAACCAATAAATATACACTTATTGACATTTTTTTTACCAAAGACATGTGGCCGAATACATTTTGGCCTAAATGTATGACTAAAATTGAGTTTATTGGATTTTTTTTAGAACAAAAAGTAGAAAATATCATTTTTTTTCGAAATTTTCGGTCTTTTTCCGTGTATAGCGCAAAAAATAAAAACGGCAGAGGTGATCAAATACCATCAAAAGAAAGCTCTATTTGTGGGAAGAAAAGGACGCAAATTTCGTTTGGGTACAGCATTGCATGACCGCGCAATTAGCAGTTAAAGCGACGCAGTGCCGAATTGTAAAAAGTGCTCTGGTCAGGAAGGGGGTAAAACCTTCCGGGGCTGAAGTGGTTAAGCTGTTCATAAAAAATAGGAATGATGCTCTGGCTATTATTTGGCTAAGTTCTTTGAGGATGCTCCGGTGTAAGCCATCTAGTTTGGAAGATTTATTTACATTAAGTTTTTCAAGTCTATTTCAGACACTGGCTCCTGTTAGCTATAAGGGTACATTGAGGAGAAGAATGCATTTAGAACAGTTGCCTTCTTCTTCTTCTCATTTGTAACTAACTTCCCCTGATTATCCTTTATGGTACCTATATGCTCTGACCTTGCTTTTTTACTGTTAATACTGTCTATTTAAAAAAATTTGGGTGATTTTTTTTACTGTCCTTCACTATCTGCCTTTCATGGTCTATTTTATCTGCCCTAATTTTTTTCTCTTTTATAAATCTTTTTACATTAAAGTTTAACCACCCAGGTTTGGCTCTTATATTTTGATTGGAATGCACTGGTTAATACCCTTATTTAATATGTTCTTAAAGCACTCCAATTTTTTCTCGGTCTTTAATGTTTTTAGGATTTGTTCGAATTTAATATCTTGTAGTTTGGAGCGCAGTTTAGAAAAATGTACTCTTTTGAAATTTAGTATTTTTGCACTACATTTGTTCATCCTTTTACTATGATTTACTTTCAATATAATTACCCTGTGATTGCTGTTTACCAAGCTGCCCCTTATTTCCACTTCTGCGATCAGATACATGTTATTTGTATTATTTGGTAGAGTTATAAGCTTCACACCAAGAGTTTGGACTAAAAAACAAGTTTATATACCAAATAACCAGTCCATACCATAGCATCAGATTCGTTTTGAATATTTTGTTTATATAGGATATGGAAGATTGAAAGTAGTTTTAATCAACATGACATAGAAATATTTAGGGAACTTTGCCATCTTTTTTGCCATCTTTTTTGCCATCTATAATTACAAATAACAAATTATTATAATTACAAATAACAAATTATTATAATTACAAATAACAAATTACTAAAGAGCTACAAAGAATACTATTTCCTAGGTACTAGACTGAGTTCATAGTGACCTTTAATCACAGATCTGTAATCAAACTCACCTTATGATGGCCAGAGGAGGGCTGGCAGCCTTAGGCCTGGGGGGCAAGTCCAGTCAAGTGGCCCATTGAACCACCGAATCAGCTCACCATCCATCTACACCACATTCCCTGTACAGAGAGAGAGAGAGAGAGAGAGAGAGAGAGAGAGGGGGGGGAGACTGCCCCATATTGCCCCAGAGAGAGAGAGAGACCAATTGACACTGCCTGCACAGAGAGAGAGAGACCGATTGACACTGCCTGCACAGAGAGAGAGACCGATTGACACTGCCTGCACAGAGAGAGACCGCTTTACACTGCCTGCACAGAGAGAGAGACCGATTGACACTGCCTGCACAGAGAGAGAGACCGATGGACACTGCCTGCACAGAGAGAGACCGATTGACACTGCCTGCACAGAGAGAGAGACCGATTGACACTGCCTGCACAGAGAGAGAGAGACCGATTGACACTGCCTGCACAGAGAGAGAGAGACCGATTGACACTGCCTGCACAGAGAGAGAGAGACCGATTGACACTGCCTGCACAGAGAGAGAGAGACCGATGACACTGCCTGCACAGAGAGAGACCGATTGACACTGCCTGCACAGAGAGAGAGACCGATTGACACTGCCTGTACAGAGAGAGACCGATTGACACTGCCTGCACAGAGAGAGAGAGACTGATTGACACTGCCTGCACAGAGAGAGAGAGACCAATTGACACTGCCTGCACAGAGAGAGACGGATTGACACTGCCTGCACACAGAGAGAGACCGATTGACACTGCCTGCACAGAGAGAGACCGATTGACACTGCCTGCACAGACAGAGAGACTGCTCCACATTGCCCGCAGTGCAAGGGGGTCACTCTCTGTGGGGGCAGTGTGAAGGGGTCACTCTCTGTGGGGGCAGTGTGAAGGGGTCACTCTCTGTGGGGGCAGTGCGAAGGGGTCACTCTCTGTGGGGGCAGTGCGAAGGGGTCACTCTCTGTGGGGGCAGTGCGAAGGGGTCACTCTCTGTGGGGGCAGTGCAAAGGGGTCACTCTCTGTGGGGGCAGTGCGAAGGGGTCACTCTCTGTGGGGGCAGTGTGAAGGGGTCAAGCTCTGTGGGGGCAGTGTGAAGGGGTCAAGCTCTGTGGGGGCAGTGTGAAGGGGTCACTCTTTGTGGGGGCAGTGTGAAGGGGTCACTCTCTGTGTGGGCAGTGCGAAGGGGCAGTGCGAAGGGGCAGTGCGAAGGGGTCACTCTCTGTGGGGGCAGTGCGAAGGGGCAGTGCGAAGGGGTCACTCTCTGTGGGGGCAGTGCGAAGGGGTCCCTCTCTGTGGGGGCAGTGCGATGGGGTCACTCTCTGTGGGGGCAGTGCGAAGGGGTCCCTCTCTGTGGGGGCAGTGCGAAGGGGTCCCTCTCTGTGGGGGCAGTGTGATGGGGTCACTCTCTGTGGGGGCAGTGCGAAGGGGTCACTCTCTGTGGGGGCAGTGCGAAGGGGTCACTCTCTGTGGGGGCAGTGCGAAGGGGTCAGGCTCTGTGGGGGTAAAAGTTTCCCAGCCATCAGAATACAGTGATCACTGCTGCCAGCTATAGCAGCCAGCAGTGATTTCCAAAAAAAAAAAAAAGAAAGACATGCTGGCTGTACTGAAGTCAGTTGATAGACTGAATTCTGTACAACCAGTCTGCACATAGATAGATCAAAATTCTGTTGGTTCAGCAGAAAATGAAATCTGTCTATGGTGGCTTAAGTTCACCAGTCTTTGGGTTTAATATCATCCTCAAATCTTCTGAAAGGAGTGCTCCACTTAGGTGTAGAAATTCACTTTGAACTCCACCTTATTTCCAGAACTCTTTAGGTATTAGATGTGCAAACAATAAGGTGAGAGCGCATTGAATACCTACAGAGAGTAATGGAAATAAGGTGGAGTTCAAAGTGAACCATGTCATTACCTGCAGGGACTGGCATTTAGGGGGTTAAAACAGGCAGGGATGAAATGTGATATCACCTCCTCTGTCTGTCACTTTTCAGAGGAATGGCAGTGCCTGCTGCAAGTGAATACAAGCCTTTGGGCTCACACTGGTATACTGGCAGTTTTCTATAGCCATAGTCCCTCAGACTTCTTTTAGGTTGCACATTTTTGCAGAATTTTCTGGAAGTGCACCAAAGATGCAGAATTCAGGACGTTTTGTACACTTTCAGAACATGCAGTAAAAATGTGCAGCCTCTATGGGACCAGGGGCAACATGCAGGAAGACTGCCAGTACACAGCACTGCAGACAACCTGTAGCATCCCAGTGGGAGCCCACATCAGAACACCTAGGGCAAGCAAAGTAGTGTGGCTTCTAGAAAAAAAAAACCTCTTTGGCTGCAGAGAGGGGGAGGGAGGAGGAGTTCACTTACTTGGAAGGTCCCAGCATTCGAGCCGACTGCTCAGATTTAACTTTCCCGCCCACACATCTTCTTCACAGACAGCACAAGGGCTGCCCGGAGTGTGGGCGGGGCTGCCCGGAGTGTGGGCGGGGAAACAAAGAGCAGGTCCAGCCTCTGCCAGCTATTAGTGTGGAGGAGGGAGGGGCTGGGCGGGGCTGGGCTGTGCTCTGCAACACACTGTCAGCCCTGAGACATCGCTGGCTCACAGTAGTGAATGGAGATGCCGCAATCGGCCAGCTCACAAACTGCGCATGTGCGGTTTTGAGCTGGCGACACAGCAGCCTTTATAGAGCACATGAGAGCAGCCCAGGGGGCAATTGCATCTCTGCCCCCCGGCCCAGCCCGCCCCTGATGATGGCCCTTCAGCAATGTATGTAGGTTGTTAACCCTATATCCTAAGAAACTTGACAATGTTTATGGTATGTATGTCAGCTGCATAATGGAGAGTATGCCACATGCCATTGCCCAGCACTGGAAGAGTAGCGATATTTTAAGTTAATATTAGGGGTCCCATGCCTAAAACATGTAGTTACATGGAATAAGGGAAACTCATACACGTGTTCTTTAAATAAGCCTTTTTCCAGAGGTGAGGCCAGAGACCCTAAGGTTGGGTTTGAACATCTTTGGTGCATTACATCACACATTAACATGAATGCCCAATGAACAGACTGCCTAACACACCAAATGGTAGCAAAAAGGTTCATGCTTTTATTTTTTTAATGCAGCACTTCACAAGGTAGTGCTTTACCTTACATTGTGGTGCACCGTGACACATGTCCTTTGGCAAGGTTCATATCATGTTACTCTATAAATGAATGGCACCACAGTGTACGAACACTCAAATAGCATGTTGTGGTTACTCCAGAAAAACAGTGTGAACTCAGCCTTAGTCCCATAAACTAGTCATCATGCACTGCTCCAGTAAAACTCTGCAAGCAAAACATGGTCCAATATATTTTTCTGCTTGTCAAACATTTGTAGTGCCTTACTGACCTTTGAAAAAATGTTATCCTTAGAAATGAATGTTTAGCTGTGGCAAATTAATATGCATATGTTTTATTGATAATATAATTATTATTCTTTTTTTTTTATAGTAGTGGTCTTATCAATATTATTATTCAATAGTAAAGCAATAGTTATTAGTCTTTATTAATGTATACTATGTTATCCCATAAATATAGAAAGTCTTCATTTTTAAATGTTGAACTTTAGATAACCTCTCTGCTTCATGCTGGCATTTTTTGTTAGACAGTCACAAGTTTACTGGGTGAAAATTTATTAGGATAGTTCATTTTTAGGTTTTTAGGTCTACTAATTAGAAGAGAAACACTTTGACAGCAGTTGAACTACAGCATGATAAGATAATATTCCTTGAAGGTAATAAAACAGTCATTGTCAAGAATAAGTGATAAAACCTGGTGGGATTTTGTAGGCGCCAGGTAAGTAATTTTAAACAGACATCACAGCAATAAAAAATATAAATGACATTTTATTGAACATAGACAAGGTATAAAAAATTATGCTGGCTGTGCATAATTTAACAACAAAGAAAATAAGGGGTCACTCAGCACTTATAATCCCTACATGTTTCGCCCATTGGGGCTTCCTCAGGGGATATGTGTTGAGGGACCAAGCTGTATATATCTCTAAGTAGAATAAACATACAGTTAGAAACCATCAACAAAAGTAACTCAAATTATATAATCAAGAAGAAAAAAGAGATGTTAGTGACTGTCCATAGCTAGATAGTGTAACTGCCAACTGATAAATAGTTACCTGTTATAAAGATGCAACCAGGAATAGGAAAACGGACATTGCGCTGTACAGGAAAGGGTTTGGCCTGGGTGGGCCCAAATAGGGGCCGTAGGGTCGTGTCTGCCATATAAAGGAATAATGTGAATGGGATGGTGAAAAAGAAAAGAATGTGAAAAAGTGAGGGAAGAAAAGGGAGGGGGAAGGGGGGGACAGGAGGAAGGGAGGGGCGGGGGGAAGAGAAAGAATGAAAAAGGGGAGGGACGGGAAGAAGAAGGGGATGGGAAAAGAATAAAAGAGAGGGAAGGCATGAAGAATGGGAAGTAGGGAGGGAGAGCGGAAAAAACAGAAAAGAGAGGAGGGAGAAAAAATATTGGGGGGAAAGATGGGAAGAAAAGTGGGGTGAAGAGTAAAGAGGGGTGGAAACAAGGGGAAATAGAAGAAACTGGGAAGGGGGGTGTGGAAGGGGGAGGGCGGAGGGGAAAAAAAGAAGTGAGGGGAGAGGGAAAAAGGGGGGCACAGGGAAAGGGGGTGAGGGGTGTGAAGGTGAAAAAATAAATAAAAGGTGAAATGTGAATATGTGCAGCCAAAGGATATTGGTGGTGAAAAAGATGAAGTAATGCAGTGATAAAACTGGATTAAATAAACCAGAGAAAGGACATACTTACACAGGACCAACTGAGTCTAAAGGGAAGCAAGGGCTGCCAGATAGGAAGTTTATCTGATTGAGGAAAAGAAGGGCCAAAAAATGAACGTCTGTATTAATAAGTGCTGATTAAAAGAAGTGTGTATGGGAAGGAAGGGTAATATCAAAATAGGGTTAATTCAGAAAGGAAGAAAGTTTGTAAATACTGTCACTAATATTGGTCATCCATATAGGACAAAGCCAAAACCCTGTATACAGATCGTCTAAAACCACCTACCAAATGAAAGGTGGGAGGAAAAGTTCCTCCAAAAGATGGTAACAGGTGTTTGTGTTTAATGAGTGGTTCACATGGACCACCATAGTTATACAGATAAAGCAAATGAATTCAGAGGGAAGGTCAAAAACAATAGGCAGCAGATTTATGTTGAAAGGAATAGCAACAGAGGAAAAGTTGTGGAAAATACCTTGTGCAGGAGGATACACCAAAGTGGCAGCCTGTCCGTAATCTAAATGTGATGTAGTGAGAGAGGTTTAAATACACTTACAAGCCGATCACGTGTCTGCAGACATCCAATGGAGCGGGGGGCACGGAAGAACGGCAAACAGACACATGAGAATGGGAGTAGAAGATTACATTACCCATAAGACAGCACGGGTTGTGTGGGGAGAAGGAGGGGGGCGGGCGCTTGAGCAGCTGACATAGCCCATTTAGTGGGCACGCCTCTATCCTCTATCTCCACTCAAAAGCTTGTGGGGAAGAAAGGAAGGTAGAACGAAAGTGTAGATAAGAGTGAGAAGAATGGGAAGAAGCAATGATGAATGGTCAGATGAACAAAATGAATATATGTAAATGGATTGGGTGGAAGATTATACTGTTGGTTTAAAAGTAATTATGTGGAGGGAGATGGGCGGAGTCTAGCGGAGCAGACATGCATTGTTAGAGCTCCGCACTGCTGAGGAGAGAAGAGAAGGACAAAGCGGAGCCTGCAGGCTCAAAAGATATCCATTTGAACCTTTTTGCCCCAGGGAACAAACTGTGAAAGTTTGGGCAGGAAATATGGTACTGGGAGGAAACCGTGGCAGAAATAAAAATCACCTCACAAAGAGCTCACAGGCACTCACTGCAACTAAAGCAGCTCCAGTCACCTCACAATATACAGCATCAGGGCGCTCTCACAGACAGAAAATGTCACAGCAAGACTCTCCATTTGAGTCAGATACAGAACAAATCCTCTCACAAACTTCTCCACAAGCCTCCTCAACATCCCCAGTAATATTATTACAATTTGAAAAGATGCTTCATAAGGCTTTAAAACAAACCTCAGACCAAATAACAAAAAGCCTAACCAAAGAAATAAGAGAGCTGGGAAACCGCACCGCAGCCTTAGAAATAAAAATGGATGAAATTGAAATTACAACCCAAGAAAATATAACAGAATTGGAACAATTAAAAGAAGAGAATTTAATACTTCAAACTAAGCTCGAAGATTACGAAAATAGAGCCAGACGTTCAAACTTGCGCATAAGGGGAATACCTGAAACTATGACAGACCTGCAATCTACTATTACTGCTCTATTACAAGAACTAAAGCCAGATATCCCTATTGAACGTTTAGAACTGGACAGAGTACACAGAGCCCTCACAGCCAAAAAGAAAGATGGACCCCCACGTCATATAATCACAAAATTTCATTATTACAGAACGAAAGAACAAATACTAATTGCTGCAAGAGAAAAAAAGGAACTTAATTTTCAAGGACACAATTATCAAATTTTTTCTGACCTATCCCAACTTACTATTACTAAAAGACGATCCATGAAACCCCAACTAATGGAACTGCAACGCCACAACATTATGTATCAATGGGGCTTCCCCTTTTCAGTCAGATTTAACTACCAAGGTACAATTTACAGAAGCAGATCAGCAGATGAACTACAACAAACCCTTTTAAAATTAAATCTGACAGAACCCACAAGCAGCAACTCTCCCACATGCAGAAGAATGGCATCATCTTCACCTTCAGGCAACACTCAGAAAATTCCAGAACAAAATGGGAATCATCATTCTCACAAAAGAGGCCGTTATGCCACATCATCCATGGACCAAGAAGATTCAATGGACTGACATCCTAATTCCTGATATCTCTTCATTTATTATACTAAGAGATGGTTCTCTATAAAAAACCTGTATTTATAACTGAATGTAACTGCATTCTGATAGTCACACACTGTGTGGGATCATGTTGCATTCCAGTTATATTTCTTATTACTTCTGATTCATATAGCTTTAGAATATATAAGTGAAATAAGGAAATTCTTGTTCAGTTATATATTTTCAGGTAATAACAATAGATTTATTACTTTTTAGGACAAATATGTTCCTAGAACTATGTTTTTGTTTATTCTAATCTGAAGCAATACAACCTCAATTTTATGAGTTAACATATCTAAACAGTTACATATGAATAAAATATGTAATTGTTTACTCTAAAAGGGTTAAAATCCCAAAATAATTCAAACTATCTTCATCAATACCAAAGTTATTAACAGTACCTTTCTAACTGAATTATTTAGCCTAGGGCAAGACTAACCATATACAACCACCCTGGAATAAATAATTTCAACAAAAACTATATTCTGCACTCCAATTAATGAATCATCATTTTGATGTCTTTTGACATAGCACTTCTCTCCTGTAAGTGGAAGATCCGTGTACCCTCATTAGCCCTCCTCATTCTCCCAACCATATTATGTGGGAGTGTGACAAAGGCACTTATTCCCCTGAGAGAGATATTTATTCTCTTTCACGGGTAAATTGTGATTACTTGCAAAAAATAATTTATACAATGTATCATCTAATCTCATATGTTTTTTGTTTACTCTTTACTCCAGAATTCACTGGTTTCTTTTCTATCTTTTCATCTCTTCAGTCCACACAGGTTGATCTGCGCAGTCAGCTCTGCATAACAAAAAGTAAGTCAAAATTATTTGATCTGTTGCCATGGCACCACTGAATATACTTTCCCTGAATGTTCAGGGAATAAATGTCCCTCAAAAAAGGACCAAAGCCTTCCGTACTTTCCATAACAAGAAGGCTCACATAGTATGCCTCCAAGAAACACACTTCACCAAAGATTCTACTCCAAAATATATTTCTCCTTTTTATCAACAAATTTACACGGCTTCTGCCTGTACCAAACAAAGGGGAACTCTAATTGCATTTCACCGATCCACACCATTCACCTTATCATCAGAAATTAAAGACCCAGAAGGTAGATACCTGATACTAATGGGTTATATAATGGATACAGCAATCACGGTGATTTCCTACTACGCTCCTAACAAACAACCTACACCATTCCTCTCACATATATTACAAGTGATTAATACACACAAAATAGGAACAGTGATAATGTGCCGGGATTCGAACCAGGTCCTCCTCCCATTTCTAGATAAATCACCTTTTACACCATCCAAAATAACCTCTAAATTACCTTTTTCTCAACTGCTTTCCAAATACAATCTGGTAGATTCGTGGAGAGAAAGTAACCCAATGAAAAATAAATTCACTTATTTCTCGCACCCTCATCAAACCTTCACCAGAATAGATCATATTTTTCTAACAATAGGAATGATACCAGAAATTATTGCATCAGATATAATTCCGATTCCGTGGTCTGACCATAATGCAGTATACACTACTATAGCCTCAGCCATACCAAAAGCGCATGACCCAACGTGGTACTTACCGGACATAATGCTCAAACACCCACTACATCAGATGGCCATTGAACAAGCTTTAAAGGAATCCATATCAATTAATAATACAACAGACATCTCCCCAATAACACTGTGGGAAGCTCATAAGCCTGTCTTGCGTGGTACAATACAAAGACAAATGGCACTATTTAAACGGAAATGCAAAAATCTAGCAAAAAAACTAGAACTCAATTTTAATGCAGCCTACATATCATTCCAAGATAATCCATCTCAGAGTACAAAATCTCATCTGGAAAAATCTAGATTGGAATACGATCTATTTCTCACTGAGTCAGTTGATAAATCCCTTAAACGCTCCAAACACAATTTCTACATGAATACAAACAAGAAAAGGCAAATCACCGCGCTATACCTTAACTGAATTAGTGCATAAAAACATGTTGAAAAAACAAAAAATTGAAAACAGTCAAAGGGTGACAAATCAGTGATCAAAAATCAACATAAGAGCAGCCGCTAAAAAGTGAGATACACACATAACATAGTAAATACAAAAGGAGCAGCGCTGTGATAAAGAAAGTTATATATGATATAACCAAAACAAATATGTGAAATATTAAGCCCAAATTTGGGATAGGCTCCAAGTTCATAGAAGTACATAAACAAGGTGAACCGTCCTATTCAAAATCAATCATGGATGGTGGATAAAAGAAGCGTAGATAGGTGGAAATCAATAAGTCCTTCACCGCACCACTGTGATATTGTTTAAAATGCGCGCTTACCAAACGGCAAGCTTGGAAGAGCTTGCGACCTTAACCCGGTCGGGGCCTTTCAGGGTGGAACCATCAAGGAGAAACATGCCACCTTAGCTTGGATTAAGCACGCTGTTCTTCCAATTATCACTCTATGTGGAGATGTGACCCCTGGCTAGGGATAAACCTCAAGAGAGGTATACTTGGGGAGATGCAGACTAGAATACTGCAATCACTGATTGCAGTATTCTAGTCTGCATCTCCCCAAGTATACCTCTCTTGAGGTTTATCCCTAGCCAGGGGTCACATCTCCACATAGAGTGATAATTGGAAGAACAGCGTGCTTAATCCAAGCTAAGGTGGCATGTTTCTCCTTGATGGTTCCACCCTGAAAGGCCCCGACCGGGTTAAGGTCGCAAGCTCTTCCAAGCTTGCCGTTTGGTAAGCGCGCATTTTAAACAATATCACAGTGGTGCGGTGAAGGACTTATTGATTTCCACCTATCTACGCTTCTTTTATCCACTATCCATGATTGATTTTGAATAGGACGGTTCACCTTGTTTATGTACTTCTATGAACTTGGAGCCTATCCCAAATTTGGGCTTAATATTTCACATATTTGTTTTGGTTATATCATATATAACTTTCTTTATCACAGCGCTGCTCCTTTTGTATTTACTATGAATACAAACAAACCAGGTACATATTTGGCTCGGGCATTAAATTCAACTAACAAATCTTTCAAACCAATACGTTTGAAATTATCAAAAAATGTTTATACTTGTAATCCAGTTAAAATAGTCCATAAATTTTACTCACATCTCGCAACTTTATACAAGACAAACAATGAATTTAATCCTACAGAGGCTGAATCCTTCTTCTCAAAAATAACCTTACCTGAGTTGTCTCAGAATCAAAAAAGCAGTTTGGATGAGCCTATAACTATAGATGAAGTTGCTAACGCCATAAAAGACCTAAAACTTAAGAAAAGACCAGGCCCAGACGGCTACTCGGCTTTATACTATAAAACATTCTCAGAAATACTCTCTCCCATTCTCACTGAAACTTTTAACAAACTTCTAGAAGGACATTCTTTTCGGCAAGAAACACTAATGGCAATTGTTTGTATGATCCCAAAACCCCTTTCTGATGATACTTCCTGTGTGAATTATCGGCCTATCTTTCTGTTAAACCTTGATATTAAATTATTAGCAAAAATAATAGCAAAACGCCTCAATAGCATTATAGGAAAATTAATACATAGAGATTAAGTAGGCTTCATGCCAAATAGACAGGCAGGCGATAATGTACGCAGGGCAGTGTTATTGGCACATATTGCTAAAAAACGGAAAATCCCTTTATGTTTTCTATCTCTCGATATTAAGAGGGCATTTGACACAGTATCCTGGCAATATATGCAATATTCATTACAAAAATGGGGTTTTGGACCCCACTTTTTAACATGGATCAAAGCATTATATAATAAACCCAAAGCCTATATAAAATATGCTGGATACAAATCTGATGCCTTTAATATTGAAAGAGGTACCCGACAGGGTTGCCCATTATCTCCCTTTTTATTTGCCCTTATACTCGAACCCATGGCCCAATACATCAGAACAAACCAAACTATAACTGGCATTGAAGTAGGAGGTATTACACACAAATGATGTATATTTGCAGACGATATATTACTTTTTCTATCATCACCACAGGTCTCTGGTCCTTACTTAATACCAGCTCTTGATGGATTTGCAGCCCTGTCCGGCCTTATGATTAATCCTTAGAAATGCCTAGTGCTTAATATTTTGCTCACAAACATGGAATTGATCCCGGCTAGGGCTGCACTCCCATTCACATGGGCAGAAAAATCAATCCCATATCTTGGAATTCATTTAACAGCATCTCATTCTGACTTATTCTCAACCAATTATCCTCCTGTATTAAGACAGATCACAAATCTAATAAAACAATGGTCGCAACTTCCTTTATCCTGGATAGGGAAGATTAATGCAGTCAAAATGACTATTCTACCCAAATTGCTTTATCTATTCAGAGTCCTCCCTATTCCAATTCCTTCCTATTTTTTGAGAATAGTACAAAAAAGAGCAACTTCGTTTATATGGGGCTCTTCTAAACCACGTATACCTATACACACACTACATCTTCCCAAAAATAAAGGAGGCCTGGGATACCCTAATTTTACTAACTACTACAGAGCAGCACATTTGGCCAGTCTGTCCAAATACCATGCAAAACAGGAAATCCCATTATGGGTATTTATAGAGGCTTCAGAAAATAACCCTCTATTAATATCAAACTTGTTATGGCTTGATCCTAAAGACCGCTTTAAAATTCATAATCCCATAACTAAACACTTCTTATCTCTCTGGGATAAACTAAAAACCAAATATCAGTTACAATCTCCACACAATCCTCTCCTTTCTTTTATCAGAAATCCGGACTTTTATCCAGCATGGATCTACCCAAATTCTTTTAAAGCTTGGACAACATCAGGCATTCAGACACTAAATGACTTCATAGCATCTAAATCATTCCTTTCATTCCCATCGCTTAGAGAAAAATACGATCTACCAAACTCTGAGATATTTAGATATCTCCAAATCAAAAATTTCTATACACCATTCCTAAAGGGGGATACACCATTATCCCAATTATCCATTTTTGAATCAATCTGTACAAAAGATCCATTTGCTAAAGGTACAATTTCATCACTTTATAATCAATTATATGGAGTAGTAAATCTTAATAGACCCTCTTACGTTCAGAGGTGGGAGGAGGACCTGGGACGAACTTTAGAAGACACGGACTGGTCTAACATATGGCTCACATCTAAGTCATCTTCACCCAACATCTTAGCACTGGAGACAAATTATAAAGTCCTAACTCGCTGGTACCTTGTACCCGCTAGAGTGGCAAAATATTCACCTAATACCTCAGCTCTTTGTTTTCGAGGATGCCCAGAAATAGGCACACATTTACACATATGGTGGACGTGCCCAGTAATCCAAACCTTCTGGAAGGAAGTCTTCGTGATTGCATCTAAAATATTTAAAAAAATAATACAACCAGATCCATATATAACTTTACTTAATCTAAAACCGGAATGGTTAACACTCTCTCAATTCAAACTTATGATCCAACTAATAACGGCTGAAAAACAAACAGTGGCCAAGGCATGGAAATCTCCTACATTGGTACTAGCAGAAACAATTCACAGAATGAATAATACAATGTCCCATGCTAAGATGGTAGCCATCGATCAAAATCAAATTCCAAAATTTGAAAAACTTTGGCATCCTTGGATAAAACAGCAGTTCCTGTCAAATTTCAATGACTCTGTCCTGTTGCCATGGTAACAGATTAAATGACTTACAGAGACACCCATTCTAAGGCTTCAAAGAGAACTAAAAAGAATAATAAACTGACGAGCGGGACAACCTTGTGGACCATACCTCTACCTTTCTACCCTTTTTCTTCTTTCTCTTTCCTTTTCTCCACCTTACGATTAAAGCTCATTATCAGAATTTATTTGACCTATATACACTCTACCTGTAAACAATATGTATAGTAGGTATAAATCATTTAAATACCTACAAAAGTAACTAAGGAAATGATATATATCTTTAATTTAGGTTTACGTGAACCCAATGTTTAATATTTGAAATTTCATGATATTTACCTATATAAACCCTACTGTAAAACAATGAGCTTACTTTATAGATCCTTGTAAACTTACTTTATGTATCTTTATAATAATGTATACTCAATAAACTTCTTTTGACAAGGAAAAGTAATTATGTGGAATATGGGAAAGTTATGTACTTTAATTAAGTTCGACAAGGTCCAAAAGGTCTGCTTGTGTCCTTGTGTTCTCATTAAAACTGTTAAAATACATAGCTTTGTTTATAATTTCTCTTTATTAGTTTTTTCATATAAAACAATCATTTATATCGACAACATCCCAATTAAACATAAACAATTCCACAGATTATACATCGTACTTCAATTTTCGTGATAATTTTCCCTTTTTCTTTTATTACAAACTGTGAAAGCATTCTTATCTAAAACCTTTTTCTACCATGCAGTCTTAGCCCTCCTTCCCACCCCCCCAATTTCTATATCTGCATCCGTACCCCTTTCATACAAACAAACAAACATCCTATTCCATATCCCAAGGTAAACAACAAAAAAAAAAAATAAGGGGGGGAGTTGTTAACCTCCCTCGCCACTTCCTTCCCTCTCTCTCTCCGTTCCCTCTATATTTTATTATAGATATTCTAATACTTCTCTTGATGATCGAAACTCATCCCAACTTTGCCAGATTTTTGATAATTGATTTGTTATATATCCTTCCTCCCTTATCTGTTTTTCCATATAATGAATTTCATTCATTTCACATATCCAGTCTGCTATTGTTGGACTCCTCGTTTTCCTCCAATTTCTTGCTATTATTGTTTTTGCTGCCGATAACATATGAATAATGATATCTTTTTTAATTGTCTTTATGGGTTTCGGTATTAGAGACAGTAACGAGATTTCCAAACTTGGGGTTAACTCTACTCCTGATACCTTATAATAAATCTGGAATATCTCGTTCCAGAAACCTCTCACTAGGGGGCATCCATACCATATGTGCTCCATAGTTCCTTTTTCTATTTCACACCTCCAGCATAAGTCTGTATTTCCTTTATTTATTAATTTTAGGGTAACTGGACTTCTATACCACCTCATTACTATTTTATAATTTCTCTCTTGGTATTTATTTGCTGTGGTTGTTCTATGCATAATTTCAAAAACCCTTTCCCATTCTTCCTCTGGTAAGGATCTACCCATTTCTGCTTCCCATTTCTTTATACTTGTTATTTCTTTGCAGGGGCTATTCGGAATTAAGTCAGCATATATTTTGGATAAATTCTTAACTGGGATCTGTTCGCTCAGCAATAGTTTTTCAAATTTAGTTAGCGATCTATCTATCTTAAATATTCTGTGCTCTATAGACTTCTTTAATTGTTGATACTGTAACCATTTATTTTCATTTTCCAATCCCAGTTCCCGCAACGTGGGTATTTTCCCATTCTCAAGAACTTGTACCAGTCTTGTATGTTCCGATCTGTTCCATTTTAAAAACTTTCGCGCTCCCCTAACTGGGGGGAACTTGGGATTAAGAAACAATGGGGTCATGGGTCCAATCATCGTGGAGAGCTTCCCCCTTTCAATACGTCATCCCATATCTTTAATGTGGCTTTAACGAAGAGTGTTAATTCGTTTCTTTTAGGTCTTAAGTGGGACTCTGTCCATGGAAGAACTTTTAATTGGGGCCCCACTATTTCTTCCTCCATACTGACCCATTGCTTCTTTTCTTTATTATGGTACCAGTCTACTATTCTAGTCAGTGATGCTGCCTGCAAATATTTTACAAAATCTGGTAACGCAAGCCCTCCATTTCTTTTTCTTCTTGTTAAGTTTTCCCTTTTTATCCGGGGAGTTTTGTGCATCCATATAAACTTGACCGTAGCTCTCCTCAACTCCATCATCAGTTTTTTGGGGGGTTCCAATGGTATTGTTTGAAAAATGTATAAAAGCTTTGGTAGTATGTCCATTTTTTACAATGTTAACTCTTCCTGTCCATGAATATTTTAATTTCTCGTATTTCTGTAGTAGTTTGATAGCCCTCCGAATTGCTTCCTCATAATTCTTCCCCTGTAGTTGTTTCAAATCTTTTGTTATGAAGATTCCCAAATATTTTATTGCGTCTTGTTTCCATTTAAATGGAAAATCCTTTTGCATAAGTAGATATATTTTTTCATTTATTGATATATTCATTATTTCCGATTTATCATAGTTTACTTTGAAATAGCTTAATTCCCCAAATCTTTTGAATTCCTTCATTAGATTAGGAATAGTTGTTAAGGGGTTAGTCATATATATTAGCAGATCATCTGCATATGCCGCTATCTTGTACTCTTTCCCCCCCAGTTTTATTCCCTTTATATCTTTATTATTTCTAATTGCTGTAATTAGATGTTCCATTATTAATACAAACAGTAGAGGGGGGAGAGGACAACCCTGGCGGGTTCCGTTCATTATTTTTATATCTTTTGATAATATGCCACTTATTCTTACTTTTGCTTTCGAGTTGGAATACAGCGCGGAGATCCTACTACGCATTATTGGACCCATACCTAGTTGTATTAATGTTTCTTCCAGAAAGCCCCACCCTATCCTATCAAATGCCTTTTCGGCATCTACAGCCAGTATACATGTTTCCATGGCTGTTTTTTGGGCGAATTCTATCAATGTGCAGGTCTTTATGATGTTATCTTTAGTCTCTCTGCCTTTCGTGAATCCTGCCTGATCTAATTTTATATAGCTAGGTAGGATAGGTGTTATTCTATTCGCAATAATCTTGGAATATAGCCTTATATCTATATTGGTTAAAGAAATAGGTCGGTAGTTTTTGCAAAGCGTGTGGTCTTTCTCTGGCTTTGGAATTAATATAATGTGAGCCTCTGTGCTTTGTGGTATGAAGCCTTGAATGTGAGATATAGAGTTGTATGTTTTTTTCAGGATGGGGGCGATTATATCCTGGAAGTGCTTATAAAATCTAGTGGTGTACCCATCAGGTCCTGGGCTTTTCCCCGGGACTAATTCTGCGATCACTTTCTGAACCTCTTCTATTGAGATGTCTCTTTCCAGGACCTCGAGTGTTTCTTTAGGGAATCTCGGCAGGGCTGTTTCTTCAATATATTTTTTAATTTCTTCCCTGTCAATTTCCTCCTTCTTTTTCCCCTGTGGTGTTTTAATATTATATAAATTTGAGTAATATGCGTGGAATTCCTTCAATATTTCTTTTGGGTCATATGTATATTCCCCATCTGCTTTTAATATTTTAATTATATTTGATGTATTTTGTTGCTCTTTTAATGATTTGGCCAATATTTTACCTGTCTTATTTCCCTGCTGGTACCATTGTGCTCTTCTTCGGTCCCTAATTCTAAGAAATTCTTCATCAAGCATGGCTTGTAATTCCATTCTTTTCCCTTTTAGATTTATTTTTTCTGATGGATTAAGGGTTTGTGTATGTTTTATTTCCAGTTCTTCTATTTCTTTTATTAACTGGGATTTCTTCTGACTCTTACTTTTTTTCATCTTGAGCCATGCTTGATGAATGTCCCTCTTATTACACATTTTAATGCTTCCCACTGCATGGGTATTGATGTTTCATCGTTCTCATGAATCTCCATAAATTCCCTTATTGTTTTTCTTATATCTTCTGCACATTCTTTATCTTTTAACAAGTTGTCGTTTAGCCCCCAGTTACCTTTTATCTTTTCGCGTTCTACTACCTTAATTTCCAGAAACAATGGGGCGTGGTCTGACCATAAGAACCCCCCTATATCTGATGATGGAGTCATTACCATTCCTGAATTATTAATAAAAAAATAGTCTATCCTATGGTAGGAATCATGTATGTTAGAATAATATGAATAATTTTTTTCCGTTTGGTGTTGGGCTCTCCATATATCCACCAGATGGTACTTTGCTAACGTCCCTTTAAATTCCTCTATTTGATTTTTATTTTTATAAGCATGGGTATTAGTTGTATCCATTTTTGTGTCCATGATAAAATTAAAGTCCCCGCCCATTATCACTGTACCCTCAGCTTTCTCCATAGCCCTGTTTACAGCTCTTGTTCCCATCTTTATTTGATCATAATTTGGTAAATATAAATTAATGATTGTAAAAATTTTACCATATAATGCTACCTTTATGACCAAAGATCTGCCATCCTTGCCCATATATTTTTGTATTATCTGATAGGGTACTTTCCTATGGAAGGCAATGGATACCCCTTTCGACTTCGAGTGGGGAAATGTATCATGTATCCAATTGTTATAATTTCGGTTATTAAGTTTTGGTATGTGATTTGAACGAAAGTGCGTCTCTTGAAACAGTATAATATCCACATTTTGTTTATTGAATAAATTTAGAATTTGATTTCTTTTGTTGGGAGAGTTAAGACCCCTTGCGTTGAAGGAACAAAATTTGATCTCACCCATTCAAGAGAGAAAGAGTGAAGAAGGAAGAAGGAAGAGATAAAAAAAAAAAAAGGCACCCTTTTTTCTGCTCCGCACTTAACCTCACTCACATTCACACACGTTACTCATACGATCTACTCTACTACTACTTGACTTACGATAAACAAGTCTATCTTACTAACTAAAGTAAGTTCCCTACCTTGGGGGATTTTGAGTCTGCTGACCAGAATCTGCCGTCCTTTTGCTGGCCGCTTGCCGTATTTTTAATTGCTGGTATTCTTACTTTTTCTCCCTTCCCTTTCTCTTTTATTCTATATGTCTTCTTACACTCCCTTTTGTCTGTCCCTGTTCCATTATATTATTTATTTACCTCTTCTGGGCCCCTTATCCCCTTCCCTTCCTTTCCTCCCTCCCCCTCCTCCCTTTTCTCTCCTCTTTCCTCTTTTCTTTTCTTCTCTTTTTCTGCATCATCACTCTATTTCCTTCCCATACCTTTTTACTCCCTCTTCCCCCCTGTTCCACCTTTCTTTACTACTCTCTCTCATATTGAGAACCGTAGAGGGACAAGAGGGGGGGGGGGCATTATTAATTTTATTACCATGAGAGGAAAAAGAAAAGAAAGGGAAAGAGAAAAAAAAAATTATCCTAGAGCTATAAACATAATTATTATTCTCTCTCTATCCTGTGTTACAACCAGTCCCAAATCCCAATGTGAAAGTGTGAGGGAGAAAAAAAAACAAAGAAAAAACCACCCACATCCGCACATCCCAAATTTCTTTCCCTTTTCCTCCCTCTTTTCCCTCCTCCCTTCCTTACTTCTTATTATTAATTAACCTCATTCCGTACAGTATTCCAATGCATAACAATAACCTTATGCTAAAATCATTATTATTATCTTTTTTGTACTTTCTATTTGCCTTTTCCTATCCTTCCCCCCTTCCCCCCTAGCAACAACAAATATTTACCCCAAATGCATGTGCTACTACATTCATTTCTATATCCCAGTGCAGAAAATACGTAAGGGGAGAGAAAGAAAAAGGGGGAAAAAAAAAATTTTTAAAAGAAAAACTTTTAAAGACTTTTTCTTTCCCTTCCCTTTCCCCGATTATTATTGTTAAGTAACCACATTCCATGCAATATCCCGGTGCAAAGAAAAAAAATAAAACCTTGTGCTTGAAACATAATTATCATCTCTTTTGTGCTTTCTATTTACCTTTTCCCTTCTTACCCTCCCTTCCTCCAAGTATTATCAAATTTTTTCCACAAATACATGTGCTTCTACATTAATTTCCCTATCCCGGTGCAGAAAAAAAAAAAAAAAAAAAAAAAACTTTTTCTCACCCTTTCCTTACCCTAATTGTTATTGTTAAGTAACCACGTTCCATACCATATCCCAGTGAAGAAAAAAAAAAGTCTTGTGCTTAAAACATTATACCTATTTATATTTATCATCTCTTTTGTGCTTACAAAAAAAAAAAACAAAAAGGGCCTTGTGCTTAAAACTTATTTATCATCTCTTTTGTGTTAACTATTTACCTTATTCCCTTCTTACCCACCCTTCCCCCAAACATTATCAAATTTTTACCACAAGTACATGTATTGCTACATTAATTTCCATATCCCAGTGCAAAAAAAATAAATAAATAAATAAATAAATAAAAAAAATAATAAAAAGCCTTGTGTTTAAAACATATTTATCATCTCTTTTGTGTTAACTATTTACCTTTTCCCTTCTTACCCACCCTTCCCCCAAACATTATCAAATTTTTACCACAAGTACATGTATTGCTACATTAATTTCCATATCCCAGTGCAAAAAAAATAAATAAATAAATAAAAGTTTTTTTGCCAAAATACCAAACATGTTAAATCTTCTCCTTTTCCGTAACTCAATTACCTAAAACGTGCGTATTAACTTTTTGATACTTATTATTTCCCCTCGGGGGAGGGGGAGAGAGAAAAAAAAAAAAAAGAGAAAAAAATAAAAATAAAAAACCAAAAGGAAGGGAAAAAACCCTTTACATTTTTTTAAATGTTTGTATATATGGAACGGGCCAGTCCGGTAGTGTTATTTCTGGGATTTTAAGAGTGTCCAAAAACTCTGGCAAGTCCTCCAGATCTCTAAATGTTATAACACGTCCTTCTGCTTGAACCTGTAATTGAAATGGGAATTTCCATATATATTGTAGTTTATTCTTTATCAGCTGCTCCACTAGAGGTTTTAACGCTCTTCTACGATCCAACGTGAATTTTGATAGATCCTGGAAGAACATCAGAGGATCTCCGTCATATTGGATGTTCTTATTTTGACGGACAGCGAACATTATCTTGTCTTTTATATGAGCAAAATGCATTCTACAAATTATATCCCGGGGCTTTTTTGGATCTAGCTTCCTTATTCCTGTTACTCGGTGTGCTCGGTCTATAATTAAATCTTTTGTATCAATGTCTGGAGCGATTTCCTGAAAAAATTTTTGTAGTGTTGTTATGAGTGTTTTTGGGCTCACCTCTTCTCTTAGGCCTCTTATTCTTATATTAGATCTTCTATTTCTGTTTTCTTGTTCATCTATGTTGTTTATTGTTTGTATTAGTTGTTTTTCTTGTTTCTGTATTTTTTCCTCTATCCTGATCAGTTCCTGTTCTGTTTTTAGAACTCTCTTATCTAATGTGACCATTTTTTCTTGCATGTTTTTAGTGGATGTTTTAAGTTCTTGTATCTCCATTTTATATGATTCTTCTAATCTATGCATGTATTGATCCATGTCCGCCCTAGTTGGAAGCGAACGAATATATGCTCTTATATCCCATTTCTCCTTATCCTGCTCTTTTTGTTCGTTTATTGATCCTGTTGTATCAATAGGTGAGCTGTTTCTAGGATGGTTTATTTGTTCTTCTCCTGATGATCTGGATGTTATAGATGATTCTGCTATATTTGATAATTCTTGTGATGTTTGTATTGCTTGTGTTGCGTGGGGAGACTGTGGTTGTAACTGTTGAAAGAATTCTTTGATATCAGTCGTTTGTATTGGCTGTACCCCTGTAGTGTTTTTATTATTAGTTTCCGCTTTATCTTTTTTGCTCTTTTGTGATTGCGGTGTTTTGTTGCCTTTCTTAGGTGCCATCTTCCTCTTTTCTTCCCCCTTCTTCCCTCTTTTCCTCTTCTCCGAACCCTCAAGATTTTTATTGTACCTTTGAGTATTTTACAAGGAGAAAAGGGGGGGGGGTATTGGGGTATTAGGGGAGTCCTGGTGTCCTTACAGTCCTTTTAACACCCCCTTCTGAACCCTCTCTGAGCTCCCCTCGGGGCGTTTTGTTCAATCGTTATTTAACCGTTATGTTTTCTTATAGGTTTAATTATACTGTTGTTTGTGTCTCTCGTGCTGTTGTTCCAATTCAATACAATATCACAGTCTATTAGGAGGTGAGAAATAGTAATAGTAATAATGATACTTGCTCTTTAGGTGACTTTAGGCGATGTGCTGATTTTCTCCCAGGAGATCCCTGGATCCCTGGGTCCGTCTGATCCTGCCTGATCACTGCCGTCCCACTCACGAGGCCCCCGCCGGAGAGGGCGTCCGCAGATGAGAGTCTCCGCCGTCCGCTTCCGCAGACACACAGAAGCTCCCGCCCGGCCGCGCCCGCTGTCTCTCGACTCTGCCCCGGAAACAGTCTCGGCACTCCACAGGCAGATCCTCTACCAGCGCCTCTGGCTTTTTCGCTCCTGGTCTCTCCTCCCGCTCCTTCTCCTTCCTTCGCCTCCGCCTCTCAGCGTCCCCGCAGGCTCCCCCCTGAAGCGATGGGGTAATACACCCGGAGAGAAGCCGGCAGCTCAAGGTATGTTTGACGGCTAAACGAACCACCAGAGTCTGCGGCTTGTTAGCATATCAGCTTATCAGCATATCCGCTTCAAATGCATCGGCCAGCATGTCAGACGCTCGTTCTCTCTATGCAGCCATCTTGGTCAGCAGCTCCTCCCCCCAAAAAAAATAAAAAATCAAAATACATAGCTTTGTATATATAAATATATATATCTATATATATCTATATATATATATATATATATATATCTATATATTATATAAATATAAATATATATATATATATATATATATATATATATATATATATATATATATTTTTTTTTTTAGTATGTAGATAATACAGTACCTTTTTGTATTGTATTAAATACATACATATAGGATTGTATAGTTAAAAACTAAAAGACATTTAAACACATAAGGTGGGGTTGTTGCAAGACCATTTTCCCAAAGTCGTAAATATGTCATCCTTGAGTTGGTGCCTTACCAAATCAAGATGAGTTTGATTTAACATAACTAAGGTTCCATATTGTTTCTACACAAGTATTTTAATGGGTAAAACCATACACAAAAACAGTTATAAATAATTTTATTAAACATATAGGAATTGTGGGAATGAATAAGTTTGTCTGGTTGTACGACAGGTGTCAGATTTATGGTTAGTTACATTGATGTAGATTTTAGCAACCAATCATGTTTTACCTAATATGCTTGCATTGTAATGCCCCGTACACACGATCGGATTTTCCGACTCAAAATGTGTGATAGGACCTTGTTGTTGGAAATTCCGACCGTGTGTAGGCGCCATCACACATTTTCCATCGGATTTTCCGACACACAAAGTTTGAGAGCAGGCTATAAAATTTTCCGACAACAAAATCCGTTGTCGGAAATTCCGATCGTGTGTACACAAATCCGACGGACAAAGTGCCACGCATGCTCAGAATAAATAAAGAGATGAAAGCTATTGGCCACTGCCCCATTTATAGTCCCAACGTACGTGTTTTACGTCACTGCGTTCTGAACGATCGGATTTCCCGACAACTTTGTGTGACCGCGTGTATGCAAGACAAGTTTGAGCCAACATCCGTCGGAAAAAATCCTAGGATTTTGTTGTCGGAATGTCCGAACAAAGTCCGACCATGTGTACGGGGCATAAGAAACTGTACAAATTAGACCTGCATCTTGTAATACTTTGAACATGAACGTGTATGTTCCCAGCTGTCGTTAATAAACCTGCATCACTGAAGTCCTGCCTGGTTTGATACATCATTATTCTACTTCAGTTGGCAAAGACTAATTATCACATTTGGCTATAAGCTCCCTGCAGCTGATCTTGTCCCTGGTACTGATCTAACATGACTTTTTAATATTTTAACATCTTGGTAGAGGAACAAGACTTTGCCTCCTTATGTCATTGCTGCCCCTCCATCCCATGATTAGTGATCAGATTACTATCAGGAGAGGTGGAGGAATCACAGATCCATAGAATAAATGGAGCAAAGCAGGGACATGTATGTAGTGCAGGTCCCTAGATACAAATTCTTCTCTGGTAAACAATATAGCAGTGATATCACTAAATCTTACACCACATCTCATACTAAATCTCCTGAGGCTAACAGTCACAGGCAACAGTGCTTTGCACACTGCAGGTATACAGCTATGAGGCTGCAAGCATGAGTGTGTAGGCAAGTTCACACATCAGGAAGTGAACTGATATTTTTTCAGGAAACAATAATAAAGGGTACATTTTCAGGCACAATTTATGTGTCTAGATATTATCTATAATAAAGCAAGTCTTTACTTGAATGACCCTTTTTAAAAGAACAATAGACTCAAAGGACTTTGGAGTAAAGGGTTTTTCTATTGTTAAGTAATTAGGTATGTATATGAGTAAATGTGTAAAAGAAAAAGCTTTTTAACATAATTAAAAGTGTCCACCAATATTAATCATTTTTTAAAATATGGATCTGTAACTGTCTGGGTCAAAAGCCTTACTAGGATTCAAATTGTTTTAACCTTTAAAAACATCCACATGTTTACTGTTCTATCCAGGAATTCTACATATTTTGCAGACAAGCAGGGGAGGTTTAATTTAGCTAATAATATAACAGTTGGAAGAGATCAGGTTTTTTTTTTTCTCTAGAACTCAGAGAAGTGATTCTTGAACACTTATGCCTTTATTTAATCTAATCTGACCGTGTTCTCGCTACCCAGCTCAATCTTAAATAAGTCAAGTAGCAAGTTTTTTTGCTTTATTCAAGTGATACAAATTCTCTCAAATACCACATTTACATAAAGCAGTGTCTTTTGAGTGGAAACATTTTTTTCATTACTGAATGGTCTTTAATACATTTTCATATAACTCTTTTTATATAACTCACTTAATCACTATGTGGTCTGTGAGTCTATAATCTAGTGGGAATAGTTCCTGAATTGTTTTTAAACTCAATGACAACCTTCTATAAATCCTTTATACTACCAGTAAAATGAGGGCACAGTAATGATCCTGGGATTTCCAGCTCTTCTTCTGATCTAATTTAAGAGCAAACACAATTTTGTTAAAACTAAGGTCATCAGAGTGCAGAGATATTTGCATTTTATATTAACAAAAAAGAAGACAGAAATTATGCTAAGTGCTTAGCACTTCCGCCTAGCAGCACTAGGGTCTCCAGTTTGAATTCCAACCACGACACTACCTGCCTGGAGTTTGCATGATCTCACTGTGCCTGCATGAGTTTCCTCCGGGTACTTGGGTTTCCTTCCACATTCCAAAGACATGCTGGTAGGTTAATTGGGTCCTGTCTAAATTGGCCCAAATATGTGAATTAGTGTTACGTACCTGATGGTAGAGCCTGATATGCAGGGAGCGGCCTCTCTTACTCCTCTGATTCTGGCCCCCTGATAGAGCAGACAGGAGGCGCAGAAGTGCAGAGTCGCACTAGTGCCTGACGGGTCGTCTTCCTGGAACTGGGAACAGCAGCAGGGGGCACGGTGCTCGAGCAGGATTCTCCAGCTGGCGGAAGAGGCAGGTTAAGCAGACTGGGTCATACATTGGCGGGAACATCAGGAGCAGAAGCGGAGGCAGAAGCTTAGTCAGGACACAGGCCGGGTCGGCAATGGGCTGGCAGCGTGGTAGTAGAAGGAGCAGGCAGGTGCGGAGGTCAGAACAAGCCGGGTCAGGTGCCGGGGTCAGGCAGGTAGCGGAGTCAAGGCAAGCCAGGTCGGTAAACAGGTACAGGTATCAGAAGTAAGCAGGCAGGAACACACGGGAAGCTGTAGAATGGACAGCACTGGATGCAAGCACAGACCAAGTTTAAATAGCCTCTTGGTCATGTGCACGCAGGTGCACCGAAGGTGTTCTGGCAGAGGCTGAGGTCACAGATCGACTTCTCCGTCGGCCATCTTGAGTACTGGCTGGTCTTCCCTGACATTGCCCCCCCTAATGGGCAGCCTCCGGATGCCCAATCTGGCTACTTTGTCTGGATAAGTCCTCTTAAAGGTTTGGATTAGTTCTTGGGCATGAATGTTGGTTTCAGGTTCCCACGAGTTGTCTTCAGGACCGTAACCCCTCCACTTAATAAGGTATTGAACTTGACCTCTCCTTCTCCTGCAATCTAAAATCGCCTCTATTTCAAATTCCTCTTCGCCGTCTATTACCACGGGTTCGGGTGGCTCTGTATTCCGATCCGGAAAAGAGTTAGGGATGGCGGGCTTCAGTAAGGCTATATGGAACACAGGGTGGATCCTGAAGGTCTCCGGTAATTCTAGTTCATAGGCGACATCGTTAATCCGCCTCTTTACAGGGAAAGGTCCCACGAATCTGGGGCCTAATTTCCTTGAGGGACAGGCTAATTTCAGGTTCATTGTGGCTAGCCAGACTTGGTCCCCTGGGTTCAGGATCAACTCCCCTCTTCTCTTCTTGTCGAAGATCTGTTTATTGTAAGCCTGAGTCTTGGCCATCGTCTCTTGTAACAATTTGTTGTTGGAGTTAAAGAAATACAACGTTTCGAGTACAGCGGGTACAGGGCATTCCGGAATGTTATTAAACAGAAAGGAAGGATGAAAACCATAGTTTGCGAAGAAAGGAGATTGTTTCGTGGCTGAGTGAGAAGAATTATTGTAGGCAAACTGGGCTAAGGGAAGTAGGGACACCCAATCGTCTTGTGAGAAGGAAGAAAAGCAGCACAGATATTGTTCCAGTGTTTGGTTGGTCCTTTCTGTCTGACCATTAGTTTGCGAGTGATAGGCTGAGGAAAATGACAGTTCAATCCTCAAAGATTCACACAAGGATCTCCAGAATCTGGAGGTAAACTGGACCCCTCTGTCTGAGACTATGTTTGCCGGAACCATGGAGTCTTATAACTTCTCTGATAAAATCCGTGCAGTCTCTTGTGCAGAGGGAGTGCCTTTCATGGGAATGAAGTGGGCCATCTTGGATAATCGATCAACGATCACAAAAATAGTACTGTAGCCCTCGGATGGGGGCAGCTCCACAATGAAATCAATTGAGATCATTCTCCACGGTCTATTCGGGACAGGTAATGGCTTCAACAGACCCCAGGCCCTGGATTTTCTGTTCTTATTACGGATACAAGTGGTACAAGATTCCACATATTTCCTGCAGTCCTTCGCCACCCCCGGCCACCAGAAAGTTCGCTGCACAAGTTCAGAAGTCTTGCTGACCCCGAAGTGCCCTGCCAGCACGTGATCATGGCACATACCCAAAGTGGCTGTTCGCAGATCTTCCGGCAAAAAGATCTTATCCTCATACCAGAGTAGCCCCTCCCGTGTCCGTAAGGTGGTCCCGGGTGGTGTAGAACCTCCCACAGAGGCTTGCTTGATCTGAGTCATTAAGTTCCCTTGTAGAAGAAGGAAATTCCCAGAGGAAAGGATCGTATCCGGGGGAGAGACATCTTGAGATTTGCTGAACATGCGTGATAGTGCATCCGGCTTTATGTTCTTGGATCCGGGTCTGTATGTCAGGTGAAAGGTAAATCTAGAAAAAAAAATTGCCCACCTGGCCTGACGGGGTCTCAATCTTCTTGTTGTCCTTAGATATTCTAGATTTTTGTGGTCTGTATAGATTAGGATTGGATGTGCAGCTCCCTCAAGAAGGTATCTCCATTCTTCTAGTGCTGCCTTAATCGCTAAAAGTTCACGATCCCTGACGTCGTAATTCTTCTCCGCGCTAGACAATTTACGCAAAAAGAATGCGACTGGGTGCAACAGGGCCTTAGGACCCTGTCTTTGAGACAAGATAGCTCCAACCGCTATTTCCGAGGCATCCACTTCTAAGACATAAGGTAAGGCCGAGTTGGGGTGCTTCAAAACGGGTGCGGACGTGAAAAACTTCTTCAGCGCCTCAAAGGCCGTCTGAGCCTCTGGAGACCAGCGGAATCTGGAACCCTGTTTGGTGAGTTGTGTAATGGGGGCAATGATTGCTGAAAACCCCCGAATAAATTTTCAGTAAAAGTTTGCAAAGCCTATGAAGCGTTGAATGCCTTTCTTGTCACATGGAATAGGCCAGTCCAGGATAGCCGTGACCTTCTGGGGATCCATCTTGATGCCCTCGGTGGAAATGATCAGGCCCAGGAACTGGATACTCTGGCATTCAAACTCGCACTTCTCGGGTTTGGCGTACAATCCATGTTGTCGAAGGCGAGTTAATACACTTCTGATGTGTCTGCGGTGGTGATCTAAGGAGGAAGAAAAGGTTAGCATATCATCAAGGTATACAATAACGAATAAGTCCAGGAAGTCTCTGAGGACGTCATTAATGAAGTGCTGGAAAGTTGCCGGGGAGTTACAGAGTCCGAAAGGCATCACGAGATACTCAAAATGCCCAAATCGTGTGCGGAAGGCAGTCTTCCACTCATCACCTTCTCAAATGCGCACCAAATTATAGGCGCCCCGAAGATCCAGTTTGGTAAATATGGTAGTGGAACCAAGTCTCTGAAAAAGTTCGGGAACTAGTGGAAGTGGATAACGGTTCTTCACCGTAACCTTGTTGAGCTCAGGGTAATCCACACAGGGCCTTAATGAATGATCCTTTTTCTCAACAAAGAAAATCCCCGCCTTAGCTGGAGACGTAGAAGGGCGGATGAACCCTTCCCTTAGATTGTCACTGATGTAGTCCTTTAGTGCTACCAGCTCACTTTCGGACAAGGGGAAAATTCTCCCAAAAGGGACTTTGGCCCCAGGAAGTAGCTCTATAGGGCAGTCGTAAGACCGGTGAGGAGGGAGGATCTCTGCCCCTTTCTTGCTAAACACATCTAGAAAGTCATGGTAGGCTGGAGGCACAAGCTGACTCGTTTCAGAGTCTGTGTCCAGGCATAGCAAAGCGGGTACACCACAGGGGGTCTGTAAGCAGTACTGGGTGCAGTAGGAAGAAACGAAGTTAATTCTTTCTTTAGACCAATCGATATGGGGGTTATGGGCCCTCAGCCAAGGCATACCGAGGATGACAGGGAACAGAGGGGAAGCGATGGTGTCCAGATTCAGTAGTTCTTGGTGGTCCTTGGAAATGGTGGTAAGCAGAGGGATGGTCTCGTGGGTGACTGCTCCGGATTTAATAGTGGAGCCATCGGCCAAGTGAACCAAGAGCTTCTGTGCCTTAGGCTGCAAGGGGATGTGATGTTCGGCAGCAAAGGTCAAGTCCACAAAACAGCTGCAGGCTCCGGAGTCTATTATGGCGGTAGTCTGAATAGTGCTTCCTGGCAGCTGTAAATAGATGAGAAAAGTAAGGTGAGCGGGATTGTTAGGCGAGCTTGGAGTCAGCGAGGCAGAAGTAGTGGAGAGGGACTTACGAGGTTTCACTGGGCAGGACCTCACGTAATGTCCGGATCCCCCGCAGTATAGGCACAGGTTCTGCTGGCGATGGCGTTGTCGCGCTTCGGTGGAGAGAGAGGGACGCAGCAGGCCGAGCTGCATAGGTTCCGGAGAGTCAGGAGCCAGAGTGGCCGGAGCAGGTGGGATGGAGCTGCCACTCTCTCTAGTCTTCATTCTCTCAGCCGGCGATCGATCTGAATGGATAGATCAATCAGGGTTTCGAGGGTAGAGGGTACCCCTACCCGCACTAGCTCGTCCTTGAGTGGTTCGGAGAGGCCCATGCAGAATTGGTAGCGTAGGGTGGCGTTGTTCCAATTCGTGTCAAATGCCCATCGTCTAAATTCTGAGATGTAATCTTCCACCGCCCTACGACCCTGTTGGAGTGCATGAAGGGCTGCTTCTGCTGAAGCCGTCTGCTGGGGATCTTCATACAGCTGGGCCATGGCACAAAGAATGTAGTTAAGTCCGATAAACATCCGGCCTTCTGTTCCAGGAGGCGGTGGGCCCAGGACTGTGGCTCGCCTTGCAGCAAGGAAATCACAAAGCCAGCTTTTGTAGCTTCCAAAGAGAAGGTGCGGGGTTGAGGGGCGAAGTAAAGTTCACATGCGTTCTGGAACGTTCTAAACTTGCTGCGTTCACACAGGAACCGGTCTGGGGTTGGTACCCTGGGCTCAGGTGGAAGCATAACCACTGCAGGAGCAGGAGAGGATCCTTGGGAGGAAGCAGATGCTAATGATGGTCCCTGAGGGGTGGCAGAGTCCGTCAGAGTCTGTAGGCGTCCCTCCAGCTGAGTGTAGCCCTGTAAGTCCTTGACAGTTTGTGCCAGGCCGGCCAGGTGCTGGCAAAGTTCATCCATCGGAGAGGGTCCCTGCGCAGGCTTAGACATGACTGTCCGTTACTGTCACGTACCTGACGATAGAGCCTAATATGCAGGGAGCGGCCTCTCTTACTCCTCTCATTCTGGCCCCCTGATAGAGCAGACAGGAGGCGCAGAAGTGCAGAGTCGCACAAGTGCCTGACGGGTCGTCTTCCTGGAACTGGGAACAGCAACAGGGGGCATGGTGCTCGAGCAGGATTTTCCAGCTGGCGGAAGAGGCAGGTTAAGCAGACCGGGTCATACACTGGCAGGAACGTCAGGAGCAGAAGTGGAGGCAGAAGCGTAGTCGGGACACAGGCCGGGTCGGCAATGGGCTGGCAGCGTGGTAGTAGAAGGAGCAGGCAGGTGCAGAGGTCAGAACAAGCCGGGTCAGGTGCAGGCAGCAGGTAGCGGAGTCAAGGCAAGCCGGGTCGGTAAACAGGTACAGGTATCAGAAGTAAGCAGGCAGGAATGCTGTAGAATGGACAGCACTGGTTGCAAGCACAGACCAAGTTTAAATAGCCTCTTGGTCATGTGCACGCAGGTGCACCGAAGGTGTTCTGGCAGAGGCTGAGGTCACAGGTCGACTTCTCCGTCGGCCATCTTGAGTACTGGCTGGTCTTCCCTGACAGTTAGAAACCTTAGATTGTAAGCGCCTTGAGGGCAGGGACTGATGTGAATTTACAATATACATGTGAAGTGCTATATAAATTGACAGTGCTATACAGTATAAGTACCTGTAATAAATAAACTAGAAAAAAAATTCTCAGTTGGAGTAAATAATCACAAAATGTTGGCTGGATTCAGCTGATTACACAATAGCGTCAAATTCAGTATCCCAATGAGGGGCATATTAATTACATCCCCTCCTAAAAAGCTGAATCTAGAAGTTACTTATTAGTGACAATGAGGGAAACATTTTTCCCTTCTGGAGTTTTTCTAAAGTGTATATTCACTTGACAATCTTAATTATAACCAGAATATAACTACAATTTTTTGTCTAAAATAGAGTCAACAAGCACCAGACTCCAGCTTTCTTGCAGACTGCTTGAGAGTAGAACCAATTTCTAGCCCAAGACATTTTCAATTTAGTCTTTCGTTACTTTTAAGAGGAGTCCTCACAAAACAGCAAAATCAACTCTGAGAGTGGTGAGATAAGACCAAATCCTAACTCCTTTAATTACATTATTCACCTCCTGTACCCTTAAAGTTATAAATGTAAATTTCATCATAGCACATTTTCTGTTGCAATATTTGACAACAGGGTTTTGAAAGTAAAGAAGTTAAATGCCTAAGAAGAAAGTATAAAAAATATGGATGACAATCTGAAAAAAGAAAATAATTTCAGAAACTTCTACAGTAAATAGTAAGCCACTCATCACAGTATAGCATGTTTGGCTCCATACAAATATCAATTTGGATAGCATGTTTATTATTAGCCTGCACTAATAGCTATGTTGAATATTTTTTTTAACTCACAAATTATATTATATAATATATTTGGCCTTTAGGTCTCTGTAAATATTCACAGGATTACTGATTTATATTATCTGGTATTTGGTACTCTTTAGAGTAAAGGTTTTATGTAGACCAACAATGCACTCCTAGGGAATTCAACCAAATATCCTACTGTGTTTTTTTTTTGTTTTGTTTTTTGAAAAATGTTTATTGGGTTTTACAGCATACAATAGTATACAACTGAGTGTAACAATGGTTACAAAGCATTTACTATCAGAATCTTCAAATAACAAAGAATTCTCATATCAATTAAAATAACGAAAGAAAAAGAAAAAGGGGGGGACGGTAGAGAGAGGGGAGGTCGGGGAATTTCACGTTTGCCATCTTATCAACACTATTGAGCATAGCTTCGCTCGGAACATGAAATCTTAACATCTAGATACCTTCAGGAGTGGAGGCAGCGTCTGTACATACCTGGCTGGGCATGATATATATTGGTCAGGGTATATTAAATAACCTGAGTAATCTTACTATACACAAAAATAGAGAGTAATAAATGTGGAAGAGTGGATGCTAAGGAGCAAAATGGATTTGTGGATATCCTACGGCGGCTTAAAAGTAAAGGAATCCGGGGTGGGGGGTATTTTAAGGCAACCAAGTGAGTTGGTGAGATCTCTTGTTAAGTACCATTTCGTATAGCGGAATGGGTGCATTATATCCATTAGTGCCTGTGGAGCAAATGTAGCTTCGATGTACTTACTCCATCTCTTAAAAAAACGGGAAGTCGATCGAAAATTAAGGGTGATGGTATCTAGTCTCTCCAGATGGAAGAGTGAGGCCAGGGCCTTTTTAAACACTGTTATGCCCCGTACACACGGTCGGATTTTCCGATGGAAAATGTCCGATCGGAGTGTGTTGTCGGAATTTCCGACCGTGTGTGGGCTCCATCGGACATTTTCCATTGGATTTTCCGACACACAAAGTTGGAGAGCAGGAGATAAAATTTTCCGACAACAAAATCCGTTGTCGGAAATTCCGAACGTGTGTACACAAATCCGACGGACAAAGTGCCACGCATGCTCAGAATAAATAAAGAGATGAAAGCTATTGGCCACTGCCCCATTTATAGTCCAGACGTACGTGTTTTACGTCACCGCGTTTAGAATGATCGGATTTTTCGGCAACTTTGTGCGACCGTGTGTAGGCAAAACAAGTTTGAGCCAACATCCGTCGGAAAAAATCCTAGGATTTTGTTGTCGGAATGTCCGTACAAAGTCCGACCGTGTGTAAGCCCTATTAGAGTAGGTGGAGTCGCTGATATCCAGTGAGACATAATAGTCCTGCGAGCCACTAGAAGACACAGGTGAGCCCATTGTGGAATATTTTGTGGAACCCTTGTTGGCGATGAGGGTGAAGGAGGTATGCTAAACAGGCATAAGAGACAGTCCTTAGTCAGCTGGATTTTGTGGACCTCGTTGATGTAAGTTATCACCTTATCCCAATAAGCATCAATCTTGGTACAGTCCCAGAGCCTATGTAGCAAGGTGGGGCGAGGTAGGGTACACCAGGAACATTGCGCTTGGGTGGGGTCCGCCTTGTTGAAACGAAATGGAAAATAGGCCCTGTGAATAATCTTGAATTGCATTTCCCTCCATGTTTCAGAAGTGGTAAGATTGCAGATAGTTTTGTATCCCTCAAGGATCTTTTCTGGCAGAGTCTCGTCTTCTAATATGTGTGACCATTTTTGAAAAGGTTTGAGACCATATTTTCGTGTTTGATGTTGTATGAGACAGGAGTAAATATTGGAGATGGAGTAATTATTGCTTTTGAGAAGAGTATCGATGCAGGATGTTTCGAGTGGATTGGAGTTGGGACCAGAACATGATTTGAGATAATTGATGAGTTGGTGATGGAAATAAACATGAGTTGGTGGTAGTGAGTATTCCCGCATCAGGGTTTGAAAGGGTTTGAATTTGCCAGGCTTGTTGAGATAAGAAGACGAGACAGTAGTAAGACCTTTAAGTTTCCATTGGCCAAAAGCTTTATGGATGATAGATGGAAGGAACATAGGGTTGCCTTGGATTTTGAGGTAGTTGGAGATGCTGGATGGCAGTTTAAGCAGCTTTCTTACTTGTCTCCAGGCTATGACCGTATCCTTAATAAGTACACTTGTTTTGAGGTGGGGGGTAGAGCATTGGGATTGGAATGGAGGATGGCCGAAAGGTCATATGGGTACACCATAGCCTCTTCTAGGGATAGGTTAGAATATTTAGAACCTCCAGTTAACCAGTCTAGGCCCTGCCTAAGTAAACATGCCAAGTTCTAAAAACGCATGTTGGGCAGTCCCGCCCCGCCCTCGCCCTCCGGGAGACATAGTTTCTGCAGCGCTATGCGAGGTTTCTTGCGAGACCATATGAAAGCAGTTAGGGCTTTCTGAAGTTTTTGGATATCTGAATGTTTTATTAGAAGAGGTATGGTCTGCATTGGGTAAAGCAAGCGTGCAAAAGATACCATTTTAAAAAGGTGGCATCTCCCAAACAGCGAGAGAGGTAGGGTCCCCCACGCCTCCAACTCCTTTACAATTTTGGTTATTAAAGGGGGGTAGTTCAGTGAATACAGAGAGGATGGTTCACGCCCTATTTTGATACCTAAGTATGTAATATGTTGGTTGGCTATGGCTAGGGGGATAGGTGTTTCCATTTAATGGAGAGATGGGGGTGTAATGGTAGGATCTCACTCTTGTCAAAATTAATTCTGAATCCCGAGCAAAGTCGGAAGTCTGTGAAGAGTTGTTTAAGTCTGTCAAAGTCTGCTATAGAGTCGGTGGAGAATAATAGTATGTCATCTGCAAATAGTGCCGAGCGGAGAGTGTGGTTATTTAGAGTGATGCCACTAATTCCATCAACTGAGTTTAATATTCTAGATAGGGGTTCGATTGCTAGGTTGAACAAGAGTGGGGACAGGGGGCAACCCTGTCTCATTCCTTTTGTTAACGGGATCGTGTCAGAGATAAAATCAGGGGTAACAAGATGCACGGTAGGGGATGCGTACATTTGTAGAAGAAATCGCATAATCTGGCCTGAGAATCCAAATTGTGCCATCACTCTAAAGAGCCATGAGAAACTGATGTTGTCAAAGGCTTTTTCCGCGTCTAGGGACATGATGGCAACGTCTTGGTTAGGGTGAGTTTTAGCATATTCCAGAGCCATTAATACTTTGCGGATGTTTAGGGTAGCTGATCTCCCCGAAACAAAGCCAGATTGGGCTGGGTGTAATAAAGATGGTAGTAGGAGAGCTAGACGCAACGCAATTATTTTGGATAGGATTTTGACATCGACGTTAATTAACGAAATCGGTCGGTAAGTTCCCGGTAATAGGGGATCTTTCCCTTTCTTAGAAATTAGTTTGATGTGGGCCTGTGTTCCCGTACTAAGATAGGGCCCTCCATCCCACATGGCTGCGTATACATGTTTTAAGGTATCGGGAATAAATTCCCCGGTCATTTTCTAAAATTCTGCGGTGTATCCGTCGGGTCCCGGGGCTTTGGCCGAGGCCATGGATTTGATCGTAAGTCGGATGTCATCTACCGTAATGGGGGCATTAAGTGTCTCCAATTGTGTGTGGTGAAGTTTAGGTAAGCGTATTTTGTCAAGCAGAGAGTCAGTAGTGGGTAGGTCAGTCGGGTCAGCTTTATATAGATTAGTGTAGTATTCCACAAGTAAGTTGCTAATCTCAGCGGGGGAAGTGACCAGAGAGCCTGTCGTAGCTCTAAGAGCAGAGATACGGGTAGGATGTCTAGGTCCTGAGCACAACTTGGCCAGGAGCCTGCCAGCCTTGTTGCCGAATCTATGGAAATGTAACTGAGAGTACGACGTTTTGGCCGCTTCATGTTGTTCTGCCCAAAGGTCAAACGTGCTTTTAGCCTGTCTCCATTCCTGTATGTTTTCTATGGTACGGTTTAATGTGAGCCGTTCATGTGCCAAGCGTAAGGCTTCGTTTGACTGACTATATTGTTGTCTGGCTCTTTTTTTAAACTGGGCGGTGTATGAAATTATTTTACCCCGTAAGAAGGCCTTACCTGCTTCCCAAAAAAGGTTAGAGTCAGTAATGTGGGCCCCATTAGTGGAGATGTAGTCCTCCCAGGCACCGTATAGTGTATGTTGGAAGTCCTCATTGTCTGCTAGATAAGAGGGGAAGCGCCAAGAAGGGGAGGGGGATGTACGAGCCGTTTGGGATAGGTGTACAACAATTGGGCTGTGGTCTGAGATCACTGCGTCTTGTATGTTTGGGGCATTTATTAAGAAGCTTAGAGCTGGGGAGGCAAAAAAGTAATCTATTCGTGAAAACGTATTGTGTGGGGGCGAAAAAAAATTGTATTCCCGATCCGTCGGGTGCATCAAGCGCCATACGTCCACAAATTGCATGGAGGCGACGGATTGCGCCAAGAGGGTAGATGCAGATAATGGGGGGGGTACGTGTATGTGGTCTATGTGTTGGGGGGCCTGTGCGATCAGATAGGGTGGACATGACTGAATTAAAATCCCCACCCATCAGGTATAACGTCTCTGGGGTAGTTAGCACCCATTTCACTAACTCCTGAAAGAAGGAGGCGTCAGGTGAGTTAGGAGCATAGATGTTGGTAAGTGCTACAGGTTTTTCATCTATAGTCAGATGTAGGGTTATTTTCCTTCCTTCCGAATCAACCTTAACGTCTCTAACAGTGTGTTGTAGATTTTTGTGCAGAAGGATAGCGACACCCGCTTTACGGCCCACTGCCGGTGAACCATAGACAGAACCCACCCACATTCTACAAAGACTTTGCAGATCGTCTGCGGCCAGATGTGTCTCCTGAAGTAGAGCCACATCAGTGTCTGAGGATGGACATGCGTTTATTTGGAGAACGCAGCCCCTTAACATTCCACGAGACAAACTTTAGGTGACTCCCATCTGTAGATTGTGACATGACTGGTAATTAAAAGTGTTTTGGTTTAGGGGTTTGTATAAGAACCCCTTTGTAGGTATGGTATCTATCTTTTGGGAGCCACCAAAGTGCCACAGAACCCCTGAAGACATATGGACTAGGTTGGCAAACATGAACTTCAACTTATCTAAGCAACAGTAAGTTATAAACATTAATAAGGCAGAGTATCGGGTAAGGAAAAACAGAACATGCAATGTGGACTTCTCTTTTTTCCACATGAGGTTTCACCTATCTAGCATAGCTCCCGTCAACTGCCAGCTCCTCACGAAGGGGCAGGGTATTGGCTATGGGGGTGGGGGAGGGAGGGGGTAGGGGGAAGGAAAAGGGGGATAGGAAGGGGGGGAAGTGGGTATAGGATATGAAGGGAGGGTAGTCTGGGGGGGATACCATGAGGAAGCAGTGCAGGTTTAAACAGACAAATGACGAGGTAGGCTAAAGACAGGGGAAGGCCCCTCTCTAGAGATTAAACTAAACAAACTATATAAACATTACAAGTGTCCCTGAAAAGGAAGGTCCCCCAGGTAGTGGGAGGCCACCCCAGTTACTAGGATGCAAGACCATATAACTGTAAGTGCATTACTTTTAGCAACAGGCTGGTAAGGGTAGTGCTCCATAGAGAGCAGGCACGGCAGTTCCGAGAGGCATCAAAAGTACCTATGTCTTAAGGGTAAAAATAAGGAAAGAAAAATATATAAGGTGGGTTAATACTACCCGTTAAATCAAAACCACAAATTCTCTGCGCTTAGGACAAGAAACAAAAGGAGGGAGAAAGAGAAAAGGAAAGAGAGGACAGGGGGGGGGAGGAGAGAGGGAGAGGGGGACCTGAGAGAAGGTACAGGGGTAGGTGTCCCACTGAGAAAGAGAAGGGAGAAAGAAAGAAAGAAAGAAGAAGGAGTATAGGTATGCTGCCTCCCCTAGTTGAGCCCTCAAAGAGGACTAACATGTGTAAGAAATTGTAAATGGGGGTATGGCGCTTCCTGGTGGAATGTGTAAATAATATGTAATAAAGTGACTGTTAGAAAATTATATAGTATACCATACACCAACGGTGACTACAATACTCATAATGAATGACCCCATGGGTATTTAAATCAACAAACATGTGATAAGAAAAGTGAAAAAATGAAAAAAACTAAAAAAACCCTTATATATTGCATATGCCTATATATCACAGGTAGTTCCAGAGAATAACCACTAGGTGCTGCTGCTAATGTACTATGCAGCCGATGTGATGAATCCAGCATATACAAGTGCAAGCAGTGCAATCAGATCTAGAAAATATCCATAGGACTAGAAAAATGTGTAAAAAACATAAATAGAATAAACCAAAGACAAGAAAGTCTGTTCACAAGTGGTGCGTCCCAAACTATAAATAGCATAAAAAAGTTCCAAAAGCTCGGTGACTGTGGTGCTCCCCTTTTGGCTCCCCACTCACCGGCTCCCACTAACCCTGCAGGGGTGACAGGCACTTTAAATTCCGAATGCTGTCCTCTTGGCCGATATCCCGTGGTCACTGAGATAGGATGTCCTCTCTCCCAGGCGTTTCCAGATTTCCGCTTTATACCACGTCCAAGAAAGGGATTGCCAGAGAAATCCTAAATTATGAGCTGGTTTTATCTTTATAGACTATAAAGATAAAACCAGCTCATAATTTAGGATTTCTCTGGCGATCCCTTTCTTGGACGTGGTATAAGCGGGGGTAGTGGGAGCCGGTGAGTGGGGAGCCAAAAGGGGAGCACAGAAGTCACGGATTTTCACCGTTAGTTATTGTCATAAAAAGTGTTTGGGGACCCGGGTCCTGCCCCAGGGGACATGGATCAATGCAAAAAAAAGTTTTAAAAACTGACGTTTTTTTCAGGAGCAGTGATTTTAATAATGATCAAAGTCAAACAATAAAAGTGTAATATCCCTTTAAATTTCGTACCTGGGGGGTGTCTATAGTATGCCTGTAAAGGGGCGCATGTTTCCCGTGTTTAGAACAGTCTGACAGCAAAATTACATTTCGAAGGAAAAATTTTTTTAAAACTACCCGCGGCTATTGCATTGCCGACAATACACATAGAAGTTCATTGATAAAAACAGCATGGGAATTCAACACAGGGAAACCCCGAACCAAAATTTAAAAAAAAAAATGACGTGGGAGTCCCCCTAAATTCCATACCAGGCCCTTCAGGTCTGGTATGGATATTAAGGGGAACCCCAGCCAAAATTAAAAAAAAAAAATGATGTGGGGTTCCCCTAAATTCCATACCAGACCCTTCAGGTCTGGTATGGATTTTAAGGGGAACCCTGCGCCAAAAAAAAAAAAAAACAGCGTGGGGTCCCCCCCAAAAATCCATACCCGACCCTAATCCGAGCACGCAACCTGGCAGGCCGCAGGAAAAGAGGGGGGGACGAGAGTGCGCCCCCCCTCCTGAACCGTACCAGGCCACATGCCCTCAACATTGGGAGGGTGCTTTGGGGTAGCCCCCCAAAACACATTGTCCCCATGTTGATGAGGGCAAGGGCCTCATCCCCACAACCCTGGCCGGTGGTTGTGGGGGTCTGCGGGCGGGGGGCTTATCAGAATCTGGAAGCCCCCTTTAACAAGGAAACCCCCAGATCCCGCCCCCCCTGTGTGAAATGGTAAGGGGGTACTTACCCCTACCATTTCACTAAAAAACTGTCAAAATGTTAAAAATGACAAGAGACAGTTTTTGTCAATTCCTTTATTTAAATGCTTCTTCTTTCTTCTATCTTCCTTCATCTTCTTCTGGTTCTTCTGGCTCTTCTGGTTCTTCCTCCGGTGTTCTCGTCCAGCATCTCCTCCGCGGCATCTTCTATCTTCTTCTCCTCGGGCCGCTCCGCACCCATGGCATGGAGGGAGGCTCCCGCTCTTCTCTTCATCTTCTTCTTTATCCTCTTCTCTTCTTCCTTCTTCTCTTGTTCTCTTCTTCATTTTCTTCTCCGGGCCGCTCCGCATCCATGCTGGCATGGAGGGAGGCTCCCGCTGTGTGACGGAGTCTCCTCGTCTGACGGTTCTTAAATAATGGGGGGCGGGGCCACCCGGTGACCCCGCCCCCTCTGATGCACGGTGACTTGACGGGACTTTCCTGTGACGTCACGAGTCCCGTCATGTCCCGTGCGTCAGAGGGGGCGGGGTCACCGGGAGCCTCCCCCCATGCCATGGGTGCGGAGCGGCCCGAGGAGAAGAAGATAGAAGACGCCGCAGAGGAGATGCTGGACGAGAACGCCGGAGGAAGAACCAGAAGAGCCAGAAGAACCAGAAGAAGATGAAGGAAGATAGAAGAAAGAAGAAGCATTTAAATAAAGGAATTGACAAAAACTGTGTTAAAGGGGGCTTCCAGATTCCGATAAGCCCCCGCCCGCAGACCCCCACAACCACCGGCCAGGGTTGTGGGGATGAGGCCCTTGTCCTCATCAACATGGGGACAAGGTGTTTTGGGGGACTACCCCAAAGCACCCTCCCAATGTTGAGGGCATGTGGCCTGGTACGGTTCAGGAGGGGGGGGCGCACTCTCTTCCCCCCTCTTTTCCTGCGGCCTGCCATGTTGCATGCTCAGATAAGGGTCTGGTATTGATTTTTGGGGGGACCCCACACCGTTTTTTTTTGTTTTTTTGGCGCGGGGTTCCCCTTAAAATCCATACCAGACCTGAAGGGTCTGGTATGGAATTTAGGGGGAACCCCACGTTATTTTATTTTTAAATTTTGGCCGGGGTTCCCCTTAATATCCATACCAGACCTGAAGGGCCTGGTATGGAATTTAGGGGGACTCCCACGTCATTTTTTTTTTTTAAATTTTGGTTCGGGGTTTCCCTGTGTTGAATTCCCATGCCGTTTTTATCAATGAACTTCTATGTGTATTGTCGGCAATGCAATAGCCGCGGGTAGTTTTAAATGTAATTTTTCCTTCGAAATGTCATTTTGCTGTCAGACTGTTCTAAACACGGGAAACATGCGCCCCTTTACAGGCATACTATAGACACCCCCAGGTACAAAATTTAAAGTGATATTACACTTTTATTGTTTGACTTTTAGCATTATTAAAATCACTGCTCCTGAAAAAAACGGCGGTTTTTAAAACTTTTTTTTGCATTGAACCATGTCCCCTGGGGCAGGACCCGGGTCCCCAAACACTTTTTATGACAATAACTTGCATATAAGCCTTTAAAATTAGCACTTTTGATTATTCATTTTCGTGTCCCATAGACTTTAACGGTGTTCGCGTGTTCGAGCGAACTTTTTTCCTGTTCGCATGTTCTGGTGCGAACCGAACAGGGGGGTGTTCGGCTCATCTCTAGTGAGGAGCTGTGCGGGAACTGAAGCTGCTCACCTCCTCCTCATGTGGTGCCGGAACCGGAAGTCCTATCCTACTGTTATAGAGTCCACATTGTTGGACTGGGCTGGTGTTAGTGTTTTCATTATTTTAATGTAATAATTATAATGATAATAATTGGCAATTTAACTGTTATTGGTTGTATTTAGTTTTACTTTTTTTTTTACATATTTTGCTTGTGTGCTGCCTGTAAATAAGTGAAATGTGTGATTGGACCTGGGTCCTTTCCCAATTAGGTGCTTTGTTTTAGAGCACCTGAGGGGTTACAACTGAAATGTAAGCCATAGTAACATGTTTTTGTAATAGTGACAGCAAAAAAACATGGGTCAAAATCAAGCTGCAAAGGAATCTTGGTCTCTCATAGGTCCGAAGAGATTTTATTTTCTAATATTAATAGTAAGTAATTCAGAAATTCTTTTTTTTTTTCAGAAATTCTGACATATTTAACCACTTGCCCACTGGGCACTTATACCCCCTTCCTAATCAGGCCAATTTTCAGCTTTCAGTGCTTTCACATTTTGAATGACAATTACTAAGTCATGCAACACTGTACCCATATGAAATGTTTGTCTTTTTTTCACACAAATAGAGCTTTCTTTTGGTGGTATTTAATTACCACTTGTTTTTTTATTTTTTGCGCTATAAATTAAGAAAAAGACAATTTAATAATTAAAACATGAACTTAAGTTTAAACATGATTAAAATTGGATCAGATAAAAACCAATGTTGGTGAAACATGTTGGGAAAACACACCGTTTTGTAACCACTGATTAATTGGGAAAACATACCTTCTTGTAACCACTGATTAATTTGAATCTGTGATCACCATAATGGAGATATATAAGGATACATAATGGTTTTTATCTGATCCAATTTTAATCATGTTTAAAATTAATTCCATGTTTGAATTATTAAATTGTCTTTTACTTAATTTAAAGTGTAAAAAAATAAAAAAAAACCCAGTGGTGATTAAATACCACCAAAAGAAAGCTCTATTTGTGTGAAAAAAAGGACAAACCAGAGTAAAAATATATACGGTGTAGCACTATAAGTAAAAAACAATGAATAATAAACAGTGATTAAAAAAGAAAGAGAAAACCTTGCGCTATCAAGCAAAAAATTAATATAACTGCAGCTGCAACAAAACCACAAATATCAATGAGGTGAAAAATTACATACAAAGAAAAAATTGTGCGCTTGCATTAGATATTTAAATCTATATAACTACATGATTATCATAAGTAGATAAATAAATAAAAAATAAATAAAAAAACACCATCAAAGTTAATTGTGAGTGATTTAGAAAGTCACTATGCTACAGAGCAAACAGCGACATGTAAGTCAAATACTAATATTGACCATTGCATACATATAAACCAACAATAAAGTTATAAACTGGTGTGCAAAAAAAGAAAAAACCAAAAAAACAAAGGTTATTCCACCCAAGTTCAAAGTCATAAAGTTCAAAATTGCATCCTGAGTCGCAAGAAAAACGCATATCCAAAGTTCATGAATTGCATTCCTTAGTGTGTATAAATATATATATATATATATATATATATATATATATATATATATATATATATATATATATATATATATATATAAATAAAAAACACCATCAAAGTTAATTGTGAGTGAATTAGAAAGTCGCTATGCTACAGAGCAAAACAGCGACATGTAAGTCAGATACTAATATTGACCATTGCATACATATAAACCAACAATAAAGTTATAAACTGGTGTGCAAAAAAGAAAAAACAAAGGTTATTCCACCCAAGTGCAAAGTCATAAGTGAAAAAGTTCAAAATTGCATCCTGAGTCGCAGGAAAAATGCATATCCAAAGTTCATGAATTGTATTCCTTAGTGTGTATAAAGGAATAAGGGGACGTGAAGGGACCTCCAACCACCAGTGGATCCGAAGGTTGATAATAGATGTATCCTTACCAGACACATTGGACCTCCTTTATAGCAAGGTCTTAGAAGCATGCAGATTTAGCCCTCTGCAGGTACAGTAGATGTCAGCTCACCACACAGCTGGAGATGGTTCCGACACTTCCGCATTGATGTAAACACTCCCTCGTTTGGACTCGTAGGTAAAGAAGGGGAGAAAGAAAAAACTCCAACGGTATAGTATGTAAAAAAAAGGGGAATTTTATTGCCTCAGACAACTAGGCATCTTTAAAACATCCAAAACATAAAAACATAAAAGCCGGCAAAATATAAAAACAACAGAGACGCCCGTGCTAGGTTACATGGGGCTCTATGGCGATCTGGCGTACACTGCGTAGCCACGCCCTACATGTTTCGTGATAGTAGACATGTGCACACTGAAATATTTCGTTTCGGAATTTCGTTTTCGTCCGAAAAATAAATTTATTTAGTTACTCCCGAAATTCGTTTTTATTTATTTCGTTTTTCGTTAAAAAATGCATTCGTCCGAAAATCCAAATTAAGGTCGAATCTGTCATTGAAGGCTTATGGTGTCTGTCGAATGTTCAAAGAAGATTCGACGGAGCAGCTAAACTGTACAACGCTGTATAGTTTACCTGCTCCGTCGAATCTTCTTAGAACTCAACAGACACCATAAGCCAAAGTACGTGTGTACAGAGTTCTAGCTATTTACTGCTCCTCCTCTTTGGTTACAATCAGCCAATAACATTAATCATCATCATTATTTTTATTTATCTTTTCTCCCCTATGTCGAATCTTTTCTCCACTACGTCAAATCTTTCTCCCCTACGTCGAATCTTTCTACCCTACGTCGAATCTTTTCTCTCTATGTAGAATAATCTTGGACTAATAGAGTTAAGGTTAGGCACATTCGACCACAGGTTTGATGGACACAGATTGTTATTGTCATCATCATGTCGAATCTCCTATCTATATCCAACTGTTGTAGCAACGAAAACGAAAATAAAGCATTTGTTTATGTCGGATCTTTTGTTTTTCGGATTCTGCACTTTCGTTTTCGTTTGTTAAAATGATAACGAAAATACCTGATATTTGGACGAAAATGCATTCGGACGAAAACGAATGCACATGTCTACGTGATAGGTCACGTCTTCAAAGGGGCACGGGCGACGCAGTGAACCATCGCCATTTATAGTACTTCCTTACATTCAAGCCTCGTTTTCATCTGAGTTTCAATTATAATCTGAGCATGTGCAAAGGATACCAAGCCTCGATATGGTTCCCGTTATAATGCTTCCTCTCTATTCAAGCCTCGTTTTCGTCCAAAGAACGAATTACGATCTGAGCATGTGCAAAGGATACCAAGCCTCGACGTAGCTCGCATTATGAAACGCAAACTAGGAAGCTTGTTCCTGAATGTCATTAGCACACTTTGTATGGCCAAAATTTTGTTCTCATCTCAAACTAATATATGTCATCTATTATAGGTCTAAGCAATTAGTTATTTTTGGGTCGAATCGTCCCATTTTACATACTGTAGGAGACTACTCCTACAGTAATAGACATTTAGCAACAAAAAAAGGGGAAAATTTTGAAAAGGACGAAAAAAAAACCAAAAACTGCTAAATCTAAACAATATTGCTTGTTCTTTCCTCAGACCACAACTACTGTATTATTGAAAAAAATCTCTATATTTGGGGGTTACATTACTAAGAATTGTCATACATTAGTCCTATATTTATGTGTATTACTACATTCAAAGGGCAGCCATATCTCGACATGGTATCCCCCTATAATTTTTACAAAACCGACAATATAACCACCCCTAGAAAAAGAGGGAGAGGGGGGAGGGGGGGAGAGGGGGGGAGAGGGGGAGAGGGGGGGAGGGGGGGGTTTACAAATTATTCTCCCAAGTGTCGAAATCAATGCGTCCACACACAACATCGTCTAAGCATTGTCAATAAACGCATTAATCCCGACATCTACATTGAGCCCAAAGGGTTTTAAACATTTCATTTTATATATCCACTCCATTTCGAGCTTGGATATAGCTCATTTTTTCGGACCACCCCTCCATGGTGTCTTGAGTCTATCTATGGCTATGAATTTTGTACCCCTAGGATCTCGCCCATGTACATCCAAATAATGTTTGGATACTGGGTGGCCTATAAACCCTCTTTGGATATTTCCAATGTGCTCGTTCAATCTGACCTGAAGGAGTCGTACTGTACGGCCCACGTATTGTAATCCGCATGGACAGATTAAGAGGTATACTACGTGGGTGGTGGAACAGGTAATAAAGGATTTAATCGAAAAAATCCTCGAAGTGCTGGTAGAATGGAACTGTTTCACTTTACGATCTTTGATGTCATTAATAGTACAAACAGCACAGTTTTTACATTTATAATACCCAACCAAGTTCTGAAAGAACATGGGTTTCCTGATGGGAGGGTCGCAGACACCGGGAGCTATCACTGATCTGATAGAAGGTACTCCTCTGAAAATTACACAAGGTTTCTCAGGAAGTAGAGGGCCTAATACACTGTCATTTTTTATAATATGCCAGTGCTTATACATCAATTTCCTAACCAAGGAATATTAACTCCACCTCTCTCATTTTTTCCTCAAGGAAAGGAAATTCATATCCTTTTTCCAAAAACCTCTCAGTAAGTATCTTAGATTGTACTCTAAAGTCATTGATGGTAGAACAATTACGTCTAATACGTAAGTATTGACTTTTAGGGACTGAATCAAGCCACGCTTTATGGTGGCAACTGTCTCAGGGGATAAATGAATTGCGTTCTGTGGTCTTGAAATAAGTAGAGGTATGCAAAGAGTCTCCCTCTCCCTTAATTACAAGATCTAAGAAGTTCACAGATTTTAAACTGGCCTCATACTTAAATTTAATCTCCCTGTCATTCCTATTTAGATTTTCCATAAACTCACAGAGAGATTCATGGGTACCGTTCCACAGGAGGAGGACGTCATCTATGTACCTTGCCCACAGGACTAACTCTGATCTCCTCTGGGCATAGATGACGTCCTCCTCCCATTTCCCCATGAATAAATTAGCCAGGCTGGGGGCGAACTTCGCCCCATGGCAACTCCCTTTGTTTGAAGGAAGTATTGATTCTTATGCCAAAAAAAGTTGTGCGTGGTGGCATATTCAAGAAGTTCCATTATAAACCGCTTTTGTCTCCTTGGGAGTGAGGGGTCCTTGTATAGAAAGTATTTTACTGAGGATATACCCCATTTATGGGGGATCGTGGTATACAGGGACGTGACATTGGCAGTTACCAGCCAATGTCCCTCCCTGTATCCACAAACTCTTAAAAGATTAATGGTATGTTTACTGTCCCTTTTGTTGCTAAATGTCTATTACTGTAGGAGTAGTCTCCTACAGTATGTAAAATGGGACGATTCGACCCAAAAATAACTAAATGCTTAGACCTATAATAGATGACATATATTAGTTTGAGATGAGAACAAAATTTTGGCCATATAAAGTGTGCTAATGACATTCAGGAACAAGCTTCCTGGTTTGCGTTTCATAATGCGAGCTACATCGAGGCTTGGTATCCTTTGCACATGCTCAGATCGTAATTCGTTCTTTGGACGAAAACAAGGCTTGAATAGAGAGGAAGCATTATAACGGGAGCCATATCGAGGCTTGGTATCCTTTGCACATGCTCAGATTGTAATTGAAAGTCAGATGAAAACGAGGCTTGAATGTAAGGAAGTACTATAAATGGCGATGGTTCACTACGTCGCCCGTGCCCCTTTGAAGAGGTGACCTATCACGAAACATGTAGGGCGTGGCTACGCAGTGTACGCCAGATCGCCATAGAGCCCCATGTAACCTAGCACGGGCGTCTCTGTTGTTTTTATATTTTGCCGGCTTTTATGTTTTTATGTTTTGGATGTTTTAAAGATGCCTAGTTGTCTGAGGCAATAAAATTCCCCTTTTTTTACATACTATACCATTGGAGTTTTTTCTTTCTCCCCTTCTTTACCTACGAGTCCAAACGAGGGACTGTTTACATCAATGCGGAAGTGTCAAAACCATCTCCAGCTGTGTGGTGAGCTGACATCTACTGTCCCTGCAGAGGGCTAAATCTGCATGCTTCTAAGACCTTGCTATAAAGGAGGTCCAACGTGTCTGGTAAGGATACATCTATTATCAACCTTCGGATCCACTGGTGGTTGGAGGTCCCTTCACGTCCCCTTATTCCTTTATACACACTAAGGAATACAATTCATGAACTTTGGATATGCGTTTTTCCTGCGACTCAGGATGCAATTTTGAACTTTTTCACTTATGACTTTGCACTTGGGTGGAATAACCTTTGTTTTTTCTTTTTTGCACACCAGTTTATAACTTTATTGTTGGTTTATATGTATGCAATGGCCAATATTAGTATCTGACTTACATGTCGCTCTTTGCTCTGTAGCATAGCGACTTTCTAATTCACTCACAATTAACTTTGATGGTGTTTTTTATTTATATATATATATATATATATATTTATACACACTAAGGAATGCAATTCATGAACTTTGGATATGCGTTTTTCTTGCGACTCAGGATGCAATTTTGAACTTTATGACTTTGCACTTGGGTGGAATAACCTTTGTTTTTTTGTTTTTTCTTTTTTGCACACCAGTTTATAACTTTATTGTTGGTTTATATGTATGCAATGGTCAATATTAGTATTTGACTTACATGTCGCTGTTTGCTCTGTAGCATAGGGACTTTCTAAATCACTCACAATTAACTTTGATGGTGTTTTTTATTTATTTTTTATTTATTTGTTTATCTACTTATGATAAACATGTAGTAATATAGATTTAAATATCTAATGCAAGCGCGCAATTTTTTCTTTGTAAATAAACAGTGATTGCTTATACAATAATGGTGAATAAACACATAAAAAGTCCAAAGTTCACTAAAAAAAATTTGAAGAAAAAATTCAAAGATATGTCCATCTCATGCTTAATAGCAAATCTTCAACTAGACACGGATAACACCAACGATGTGCAAATAGCTGTGCAGTTGTGAATAGAACCTCAATAAGAGAGAAAAGGTGGACACTCTTACCAGATACAGTGGACTCACTAACCATTTGGTAGTGGATCAGTCAGGCTTATGTGGACCAAGTGCCACAGGGTTACGGTTGGCTGGAGAGTGGTCACCCTGTAAGGGATGATTTTACTCCAAGTCTGTAATGGTCAGACCAAAACAGATAAAAGAAAAAAAAGTGCAGAAATAAAAACTTTTAATATCCCCAAGAAGGATTAAAAACTCTTACAGGATCAAGAATAGGAAGAAGCATATCATGGATATATGAAGCAAGTGATCCAGCATCAGGAAGTCCCAGTGTATCACATTTTCCCAGGGGTAACGATATGCAGCAGCAGGGGGTCCCAAGATAACCAACAGGTGAACACCCCAGGCTCTGGGAACACTGGTGAAGCAATTGCGCCATCTGAGTCAGCATGGAGCATAGATCCCGGACATTACGTCAGTGGGAGGGGCTGACAACCAGCATGGACCGCAAACAGGAAGTATGTCATCAAAATGGGATGCGTTTCGGAACTACTGATTGGTTCCTTCTTCAAGCCAATGACAACAGGTAAGTTGAAGCTGATCTTCTTATGGTCTATAGGTGGGGCTATGGGCGGTGGTAAGGGAAAAAACACAATGCTGCAGTAACCCAGGAAGTAGTGTGATCCATGGGCACAGAGCTACACAGTAAACATAAAGACATAAAGACAGCGCGGGATGCAGCCTGCACACAAAAAAAACGGCAAGATGAATGCAGCTGGACATTTACAAAGATATATATCGGGAAAGGGACTTGAAATCAAGGTGAAAAACCGGCCAACCCATACATTAATCCTCAGTACCAACTACCACTAGGGGGGAGTTGGTGGATAATTCCAATCAGATTACATATAAAGTGCTAAGATATTAAAATATATTAGAATATGTTAAAATATGTGGTTTATGTAGGTGTCATATAAAATTGATTATATATATATATATATATATACATATAAAGTACATAAATGGTAGACTTATATATGACTTTTTTTTATATAAATATAAAAAACAATTGGAAAAAAAATAAAATAAAATAAATATAATAAGTCGTTTGAAATACGACCAACGGATCAATATTTGGTAACAAACAGAGTAAAATTCATAGGTATACATGCATGTGTACACGCATGCCCGCATAGGAGACATCCACAGATGCATAGATGCAAAAACGGAATTCAGGAGAAAAGAAGAAAAGAAGGGGAGCATAAATATATGCACTGCATCTTACACATGCAAACACATGTATATGCGCACACAGACGTCCGTTAAATGAATCGTAATGCGCTCACACATACACACACACCCATGCATATGTACACATCCTATATGTATAGCAGAATCTGATTTCCAATAGGTGACATACCTAAGGGGAATCTGGGCACTTGTACAATGAGCAAACATAACAAATGAGGATGAGATAGTGAATAAAATTCTAAAGAATGGCACTGATTTCAAAATCCTCATTTAACCCTCCAGGGGCCAAAACATTCAAAGAGTAAATCCAATACATCTCTCTATGGCAAAGCTTTCGAAAATGCTCAGCTGGGGGGAGGTCTCTAGGCATCGCCTCAATAACCCAAACCATTAGACCATCAGTGGATAGGTGACATACCTAAGGGGAATCTGGGCACTTGTACAATGAGCAAACATAACAAATGAGGATGAGATAGTGAATAAAATTCTAAAGAATGGCACTGATTTCAAAATCCTCATTTAACCCTCCAGGGGCCAAAACATTCAAAGAGTAAATCCAATACATCTCTCTATGGCAAAGCTTTCGAAAACGCTCAGCTGGGGGGAGGTCTCTAGTCAATAACCCAAACCATTAGACCATCAGTGGATTTGTTATGGTACTCAAGGTAGTGCCTAGGAACACTATGAATGTCTAACCCTTCAGTAATGAAGCGGCGATGTTCGCCAAATCGCTTACGTAATGGTCTGATAGTTCGCCCAACATAAAAAAGGCCACATGGGCAAACAATAGACTACATGGTCAGAGGAGCATGTGTGAAAACCCTGAACAGGGTATGTTTTACCTTTCACACAAAAATCCTTCTGGCCATGTTTGACAAACTGGCAGGTCTTACATAACAGCTTGCGGCATTGGTACATGCCCGAGATAGTTAGAAAGGTTGGAAGGGAATAACCTGGGGGTAATGGCTTACCCTTAAGTTTACTGGGTGCCACCTTGCTTTTAATATTAGGGGCCTTTTCTGTAGGCAAATTTGGGCTTGTTGGATAGGACAGGAAGAAGGTGCTCGTCCTGAAGCAGCAGAGGCCAATGCTTCTGCACGATACCCTCCATCTGTCTGTGGAGGGAATTAAATTAGGTAATGAATCGCAAATCATCCTTATTGTTGTCAGCATGGGTGGGAGGATGTGGTTGGATAGGTGTGTCTCTGTAATGAGAGCAAGCTGTTTGCACAATATCAACTGGAAATTCTTTTTCAAGAAATTTATCTTCCAAGATCTTGCTCTGAATGTCATAGTCATTGCTTCTAGTACAGTTCTTTTTGAGTCTACAGTATTGACTTTTAGGTATGTTATTGAGCCATTGGGGGTGGACTAGAAGCAATGACTATGACATTCAGAGCAAGATCTTATTTTTTTTTTCCAATTTAAAAAAAAAAAAAAAAAAATCATATATAATTCTACCATTTATGTAATATATATATATATATATATATATATATATATATATATATATATATATTTTTTTTTAATATATATATATTTTTTTTTAAATATATATATATATATATATATATATATGATTTTTTTAAATATATATAGATAGATAGATAGATATCAATTTTATATGACACCTACATAAACCACACATTTTAACATATTCTAATATATTTTAATATCTTAGCAACTTATATGTAATTTGATTGGAATTATCCACCAACTCCCCCTAGTGGCATTTGCTACTGAGGATCAATGTATGGGTTGACCGTTTTGTTCCTTGTAATTAATCTTGATTTCAAGTCCCTTTCCCGATATATATCTTTGTAAATGTCCAGCTGCATTCGTCTTGCCATTTTTTTTGTGTGCAGGCTGCATCCCACGCTGTCTTTATGTCTTTATGTTTACTGTGTAGCCCTGTGCCCATGGATCACACTACTTCCTGGGTTACTGCAGCATTGTGTTTTTTCCCTTACCACCGCCCATAGCCCCACCCACAGCTCTGCCCATAGACCATAAGAAGCTCAGTTTCTACTTTTGTCATTTTGATGACATACTTCCTGTTTGCGGTCCATGCTGGTTGTCGTCCCCTCCCGCTGACATAATTTCCGGGATCTATGCTCCACGCTGACTCAGATGGTGCGATTACTTCACCAGTGTTCCCAGAGCCTGGGGTGTTCACCTGCTGGTTATCTTGGGACCTCCTGCTGCTTCATATCGTTATCCCTGGGAAATTGTGATACACTGGGACTTCCTGGTGCCGGATCACTTGCTTCATATATCCATGATATGCTTCTTCCTATTCTTGATCTTGTAAGTGTTTTTAATCCTTCTTGGGGATATTAAAAGTTTTTTATTTCTGCACTTAGAGGTGCCTTTTTTTATTTTATCTGTTTTCTATTAGAGATTGCTCCTCTCCTCAAGTGCAGCCCTAAGTGTTTGAAGATCACATCATCCGCCCAATATAGAAACTATCTGCCTGGTTCTGACATTCTAAGCGCCCTTAATATATGTTTGTAATGGTCAGGCCGGCAACCTTAGTTTCCTTAAAAATCCTCAACGAAGTGAAGGACTTCCACCACATGGGAGAACTGTCTGGAAATTGTAGTTGCACACAGGCGGACTCAGTCAGAGTGGGATAAAGGCAAAAGAGAATTGAAGCACTCCATATAGTCTAGGTCAAAACAACCTGGAAGGCATTTATTAAAGAAAAACAGTAGATCAAATCAATGAGTACAGAATAGTGTTCACAAAAATAGGTAAAAAATGAATGAAAAGCTATGTGGGGAGCAAGGGGAGCATGCGTAGCAAAGCTCCAATGCGTTTAGTCTCAAAAGACTGATGTGGCATGGATGAGTACTGATGTGGCATGGATGAGGCATGGATGGGCATGGATGAGCATGGATGTGGCATGGATGGGCATGTGTGAGGCAGGGATGAGGCACAGATGGACATGTATGAGGCATGGATGGGCATGTATGAGGCGAGAATGGGCGTGGATGGGCACGGATGAGGCATGGATGGGCAAAGATGAGCCATGGATGAGGCATAAATGGGCATGGATGGGCATGGATGAGGCATGGATGGCCACAGGTGAGGTATGGTTGGGCATGTATGAGGCACAGATGAGGCACAGATGGGCATGTAGGAGGTGCAGATGAGGCATGGATGGGCATGTATGAGGCAGGGATGGGCATGGATGAGGAATGGTTGGGCAAGGATGGGCACGGATGAGGCATGGTTGGGCAGGGATGGGCACAGATGAGACACGGATGGGCATAGATGGGCATGGATGAGGTTTATTGATGAGGCACGAATGAGGCACGGATGGGCATGTATGAGGCAGGGATGAGGCACATATGGGCATGGATGGGCATGTGTGAGGCACGGATGGACATGGATGGGCATAATTGAGGCATGTATGAGGCACGGATGTGGCATGGATGGGCATATATGAGGCATGGATGGGCATGGATAGGCATATATGAGGCATGGATGGGCATGTAAAAGGCATGGATGGGCATGTATAAGGCACGGATGGGCATGTATGAGGCATGGATGGGCATGTATGAGGCATGGATGAGGCGCATGGCTTGGCATGTATGAGGCATGTATGGGCATGGATGGGCATGTATGAGGCATGAATGAGGCATTGATGGGCATGTATGAGGCACAGATGTGGCATGGATGGCATGTATGAGGCACGGATGGGCATGGATAAGGCACGGGTGGGCATGTATGAGGCATAGATGGGCATATATGAGACATTGATGGGCATGTATGAGGCACGGATAAGACACGGATGGGCATGTATGAGGCATGGATAAGGCATAAATGAGCATGTATGAGGCACGGAAGGACATGGATGGGTATGTATGAGGCATGAATTAGGCACGGATGAGGCATGAATGGGCACTGATCAGCGCTGTGGGCACTTCACATCCAGCCCACTCACACTGCTGCACCGGCTCCCTCCTCTCCTCACACGCTGTACCGATCGCGTGTGAGGAGAGGAGAGAGCTGGACCGGACATGCACCGGTTTGTTGACAAGCGATCGCTCCATCATTGGACAGAACAATCACATGGTAAATGGCTGCTGTCATTGGCCCTTTACCCCGATCTATGATGTGCCGGGTCCTCTGGATGTCATAGTACACCCTCCCAGAACTAGCTGTAGCCATCTTTTGGCTGTGGCCCAGTCGGCAAGTGGTTAAAGTGAACCTGTATACAGGTTCTGGATATTGTATTTTTTTTTATATATATTCTTTTCAAGAAGTAAAACACTTTAAAACAAATACTCACTGACCTATGTAGCTCTAGGCACCAGGTAGTAATTTAATCTCAAACTTCACAGTAGAAGCACTAAAGACATTAAAGTCACTATCATTGGCAGCTCAGCTTACCCTGATATCCCCTCCCATGTCTGCTACTGTTTTGTGTTAATATTGAAATAGGAGGCTGGAGGACTTCTGAGTTACTACTTGGAGAGGCAGCAGAGTTGATATGTAAAGTGACTGCAAGTGTGTATATACACCTCAAGTGCCTTCACTTCAACAGCTTTTTATTTTTCTTCAAGTGCAAGGATCTCTTTAACCACTAGACATCCGCGCTATGGCCGAATCACGGCCACAGCGCGGACCTGCATTCCCGGGAGGTCGTCATATGACAGCCTCCCCTGTGCACGCGCCCTACAGGGCGCGCGCCGGGCGCGCTGTGATCACTGAGTCACTGAGACTCGGCTGATCACCGATCCGAGTAAGGGGCCGGTCCCGGCCCCTTACCATGTGATCAGCTGTCAGGTAATGACAGCTGATCACATGATGTAAACAAAAGATCGGTAATCGTTTTCTTTTTTACTCACGCTGACAGCGTGAGTAGAAAAAAAAGCCGATCACCGGCTCAGATGTCAGGGACATCGGTCCCGAAGTGGAAGCACAACATCTGCCTCATCAGTGCCACCTAAAAGTGCCACCTAACACTGCTCACAGTGCCACCTAACAGTGCCCACAGTGCCACCTAACAGTGCCCACAGTGCCACCTAACAGTGCCCACAAGTGCCACCTATCAATGTCAACAAGTGCCACCTATCAATGCCCACAAGTGCCACCTACCAATGCCCACCTGTAGTGCCAATCAGTGCCACCTGCCAGTGCTGCCCATCACTGCCACCCATCAGTGCCCATCACTGCCACCCATCAGTGCCCATCACTGGCGCCTATCAGTGCCCATCACTGCCGCCTCATCAGCGTACATCAATGAAGGAGAAAAATTACCCGTTTTAAATTTTTTATACCAAAATATAAAAAAATTATATATTTTTTTTAAAAATTCAGTTTTTTAATTTTTTTTAACAAAAAGTAAAAACCGCAGAGGTGATCAAATACCACCAAACGAAAGCTCTATTTGTGGTGAAAAAAATGATAAGGGTACAGTGGGTACAGTGTTGTATGACAGCGCAATTGTCATTCAAAGTGCGTCAGCGCTGAAAGCTGAAAATTGGTCTGGATAGGAGGGGGGTTTAAGTGCCCTGTAAGCAAGTAGTTAAAGCCTACTACCTCAGCAACAGATACTCATCTTTCTTTTGCTCCACTTGTAATAAAGAACATATCAGTTACTTTTGGGTATGACGTAACATGTAATTCACTCCATTCGACAGTGCTTGTGCATGGTGATTGGCCCAGTGTTGTCACACAGGTGCAGGGAGACAGTCAGCCCAGTGTGACTAGAAATCCATAAATCCATCTAGAGTACAGCAAAAGGCTGTAAGAAATACTAAATAATTTCATATACATATATATATATATCCCTATAATGATTTTTTTGGAAAAAGGGAATCAAACATTTTGTAGCTGCATCTGCAATTTTTCTATGATCCGATAAACTTTTTATAGCTGTAGACATTTAGAGCAGATCATTATGTGTCCTAGACCTTTGCCATGTTTCTTTTTTTTAACTGTCAAAACTATGGTCTTTGTTCTTCATACCTTCTTACTTTCTTCTTTGCTCTCATGCCCTGGCTGTTGGTGTCAGCAGATGATACAGGGAGTTCATTGCATTAGAGAAAAAAAAGTATCCATAGTAGTAAAGCTTATTCTGAATGTAAATGTATCTGTTCCAAAGTTTTTACAATTTAAAATCTGAACTTTAAATGTAGTTCTTTGCGTTATGTCTATGGAGAGCATTCTTTCTCTTTTCTCCAAAGAATTGGATTGTTACAGAAATATTCTGTTTTCAAGACACTGCAGGCAGTGTAGCCTGTTTCAACATTGTATCAGTAAAGGTCAGTTGTATTTTGCAACAAATACAGAAGTAGAATACACAAAGAATAGTGTACCATCTGCACATTATTTGATACTTAACAAGCTTTCGTTATTGTACTACATGTACGACTCATAATTATAATCCCTGCCGTGTAAGAGAAATTGTAACTATTGAGTAGTAAGTAATAGCTGAGAGCTATTAAGTTCAACCGAGTTTGTTTGTTTTTTTCCTTCTGTTCTTATTTTTGTTTTTACTAAATATATACTTGCCAAAGAACCTACGTATATCCCCACAAGATGATAGCAAAAAAAAAGACAAAGCCTCTCCCGGTGCTAGCAAAACCATTTTATGCAGAATTGTAAGATGATTTTATAAAAAGTATTGACCAATAGTCTAACTTTAGAATTACCACCTTGAGACAGCAGCAGGGTTCAGTCCAAGTGTTGTAATGTTTTTTTTTCTTCTAGTCTCTGTTTACCCTAGAGTCAGCAACAATTCTAGAAAAACACTCTACTTCTACTTGGACTATGGTTCAAGGATAGGAAAAAGACATAGACAGAATGACTCTGTCATGTAGAATAACAGATAGTGGACACTCTATGCTATAGGCACGTTGGAGAGAGTGTGAGCCTTTAAAAGGGTTGAGGAACAGAGTCTAAGTACATACCTCCAGAACTTTAGAAGAGCACAGGAGCCTTGGGCTAGGACATATTGCTCAGACAATGGGTGTTGGTCTGTGCACAGGTAAATAGTGAAGTTGATTGGTAGGCTGGGAGGGGGCTGGCTGTGAATTTGCTTTATTATTCAGTGGAATCAGGTAAAACCTATAAATTTCAGTCCTGAGGATCAGAGTAGTATGCTATCATAAAACAAGAGAGATCACATGGTGATAGACCTACACAGAGTTGCAGATCAGATTTGTTGTTGATCTGTGACAAATTCTAACCACTCCCTCTCTAAAATAATATGTAACAATCTGGGGGGTGGGGGGTCAGATGGAGACATTGTGTTGCAGCTAATTGGTTTTAGACTCTCCACTGTTTGGCAGAGACCAGAAAGTCTGCCAGAACAGTTCTAACATACCTTGGATTCATGGGTTTATCTGCAGATAGTTTAACTAAGCTTAGCATTATTAGGATCTTAGCCAGCAGCCAGTATCCATGGATGAAATGGAAGTCAAAATTGTTTTACTGTATATGGGTAGTAAAATACTCTATTAAATAATTCCCAGCTGATCTTTATTCAATAACTCCACTGCAAAGAATACATTATTTCCAACCACCTAACAAAACCACTTGACATAGAGTTAGACAGTTGTTACTGAAACAATTGTCCCCATTTCGGAAAAAATCCCTCAATTATTGTTCTGATAACAATTTTCACTTTCTTTCTCACTTTGAGCACCAGTGACAATACTCATTAGGACAAACTGAGACAGTGAATCTGGCTAACAGGCACACAGATAGTAATGAAAACCTGACTGTGTTTCTAACCCCTCGCCACTCTATCTAAAGCTTAAAAAAAGTCTTGGCTTCAGATACACTCTAAGTTCGAATAGCATTATTTTTTTAATTTTGGAGCTGTTTTTGGCACCATAGAAAAAAAAAATTAACACAAAACCATTATGGTTTCCCTTTAAATGTAACAATGAGGATATAGGGAACATGGCAAAAAAAGCTATCTGCAACATGTGCCAAATGCAACAGTCTGCAAAAACTGCTGACAGGTATGATTAAAAAATCATCTTCTAAGTCCGATGGGAGCTTTTCATCATATTTTCCGACTGTGTGTATGCCCCATCGGACTTTTTCCGTCGAAAATTCTGACGGACTTAGATAGTGAACATGTTCTAAATTCTTCCGACAAAACGAATTACTATCGGGAAACCCGCTCATCTGTATGCTGTTCAGGCGTACCAAAAATGACGCATGCTCTTAAGCAAATACGAGACAGAAGCTATTGACTACTGGCTATTGAACTTCCTTTTTCTAGTCCCGTCGTACGTGTTGTATATCACCTCGTTCTGGATGGTCGGACTTTGGTGTGACCGTGTGTAGGCAAGACCGCTTGAGTGGAATTCCGTCGGAGAAACCTTCAGAGTTTATTCTGATGGCAAAACCAGTTGTGTGTATGCGGTATTAGGCTTAATTTATCGAAGATTTCAACTCCACTTTAAAACTATCTAACGGGTCTTTAGTTAATTTCCCGTAAGCATTACTGTCTGACAAAAGTCTATGAGCTTCCTTAGGTAGGCCTGATCTGTCCTGTGTTACCTCCTTTATCTGAAGCCTTAAAATTAAATTCTTATTACCAGTGAGACTTTTTTGGGCCTGCAATTCCTGTGTGCTAAGATTATTATATTAGGTATAAGAAACAACCCTTTCACATGTATAGGATTAAAGACTGATTTCAGTCTGTAAGGGGTATGACACATTGGCAGCATATGGCTGGTGAAAACCAGATTCCAATTTTCATGTTCACTCCTGTGACAACAGGCAGGTAAAACAGCCTGGTTGCATCCAGGATGGCAGGTATGTCTGTCCTAGATTCAGACTCTATGCTTAGTGAGGGTGCTCCATCCTGGAACCAGTTCTGTGTCTGTGTAGACTGGGGGGCGTGATACCTGTCCTGGGTGGTGAGACAAAGCCTGTGTGACCAACCTCAAAAACAGGGAGATAGGTGCTGGGGGCAGCATAAGGCTGCACCTAGTTGACAGATAGGGAACCTGCATGTGTAGTAAGCGACCAAGTTGGCAGGGATTTATTTTCATGTTTCTTTTGCTGGTGTTTGTCCATTGTATATAGTGTAAACAAACAGCACCTAATTTTGTGCAGTAAACTCATCCAGGGGGTCACACTCACCCGTTGACGAGCTAACCCCCTCACAGTTCGTGGAGGAAGCCAGGGGCAGTTTTATTTTAATAAAGGCCGGCATGGAAGAGTTGCTGAGACAGCTTGTTGTGGCAAATGCCAATCAACAACAAGCAAACCTTGAGCAAAGGTGTGCAAATGAACAAGTGCAGCGGAGTCTGGAAGCTGAGCAGCAAGCTCACCAACAGAGTCTGGAAGCTCAGCAACAAGCCCAGCAGCAATATGAGGCCCACTTCACAGGCCTGTTGCAGAAGCAGAAACTCCAACAACAAGGGGAGACATTAATGCAGCAACGTCCACAGAACAGTGAGGCAAGTGGTTCAACTAATACCGCATCATTTTGTGTGAGCCGTTTACTGGCAATAATGACTGGAGAGGATGATAATGAGGTGTTTTTGATCATATTTGAAAGGACTTCTGAAAGGGAAAAGGAGCAGTGGGCTGGACTGGTGGCCCCACTATTATCGGGTGAATCACAGAAAGCTTATTATGACCTAGAGCATGACCAAGCAAAAGACTATGTTGTGCTAAAAACAGAAATATTGGCATGTCTGGGTGCCACCCTAGCTGCCCTGGCTCAGCGTGTGCATAACTGGACTTTCCGGCTTGGAAAACCCCCTAGGTGTCAAATGTATGATCTCATTCACCTGAGCAGGAAGTGGCTGCAGCCAGAGACTTTGACCGCACCAAAGATTGTGGAGTGGTTCCTGAGATCTCTTCCCTGCTGCCATCCAAAAGTGGGTAAGCCATGGAGACCCAGAAATGGCTGACAAGCTTGTGGATCTGGTTGAGGGGTGCTTAGCTACAGAGAACCTGACCTCCTCTCCCAGGGATTCACGGACCGAATCCGCGAACGGACCGAAAATTTGCACGAACGTTAGAACCCCATTGAAGTCTATGGGACTCTAACATTCGAAATCAAAAGTGTAATTTTAAAGGCTAATTTGCATGGTATTGTCCTAAAAAGGGTTTGGGGACCCAGGTCCTGCCCCAGGGGACATGTATCAATGCAAAAAAAAGTTTTAAAAACGGACATTTTTTCGGGAGCAGTGATTTTAATGATGCTTAAAGTGAAAAAAAAGTGAAAAATTCCTTTAAATATCGTACCAGGGGGTTGTCTATAGTATGCCTGTAAAGTGGCGCGTGTTTCCAGTGCTTAGAACAGTCCCTGCACAAAATGACATTTTTAAATAGAACTGCTTACGGCTTTAATGTAATGTCCAGTCCCGGTAGTATGGATGAAAATCAGTGAGACAAACGACATGGGTACCCCCCCAGTCCATTACCAGGCCCCTTGAGTCTTGTATGAATATTAAGGGGAACCCCGCACCCAAATTAAAAAAAGGAAAGGTGTGGGGCCCCAGGCCCTCTGAACAGCAGTATACAGGCGGTGCAAACAAGACAGGGACTGTAGGTTTGTTGTTAAGTAGAATCTGTTTTTAATTTTGAACTGGTACATTTTTAAAGTGCAGCTCCGGCGAAAAAATATATTTTTAAGCTTTTTGGATAACATAGGGAAGGGTTATCACCCCTGTGACATTTGTTTTGCTGTCTGTGCACCTCTTCAGAAGATTTTACCTCACTTTCTGTCCCAATGACAAATGTTTTTTGCCAATTTTGGTTTTTAGTGAAACAAGGATTGGTGATAAAGCATCAGTGGAGAGGAGACACGTTTTCTCCATATTAACTATTACAGGAGAGAATTTCCCTTCCTAGGGGTAGATTTCATCTGACTTCCTGTTGCCTCCTTCCGTTTGCAAGTAGGAGTCATTTGTAAGTTGGATGTTTGAAAGTAGGGACCTGCCCTATATACTCTGCAGAAATTGGGGCCTTTGGTGTTGCCACAAAACTGTAAGCCCTCACAGTTACACTTGGTGGGCGCAGGAACGGGCTCTGCTGTGAAATATTAGATCAAGAATTGTAATTACATGCCCCCGTTGAACGGGGTCAGAAAAATTGGCCCTTTGGTGGTGGTGGTGGTGTTTCCACAACACTGTAAGTCCTCACAGTTACTCTTGGTGGGAGCTGGAACGGGTCCTGCTGTGAAATATTAGATCAAGAATTGTAATTACATGCACCTGTTGAACAGGGGCAGAAAAATTGGACATCAGGGCCCGTTTCTGCCCCCACCAAGAGTAACTGTGAGGACTTACAGTGTTGTGGCACCAGCACCACCACCACCCACCGCCCTGCTGTGAAATATTGCATCAAAAATTGTAATTACACGCCCCTGTTAAAAAGGGGCTGAAAAACGAGGCCTTAGGCACTGGTGCCACAACACTGCAACCCCTCACAGATACTCTAGTTGGAGCGCAGGAACAAGCCCTGCTGCAAAGTATTGCATCAAAAATTGTAATTACATGCCCCTGTTAAACAGGGGCAGAAAAATTGGGTGGCGGCGCCCAGAACCAAAAATATTCTTACAAGCTATCAGCATGATTATTGAAGAGGAAGAGGATAGTCACTCAGCATAACAGGATAGTCACTCAGCATCAGCATAGGCAGTCTTGAAGGGATCAGACATTTCAAAAAAAATTATTCGGTTATATCAGCATCAGGTGCTTGGTAGCTGGTGGTGATCCAAGACTGATTAATTTTTATGAAGGTCAGTAGATAGACTGAGTCGGTGGACTGGTGCACCCTCTGATCGGTTACAAAACCTCCAGCAGCACTGAATGTGCGTTCCGAAAGAACGCAGGATGCAGGACAGGCCAGTAGCTCAATTGCATACTGTGCAAGCTCTGGCCAGTGATCCATCCTCAATACCCAGTAACCCAGAGGATTTTCGGTGGGAAAGGTGTCCAAGTCAGAACTTGCCCCTAGGTATTCATGCACCATGTAAAACAGACGCTGGCGATGGTTGCTGGAACCGATCATACCTTGGGGCTGCGGACTAAAAAATTGTCTGAACGCATCGGTTAGACGGCCAACTTCTCCACCACTTCTTCTTTGACTGACCGAAGCCTCAGCAACACGTTGTCCAGGAACAGGAGTTTGTAACCTCCCAGTCTCTGGGAACACGTTGCACAGACCTTTCAGCAAGGCCTCCCGAAGATGTTTCATCCTCTGCTCCCTCTGCGACGGCAAGATAAGGTCCACAACCTCACCGCTGTAATGTGGATCAAGGAGGGTTGCCAGCCGGTATTGATCCCTCTCCTTGATACCACGAATATGAGGATCCTTCCGCAGGCTTTTCAGGATCAGGGAGGCCATGCAGCATATGTTTGCTGAGGCATTCGGTCCGGAGTCCTCTGGGTCAATAAGGATGACATGACCCGCAGCCACCTCCTCCCAGCCACGTACAAGTCCATGTGTTTCTTGGGACTGTAAATAATCCCTTAAAGACTGCTGCTGATGCTGAGTGACAGGCTCCACCTCCATGCTGACACAGTCCTCCTCTTCCTCCTCCCCTTCCTGTGTGATCAGCGGGCATGCAGGAACACTGCCTGGATAAAGGGGGCCTTGAGAGCTAAGGAAGTCCTCCTCTTCCTGCCTCTGTTCTGCCTCAAGTGCCCTGTCCATTATTCCATGCAGCGTGTGCTCCAACAGGTGGACAAGGGGAACAGTGTCACTGATGCATGCACTGTCACTGCTCACCATCCTCATGGCCTCCTCAAATGGTGACAGGACAGTGCATGCATCCCTGATCATGGCCCACTGGCATAGGGAAAAAACCAAGCTCCCCTGACCCTGTCCTGGTGCCATAGTCACACAGGTACTCATTGATGGCCCTCTGCTGCGTGTGCAGCCGCTGCAGCATGGCCAACATTGAGTTCCACCTGGTGGGCATGTCACAGATTAGGCGATTCTTGGGCAGGTTAAATTCCTTTTGAAGGTCAGCCAGCCGAGCACTGGCATTAGATGACCTGCGGAAATGCACACAGACTTTCCTGGCCTGCCTCAGGACATCCTGTAAGCCCAGGTACCTGCCCAAGAACCACTGAACCACCAAGTTAAGGACGTGAGCCAAACAGGGCACATGGGTCAGTTGTCCCTGTCGGAAGGCGGAGAGGAGGTTGGTGCCATTGTCGCAAACCACCATACCTGCCTTAAGCTGGTGTGGCGTCAACCACCTCTGAACCTGCTCCTGCAGAGCTGACAGAATATCTGCCCCAGTGTGGCTCCTGTCCCCCAAGCACACCAACTCAAGCACCGCATGGCATCTTTTGGCCTGCGTGCTTGCTTAGCCATTTGAATGCCTACAGAGCACCGCTGGTTCTGAAGACAAATCAGCACAGGAAGAGGCCATGGAGGAAGAAGAAGAGGAGGGGGTGGAGGAGAGAGGTGTGGCAGAATCACCACTAGTAGTATTTTGGAGGCGTGGTGGTGTAACAACCTCCAACACTACTGCTCCCTGTCCTTCATCCTTCCCAGCTGCCAGAAGAGTCACCCAGTGCGCGGTGAAAGATAAGTAACATCCCTGTCAATGCCTGCTGGACCATGAGTCAGCGGTAATATGCACCTTACCGCTGACCGCCCTGTCCAGCGAGGCCAAGACATTGCCTTCCACATGCTGGTAGAGAGCCAAAATCACCTTCCGTGAGAAAAAGTGGCGTTTGGGAACCTGCCACTGAGGAACTGCACATTCCACAAACTCATGGAAGGGGGCAGAGTCTACCAACTGAAAAGGCAGCAGTAGAAGTGCTAGCAATTTAGCCAAGCTAGCATTCAACCGCTGGGCATGTGGATAGCTGGGAGCTAACTTCTTTTGGCGGTGCAGCAGCTGGGGCAGGGAAATTTGCATGGTACAATCTGACCTCGGTGTACCGATAGCAGATTGCCCTCAAGTACTTGGCTGTGACACACCTAATTCTACACCTTCATTATTCTCAGTGCAGGTCTCAGAGAGGACTGAAGGTATAGTGGGGTTGGAGATCCCAGCTGATGAGGAGCAAGGAGAGGTCCTCTTTGTTCTTTGGTGTGGGTCTTTTAGGTACACTTGCCAATGAACTGCATGGCAGGTAAACATATGTCTGGTCAAGCATGTGGTGCCCAAGTGGGAGATGTTTTGGCCACGTGAGATACGCTTGAGACATATGTTGTAAATAGCAGCGGTGGGATCTGATGCACTCATCTCAAAAAAGGCCCACACCAAAGAACTTTTGGAATAACGTGCAGAGACAGCAGCGCCCTGCACCTGCGGAGCTCTGTGGTGTGATGCATGGGTGTGCTGCCCTTAAGCTGGCCCCTAGAGGGCATCCTGCCTCGTTGGTGATGTGCCTCCTCCTTCTCCTCCTCTCTCCTATCAGGCACCCACGTGGAGTCAGTGACCTCATCATCCCCTCCCTCCTCATCACTGGAGCAAAGCTGGCAGTATGCTGCAGCTGGGGGAACATGACCACCAGATTGCTGTCCTTCTTGGGCACCCCCTCTCTCTGGGCTCACGTTACTGCCTTCCTCTAGCTGGGTACCATCATCAGAGCCTTCAAAACGCTGGACATCCTCCTGGAGCATGTACCCAACACTGTGGTCAAACAGTTCGGGGGACTCCTCAGGGGGACATGGTGTGGTTAGGGAAGGAATGACTGATGCCATTGAGCCAAGGGAAGAGGCCGCGTTGGCAGCTGCTTTGCCAGACAAAGTACCCTGGGCCTGGGTGAGAGAGGATGAGGAGTATGAGGACGGCTTGGTCATCCACTCTACCAAGTCTTCCGTATGTTGTGGCTCAACGCGGCCAGCTGCCAAAAAAAAGGACAAGCGTGTCGCTCAGCCACGTGCTGATGAGGATGCACCGTCTCCACGACCAGCACTGTTGCCTCTAGACACAGAGCCTGCTTGCCCTCCTTTAATGGCTTGTGACTGTCTGCCTCTCCTTGCTGGCCTTCCAGACATACAAATGGCCTGAAGTGAGATGTAGCTGCACAAAGCTGGGATGTATATATATATATATATATACTGATACTGCAGCTAGCAGAATCAACTGTCTGCCTGTAGTTTTATTAGTATGAGAACACCAGCAATTGTCTTCAGGCAGCTTTAGGTGCACACTGTACAGAGGACGCAGTACACTAACTGTAAATACTGTAACTGCCTGCTTGTGGTATTAATAGGAGCAGAACAACAGCGATTGTCTTCAGGTAGCTTTAGGTGCACGCTGTGTAGAGGACACAGCACGCTAACTGTAAATACTGTAGTTGCCTGCCTGTGGTATTAATATAGGATCAGAAGAACACCACCAATTTTATTCAGGTAGCTTTAGGTGCACACTGTGCAGAGGACACAGTACACTAACTGTAAATCAGTGATATGGTTACTAAAGCGCTGAAGTGGAAAATAATATATAAATATGTGAAAATAAAATAAATATCAAAATAATACAGCTGCAATCAATCAGTGACACCCCACAACTTGTATATAAATAAATAAATAAATAAAGTGATGCGCTCGTATTATCCAATTGATATCATATTACATCTTGTGCTTACAAAACATATTCTAAAATGAGTGGATACATTGTTTATAAAACTTGTTTTAAATCATGAGCAGTGAAACCTTAAATGAAAACATATACAAGATATGATACAATGTGTTCCGAACCTTCATATAAGGTTCCCTTGGTAAAAAAAAACCCCGGGGACCTTCTTCCAATAACTATTGTTATATACAGTGCCTTGCAAAAGTATTCGGCCCCCTTGAACTTTTCAACCTTTTGCCACATTTCAGGCTTCAAACATAAAGATATAAAATTTTAATTTTTTGTGAAGAATCACCAACAAGTGGGACACAATTGTGAAGTGGAATGAAATCTATTGGATATTTTAAACTTTTTTAGCAAATAAAAAACTGAAAAGTGGTGCGTGCAAAATTATTCGGCCCCTTTACTTTCAGTGCAGAAAACTCACTCCAGAAGTTCAGCGAGGATCTCTGAATGATCCAATGTTGTCCTAAATGACTGATGGTGATAAATAGAATCCACCTATGTGTAATCAAGTCTCTGTATAAATGCACCTGCTCTGTGATAGTCTCAGGGTTCTGTTGAAAGCGCAGAGAGCATCATGAAGACCAAGGAACACACCAGGCAGGTCCATAATACTGTTGTGGAGAAGTTTAAAGCCGGATTTGGATACAAAAAGATTTCCCAAGCTTTAAACATCCCAAGGAGCACTGTGCAAGCGATCATTTTGAAATGGAAGGAGTATCAGACCACTGCAAATCTACCAAGACCTGGCTGTCCCTCTAAACTTTCAGCTCAGACAAGGAGAAGACTGATCAGAGATGCAGCCAAGAGGCCCATGATCCCTCTGGATGAACTGCAGAGAACTACAGCTGAGGTGGGAGAGCCTGTCCATAGGACAACAATCAGTCGTACACTGCACAAATCTGCCCTTTATGGAAGAGTGGCAAGAAGAAAGCCCTTTCTCAAAGATATCCATAAAAAGTTTTGTCTAAAGTTTGCCACAAGCCACCTGGGAGACACACCAAACATGTGGAAGAAGGTGCTCTGGTCCGATGAAACCAAAATCAAACTTTTTGGCCACAATGCAAAACGATATGTTTGGCGTAAAAGCAACACAGCTCATCACCCTCAACACACCATCCCCACCGTGAAACATGGTGGTGGCAGCATCATGGTTTGGGCCTGCTTTTCTTCAGCAGGGACAGGGAAGATGGTTAAAATTAAGGGGAAGATGGATGCAGCCAAATACAGGACCATTCTGGATGAAAACCTGTTGGAGTCTGTAAAAGACCTGAAACTGGGACGGAGATTTATCTTCCAACAAGACAATGATCCCAAACATACAGCAAAATCTACAAAGGAATGGTTCACAAATAAATGTATCCAGGTGTTAGAATGACCAAGTCAAAGTCCAGACCTGAATCCAATCGAGAATCTGTGGAAAGAGCTGAAAACTGCTGTTCACAAACGCTCTCCATCCAACCTCACTGAGCTCGAGCTGTTTTGCAAGGAAGAATGGGCAAGAATTTCAGTCTCTCGATGTGCAAAACTGATAGAGACATACCCCAAGCGACTTGCAGCTGTAATCGCAGCAAAAGGTGGCTCTACAAAGTATTAACGCAAAGGGGCCGAATAATTTTGCACGCCCCACTTTTCATTTTTTTATTAGTTAAAAAAGTTTCAACAATCCAATAGATTTCGTTCCACTTCACAATTGTGTCCCACTTGTTGGTGATTCTTCACAAAAAATAAAAATTTTATATCTTTATGTTTGAAGCCTGAAATGTGGCAAAAGATTGAAAAGTTCAAGGGGGCCGAATACTTTCGCAAGGCACTGTAAATCTGTGCTCCAATGAAATTGTGGTTAAAAATAAAATAAAATACACCTCAAATACTGATTGTGATTAGTCCACTAATTAGAAGCAAATGATACCTCCTCTTCGCTTTAGATTAGGGCTTTGTGAGTTGTGTTAAGATGGATTAGCGGTGGGTAGGCTCAATCCCGTTCATCCGCCGGCATGGATTGGTTATTTTACAGCTTCTAGTAATCCTCTCCCATATGAAACATACGATTGGGAAGAGATACCATTGCTCAAATATAAGCCAAAGTATATGTGAAACAAATAACCAAATATATTAACTCACATGATCCCTTAAACATAGATCGCATTTCCAGATATATGGCCAGTTACACTCAGCTCCGTGCTGCTCCGTGCTGCTGCTGGTTCACTCACATGCAGACTGCACACTACCGAGAGCGTCACTTCTCCCCACGCGTATCGTCACTGGGCACGTGACTTTTTCAACTGTAAATACTGTAGCTGCCTGCCTGTGGTATTATTATAGGATCGGAAGAACGCCACCAATTTTATTTAGGTAGCTTTAGGTGCACACTGTGCAGAGGACGCAGTACACTAACTGTAAATACTGTAGCTGCCTGCCTGTGGTATTAATATAGGATCAGAAGAACACCACCAATTTTATTCAGGTAGCTTTAGGTGCACACTGTGTAGAGGACACAGTACACTAACTGTAAATACTGTAGCTGCCTGCCTGTGGTATTAATAGGAGCAGAACAACAGCAATTTTCTTCAGGTAGCTTTAGGTGCACACTGTGCAGAGGACATAGCACACTAACTGTAAATACTGTAGCTGCCTGTGGTATTAATATAGGATCAGAAGAACACCACCAATTTTATTCAGGTAGCTTTAGGTGCACACTGTGCAGAGGACACAGTACACTAACTGTAAATACTGTAGCTGCCTGCCTGTGGTATTAATAGGAGCAGAACAACAGCAATTTTCTTCAGGTAGCTTTAGGTACACACTGTGCAGAGGACATAGCACACTAACTGTAAATACTGTAGCTGCCTGCCTGTGGTATTAATATAGGATCAGAAGAACACCACCAATTTTATTCAGGTAGCTTTAGGTGCACACTGTGCAGAGGACACAGTACACTAACTGTAAATACTGTAGCTGCCTGCCTGTAGTATTAATAGGAGCAGAACAACAGCAATTGTCTCCAGGTAGCTTTAGGTGCACACTGTGCAGAGGACGCACTATACTAACTGTAAATACTGTAGCTGCCTGCCTGTGGTATTAATAGGAACAGAAGAACACCACCAATTTTATTCAGGTAGGTTTAGGCGCACACTGTGCAGAGGACGCACTACACTAACTGTAAATACTGTAGCTGCCTGCCTGTTGTATTAATAGGATCAGAAGAACACCACTAATTTTCTTCAGGTAGCTTTAGGTGCACACTGTGCAGGGGACGCACTACACTAACTTGTAAATACTGCAGCTGCCTGTGGTAATGTACTAATAGGATCAGAAGAACACCACTAATTTTCTTCAAGTAGCTTTAGGTGCACACTGTGCAGAGGACGCACTACACTAACTGTAAATACTGTAGCTAATAGGCCTAATAGGATCAGAAGAACACCGGCAACTTTCTTCAGGTAGCTGTAAATACTGTAAAAACACCTGCCTGCCTGTCAGTAGTAGGAAGAGAATAACAGGAACGGATCTAGCTAAACTGAATACAGTATATATATATATATATATATATATATATATATATATATATACACAACACCTAGGATGTATATATATACACAATACACTGTAAGTGCAGCTAACTGACTCGCCTGTAGGGATGAGCTTCGAGTTCGAGTTGAACTCATGTTCGACTCGAACATCGGCTGTTCGCAAGTTCGCCGAACAGCGAACAATATGGGGTGTTCGCGGCAAATTAAATGCCGTGGAACACCCTTTAAAAGTCTATGGGAGAAATCAAAAGTGCTAATTTTAAAGGCTTATATTCATGGTATTGTCATAAAAGTGTTTGGGGACCTGGGTCCTGCCCCAGGGGACATGGATCAATGCAAAAAAAAGTTTTAAAAACAGCCGTTTTTTTCAGGAGCAGTGATTTTAATAATGCTTAAAGTGAAAAAATAAAAGTATAATATCCCTTTAAATTTCGTACCTGGGGGGTGGCTATAGTATGCCTGTAAAGGGGCGCATGTTTCCCATGTTTAGAACAGTCTGACAGCAAAATGACATTTCAAAGGAAAAAAAGTAATTTAAACTAATAATTAATTGCCGGTCCGACAATACACATAAAAGTTCATTGATAAAAAACAGCATGGGAATTCCCCACAGGGGAACCCCGAACCAAAATTTTAAAAAAATGACGTGGGGGTCCCCCTAAATTCCATACCAGGCCCTTCAGGTCTGGTATGGATATTAAGGGGAACACGGGCCAAAATTTTTTAAAAAATGACGTGGAGTCCCCCTCAAAATATATACCAGACCCTTCAGGTCTGGTATGGGTTTTAAGGGGAACCCTGCGCCAATTTTTTTTAAAAAAACAGCATGGGGTCCCCCCAAAAATCCATACCAGACCCTTATCCGAGCACGCAACCTGGCAGGCTGCAGAAAAAGAGGGGGGGGCGAGAGAGTGGCCCCACCTTCTGAACCGTACCAGGTCACATGCCCTCAACATTGGGAGGGTGCTTTGGGGTAGCCCCCAAAACACCTTGTCCCCATGTTGATGAGGACAAGGTCCTCATCCCCACAACCCTGGCCGGTGGTTGTGGGGGTCTGAGGGCAGGGGGCTTATCGGAATCTGGAAGCCCCCTTTAACAAGGGGACCCCCAGATCCCAGCCCTCCCCCCTGTGTGAAATGGTAAGGGGGTACAAAATTACCCCTACCATTTCACTAAAAAACTGTCAAAAATGTTAAAAATGACAAGAGACAGTTTTTGACAATTCCTTTATTTAAATGCTTCTTCTTTCTTCTATCTTCCTTCCGTTTCTTCCTCCATCTTCTTCTTCTTCTGGTTCTTCTGGTTCTTCCTCCGGTGTTCTCATCCGGCATCTTCCTCCGCGGCGTCGGCGTCTGCTTCCCTTCTTCTCCTCGGGCCGCTCCGCATCCATGATGGCATGGAGGGAGGCTCCCGCTCTTCTCTTCATCTTCTTCTCTTAATCTTCTTGTCTTCATCTTCTTTTCGGTGCAGCTCCGCATCCATGATGGCATGGTGGGAGGCTCCCGATGTGTGACGCTTCTCCTCTTCTGACGGTTCTTAAATAATGGGGGGGTGGGACCACCTGGTGACCCCGCCCCCCTCTGATGCACGGGGACTTGACGGGACTTCCCTGTGGCATTCCCCGTGACACCACAGGGAAGTCCCGTCAAGTTCCCGTGCATCAGAGGGGGGCGGGGGCACCGCGACATCTGCAGATATTTGGGCGATATCTGCAGATATCGCCCAAATCGCCCCCTCCGCTCCTCCCAGGACCTCTTGCTTTCTAGCTCCCTTGTTACCTCCTCCCATGCTCGCCTTCAGGACTTCTCCAGAGCCTCTCCCATCCTCTGGAATTCCCTACCCCAGTATATCCGATCAGCCCCTACCCTGTCCACCTTTAGGAGATCCCTGAAAACTGATTTATTCAGGGAAGCTTATCCCACACCCACATAACTGTCCCTGAGCCACCCCCATCAAATCATTCTTTGCAGCTATTACCTTTTGTACCACCACCCCCTCCCTTTAGAATGTAAGCTCTATGAGCAGGGCCCTCCTGTAACTTTTGTATTGAACTGTACTGTAATTGTTTTGTCCCCCTTATACATTGTAAAGCACTGCGTAAACTGTTGGCGCTATATAAATTTCGTATAATAAGAAGAAGAAGAAGAAGAGAAGAAGACGCCGCGGAGGAAGATGCCGGACGAGAACACCGGAGGAAGAACCAGAAGAACCAGTAAAAGAAGAAGATGGAGGAAGAAACGGAAGGAAGATAGAAGAAAGAAGAAAAAATAAGCATTTAAATAAAGGAATTGTCAAAAACTGTCTCTTGTCATTTTTAACATTTTTGACACTTTTTTAGTGAAATGGTAGGCCTTTACCATTTCACACAGGGGGGAGGGCCGGGATCTGGGGGTCCCCTTGTTAAAGGGGGCTTCCAGATTCCGATAAGCCCCCCGCCCACAGACCCCCACAACCACCGGCCAGGGTTGTGGGGATGAGACCCTTTTCCTCATCAACATTGGGGGGCTACCCCAAAGCACCCTCCCAATGTTGAGGGCATGTGGCCTGGTATGGTTCAGGAGGGGGGGCGCTCTCTCGTCCCCCCTCTTTTCCTGCGGCCTGCCAGGTTGCGTGCTCGGATAAGGGTCTGGTAATGATTTTTAGGTGGACCCCACGCTGTTTTTTTTTATCTTGGTGCGGGGTTCCCCTTAAAATCCATACCAGACCTGAAGGGCCTGGTATGGAATTTAGGGGGACCCCCCACGTCATTTTTTTTTTAAATTTTGGTTCAGGGTTCCCCTGTGGGGAATTTCCATGCCGTTTTTATCAATGAATGTATTGTCGGACCGGCAATGCATTAATAGCCGCAAGTAGTTTTAAATGACTTTTTTTCCTTTGAAATTTCATTTTGCTGTCAGACTGTTCTAAACACGGGAAACATGCGCCCCTTTACAGGCATACTATAGACACCCCCCAGGTATGAAATTTAAAGGGATATTACACTTTAAGCATTATTAAAATCACTGCTCCCGAAAAAACGGCCGTTTTTGAAACAGTTTTTTGCATTTATTCATGTCCCCTGGGGTAGGACCCAGGTCCCCAAACACTTTTTATGACAATAACTTGCATATAAGCCTTTAAAATTAGCACTTTTGATTATTCATGTTCATGTCCCATAGACTTTAACGGTGTTCGCGTGTTCGAACAAATTTTTTTCCTGTTCGCATGTTCTGGTGCGAACCGAACAGGGGGGGTGTTCGGCTCATCCCTGCTCGCCTGCCTACTATATAACTAATCTACCTTAAATCAAATGACACTGTCTCTCTGTCTATCTATCTCTCTCTCAATGCCGAAACACACTACACAATGCTGCCGTGCAGGCGGCCTTATATAGTGTGAGGCATGTACTAAACCCCCTGAGCCATAATTGGCCAAAGCCACCCTGGCTTTGGTCAATTATGGCTCTCTGTACAGACGGCGCTGTTATTGGCCAAGCATGCGGGTCATAGTGCATGCTTGGCCAGTTATCAGCCAGCAATGCACTACTATGCCACAGTGAATTTTGGGCCATAACGCGCCACTCAAATTTGGCACAAACAGCCCATATTGTTCGTAATTTGGCGAACGACTGAACAGGCGATGTTCAAGTCGAACATGCGTTCGATTCGAACACAAATCTCATCCTTGGATCTGTAGTCTGCTTGTCTTCAGTAAACTGTTTGCGGTCTTTCTTGTGCATTATCCTTCTGGGATGACAGCCATGCAGACCAATTTGATGCAGTGTGCGGCGTATGGTCTGAGCACTGACAGGCTGACCCCCCACTAGGGTGACCACATTTCCAAACTGCCATTCAGGGACACCCCCCTTGCATGCACTGGTCGGTGACATCACAAGGGGGCGGTGCCACCATGTGACATCACTGGGTAGCACCACCCCTTACCTATTTAAGAAATGTCACTTGGCTTACAATGCAGATGGCGGGTGGTCGGGCTTGAGAGCGGAGCGGTGTTTATATGCAACTTTAGTGCCTTAGATAGAAAAAGCATTTGTTTCATGTATAGCCTAACATTGTAGCTGCAGGTGGCCACTTAGATTCAAAGAATTTAATTGTTTTTTTAATGTTAAGCTGACATACAAACATTAAACAAATGCACTTTATATCTAAGGCACTAAAGTTGCATATAAAAAAAAAAAACATACTTTAAACTACAAAAGGTCCAATGTCCACTACACTGACCCTTACACTGACCTACCTGATTCCTATTCTGGCCTATCCGATTCCTACATTGACCTACATTATTCCTACACTGACCACTACACTGACCTGCCTGTCCACTATATTGTCCACTAAACTGACCTACCTGTCCACTACACTAACCTACCTGTCCACTACACTGACCTACCTGTCCACTATACTGTCCACTACACTGACTTACCTGTCCACTATACTGTCCACTACACTGACCTACCTGTCCACTATTCTGTCCACTACACTGACCTACCTGCCCACTACACTGACCTACCTGTCCACTACACTGTCCACTACACTGACCTACCTGTCCACTACACTGTCCACTACACTGTCCACTACACTGACCTACCTGTCCATTACACTGACCTACCTGTCCACTATACTGACCTACCTGACCCCTAAAATGACCTACCTGTCCACTACACTGACCCCTATGCTGACCTACCTGGCCCCTGCACTGAGCTACCTGACCACTACACTCCTTCCTGCACTACTCACACTACTGACTACTCCCCCACATAAACATAAGGTAGATCGGTGGATTTCACTCACCACTCCATGAAGATCATCCATAGATAACTGCTATCCCCTGCAGGCCGGGAACTCCGCCAGCAGCCGCCGTATGCTCACCTGCACCGAGCACCGCCCCTTCCACTCAGTCACACACGGGCTGCCTGCGGTGGGCAGTGGCATGCACCTGAGGAATCATGGGGGACAGGGCAGGCTGTACCGCTGGAGTCCCTGGGCGGGCGGAGACCCGGGTGCTGAGGTGTCTGCCTCATTGGAGGTGTGTGGAGCCTGGAAGAAGTCACTTGGGCTGCCCACCCCCACGCTACACCACTGGGCTGGCCCGGCTGGATGACATCATCGACATTTGGCAGTCAATGGAAAATCGTGAACGGCTGCATCAGTTTCATTCTGGGACACTGTATTCTCCCAGAATGAAGGTGCCCGGGACCCGGGACAGACCTGCTAATTGCGGGAATGTCCCAGGCAATCTGGGACACGTGGGCACCCTACCCCCCACCCCTTCAACCTCTGCAGCAATGCTGGCAGCACTCATAGGTCTTTTTCCTAAAGATGACCTCTGGATATGAGGCTGAGCACATGCACTCAATTCCTTTGGTCGACCATGACCTGCTCTAAGTGGAACCTGTCCTGTTAAACCGCAGTATGGTCTTGGCCACCGTGCTGCAGCTCAATTTCAATCTATAGCCTAGGCCATCTTTAGGTCAAGTAACAATTCTTTTTTTCAGATCCTCAGAGAGTTCTTTGCCATGAGGTGCCATGTTGAACTTCCAGTGACCAGTATGAGAGAGTGAGAGCGATAACACCAAATTAAACACACCTGCTGCCCATTCACACCTAATAATGGCAAAAAGGACAAATAGAGAGGGTGGATCTCCTTAATGGGGGCACAGACAATAATGAAAACTGACAAGTGTTTAAGTGCCTTTGGTTATACTTTTATACTTTAAGAATGCTTACAGCTCTTAAGTCATCTTTTTCACATTATATTAAGGGGACAATTCTCCGAAGGACGGTATTACTAGATTGACTTTGTTGTGTTTTCAGTATATTAAACCATCTAATGGCTAAATTCCTGATTAATCAATTTATATTCTTAAACAAAGTGGATTTGGTCAAGTGGTAGATAGGGATGAGCTGAACACCCCCTGCAGAATAGAACATGCGCACATGCAAAAAGTTTGTTCGAACACGCAAGCACCATTAAAGACTATGGGACATGAACGTGAAAAATCAAAAGTGCTAATTATAAAGGCTTGTATGCAAGTTATTACCATAAAAAGTGTTTGGGGACCCAGGTCCTGCCCCAGGGGACATGTATCAATGCAGAAAAAGTTTTAAAAACAGACGTTTTTTCGGGAGCAGTGATTTTATTAATGCTTAAAGTGAAACAATAACAATTAAATATTCCTTTAGTATGTGTGTGATGGAAAAATCTGGACAGCCGCACTCCGGATTGGAAAAGTGAAAAATAAAATCCTCTTTATTGAAAAAGTAATAACATGATTAAAATCCGTACATGGCTTTGTTGGGATAATGCAGCATAACCGCTAACGCGTTTCACGCTCCCATAGAGCGCTTACTCATAGCTGAGCTATGAGTAAGCTATGAGTCAGATTTTTCCATCACACACATACCATTGGAATAGCAATTGCCGGCACCTGGGGCTCTCACAATCATCCACACAGCGGAGGACGGGAAGCTTGAACCCGATCACCTAGAGCGGTGGTAATTATCCTGTTTATCTTAAATATTCCTTTAAATATCGTGCCTGAGGGGTGTCTATAGTATGCCTGTAAAGTGGCGCAGTTTTCCCGTGTTTAGAACAATACGACAGCAAAATTACATTTCTAAAGGAAAAAAAGTCATTTAAAACTGCTAGCAGCTGTAATGTATTCTCGGGTCTCGGGAATATAGATGAAAATCACTGGGAAAAATGGCATGGGTCCCCCCCTCCAGGGCATTACCAAGCCCTTTGGGTCTGGTATGGATATTAAGGGGAACCCCACACCTAAATTTAAAAGAAAATGGTGTGGGGGGCCCCCAGGCACTATATACTCTGAACTGCCACTGAGGTACAGCACATTCCACAAATTCATGAAAGGGGGCAGAGTCTACCAGCTGAAAAGGCAGCAGTTGCAGTGCTAGCAATTTGGCCAAGCTAGCATTCAGAGGCTGAGCATGTGGATGGCTGGGACCAAATTTCTTTTTACGGTTTAGCAACTGGGGTAGGGAAATTTGCCTGCTAAAATCAGATGGTGGTGTACTGATAACAGATTGGCTACAAGTGCTTGGGACACCTATTGCTATACCTTCATTCCTCTCAGTGCAGGTATTTGAGAGGACTGGAGGTATAGTGGGGTTGGAGATCCCAGATAAGGAGCAAGGAGAAATCCACCTTTTGCTTTGATGTGGGTTTTTCAATTGCTGTTGCCAACAGATTGCAGGTGAGGTCATCATATGTCTGGTCAAGCATGTAGTGCCCAAGCGGCTGCTGTTCTGGCCACGCTTGATCGGCTTCAGACATAGGTTGCAAACAGCAATGGTGCGATCTGCTGCACACATCTCAAAAAAGGCCCATACCAAGGAACTTTTCAAAATCAGCGGGAGTCAGCAGTGCCCTGCACCTGCAGAGCTCTGCGGTGTGATGCAGTAGGCTGGCTGCCCTTAAGCTGCCCCCTAGAGGACATCCTGCCTCACTGGATTTGTGCCACCTCCTCCTCTCTTCTATCAGGCACCCAAGTAGAGTCAGTGACCTCATCATCCCCTCCCTCCCTTGTTACTGGAGCAAACTTGGCAGTATGCTGCAGCTAGGGTAACATGACCGCCTTTTTCTTGTCCTTCTTGGGCACCCCCTCTCTCTAGGCTCACGTTACTCCCTTCCTCAACCTGGCAATCAACATCGGAGCCTTAAAGTCGCTGCGCAACCTCCAGCAGCATGTACCAGACACTGTGGTTGAATGGTTTGGGGGACTCCTCCATGCGTGATGGTGGGGCTATGGAAGGAGTGACTGTGGACAATGAGCCGCTGGAATAGGCCACTTTGGCAGCTGCATTAGAAGGTAAACTACTCTGAGCCTGGGTGACAGAGGATGAAGAGGATGAGGATAGCTTTGTTATCCACTCCACCAACTCTTCTGCATGTTCTGGCTCATTAACATGGCCAGCAGCAGAAAAAAAGGACAAGCGTGCCCCACCGCCACGTGCGGAGGATGCATCACGCCCATGACCAGCACTGTTGACTGTAGACACAGAGGCTACTTGCCCTCTTTTAGTGGCCTGTGAGCGTCTGCCTCTCCTTGGTGGCCTTCAAGACATGATGTATATTTTGTTTTGCAACACCACACTACACTGTATTGTGTACTGTGTACACCACCAGAAGTGTCGTAGCAACTGCCCAACAGCTGCACTGTATTGTGTACTGTGTACACCATCAGAAGTGTAGTAACAACTGCTCTACAGCTGCACTGTATTGTGTACTGTGTACACCACCAGAAAAGTAGTAGCAGCTGCACTATGGCTGCACTGTATTGTGTACTGTGTACACCACCAGAAGTGTAGTAGCAACTGCACTATGGCTGCACTGTATTATGTACTGTGTACACCACCAGAAAAGTAGTAGCAGCTGCACTGTATTGTGTACTGTGTACACCACCAGAACAATAGTAGCAGCTGCACTACGGCTGCACTGTATTGACACCACCAGAAGTGTAGTAGAAACAGTACACCACGGAATGCACTGTAGATATAGGCTACACTGGATGCAGAGTGTATATATACAGTGGAACCTTGGATTATGAGCATAATCTGTTCCAGGAGAATGCTTGTAATCCAAGCACTCGCATATCAAAGCGAGTTTCCCCATAGAAGTCATTGGAAGCGAAGATAATTTGTTCCGCATTGACTTCTATTGCATGCAATACCACATGTGACCAGAGGTAGGGGGTGCTCGGGGACAGCTTGGCCGAGCTTGGAAAGCCTCGGAAACACTCGGGAACAGAGTATTTCCGATTGTTTCCGAGTATTTCCGAGTGATTCTGAGTATTTCCGAATGGCTCTGAACGACTCCAAACCATTCAGAGTGTCACTGGCGCCCCCCGCACCTCTGGCCAAATGCGGTACTGCACACCCCATTAGCTTGAATTCTGCTCATTTTGCGAGACAACACTCGCAAACCGAGCCAGAATTATTTTTTTAAAGTTGCTCGTCTTTCAAAATGCTCGTCTTTCAAAACGCTTGTTAACCGCGTTACTCATTAACCAAGGTTCCACTGTATATACTAGACTGACTGTAAATATATATATAAAATGCACTGCCACTATCTGAATAACCTGCCTGCTTAATCTAAATCAAGCTACATTATCTCTCCGTCCACACCAACAACACTACACAGGGCCGCCGTGTAGGCAGCCTTATATAGTGTGGGGTGTGGACTTAGTCCCCCTGAGCCATGATTGGCCAAAGACACCCTACCTTTGGCCAATTATGGCTCTCTTAGCAGATGGCGCTGGGATTGGCCAAAGCATGCAGGTCAGGTATATGCTTTGGCCAATCATCATACAGCAATGCACTGTGCTCCCACAGTGCCTTATGGACCGTTACACGCCCCTCGAATTTGCTGCAAATGCCCCATAATGTTCGTTCTTCGGCGAATGGGCAAACACCCGCTGTTCGAGTCGAACTTATGTTCGACCCGAACATCGAGCTCATCCCTAGTGGTAGGGGACTTTTTTCAAGTACCATATTTTTACCATCTGTCCAAAGTCCAGAAGCATAAGTAGCATTCTGTCTTTATAAGCAGATCATTTTTACAGCCACTAATCACTGCATTACCCACTTTCTTTCAAGAATCTACACACCTTAAGAGAATCTGGTATACCTATTGCTGGCTCTCATTAGACATTATGATTATTGTACACGTCTATCCCCCATGAGATTTGCCTGCGTGAAATAAATAATTTTCTCAGTTCCAGCATGGATCTTAATTATAAACAGGCTGAATTTGTCTTGAAGTGTACCAGGTTTTGTTTTGAACACGACTACTAATTTGATGGGAGCTATACATACAACAGACCGGCATAACTTTGGGAACACATTTAGTACCAAGCTACTCCAACTGACCATGGGCTTTTAAAGTTTTGCCACATTTTCAAAACCAATCCTTTTGTCAAATATATCATCTTTTTTGGATCGTATATATATAGATGATATTGTGATTATCTGGGACAGCCCCTTCCAACGTTAGTCCAGCTCGTTGATTATTGTAACAACAACCCATTTGGCCTAGCCTTTACACGTACATATGCAATGCTACCTCCCTGATCTTTTTGGATCTTGAAATAGGCTTTAGAGGGAACACCACCATTTCAAAAAGTAATTTCAAACCCATGGCAGGACCTGTATTTTACCAGTTGTCATCACTCCGGGTGGGTTGAAAATATACCTAAAAGGCAGTTTTATAGGTGTAGAAACAACTGAACCTTGCTGGAAGATAACATAGATCAAAGTCAGTTTTTTTCAAGTACATTTTATTGGGTTTTACAAAAGAAAGCTACAGTACATACAGTTTGGATCATTGAAGTGAATACTTAAACATGATATACATGTTCAATTATGACAGGAGCAAAAACATCAACTAATCATAGTCCACAATTTTTGACAATTTCACCTCACTCTCACAAATGCATAGCATGTCCCACATGTGTAGAATCCTTGTTGATTAAAACAATGAAATGATTTTTGTTGAGGTGGTTCTATCACATTTCTGACAATTGCCCAAAAAATGTTGCATAAGGGAAGGCCAACAGGAGCCAACAGATGCTATCCTTTGCTGAGAGAAATTAAATAAAGGCTCTGTGAAGAAGTTTGAACTGTGACTCTCTACAAGTCTCACTGGTCACTTGCTTTAGAACCTTGTTGTAGCTGCTGATAAGCTTGTCAGCAACCTCTGGAAAGTCCTTACCCCAATTAGATACCGAAGAAATCTGATCAAAAAAGGATAATTTAATTTATATGCCACATCCCTGAATTTGATGCATCAAAACTATATTTATAGTATAATAATGAAACTTTTGAGGCATAACATTTAGTAGAAAAAAACATTTATTTCATTCAGTTAAAATTAGACAATATTGTTCCATACAGTAGCAGACTATACTAAAATATATTACAATTGTAAAACAATCAATCCCAAATACTGTGATAATTGCATATAATAGTCATTCAATCTCAATGAGTTTCTTGGACACGGTCCTCTTCATCAGGAGTTATCAGTGTAGCCTTTATTTGTGCCATCTAAATTAAATGACAAGTTTTAATTTTATATATATATATATATATATATATATATATATATATATATATATATATATATAATAAAAAAATTAACAAAATTTCACACACTGTGTAATAACGTTTCATGGACTCACATACATCTTCCACGGGTCCCACATGCCCTTCTCTCCCCTTATCCTCCTCCTCCAAACTCCAGTATAGTTTTTTCTACTAAATTCTATGCCTCAAAAGTCCCATAATTATATTATAAATATAGTTTTGATGCATAGATACAGAAGAAGATGAGAGAGGTTATGTGAAATATACAGTGAAGGGTTGGTATACACCGATCAGCCATAACATTATGACCACTGACAGGTAAAGGAAATATCTCATTACAATGGCATCTGAAAATTGGTGGGATATATTAGGCAGCAAGTGAGCGTGTTGTCCATGAAGTTGATATGGTGAAAGCAGAAAGAAAAAAAATGGGCATCGCAGTTTGTTGTGTGGGGCTGTGAAGCCCGTGGTGATCCATGTCCACAGCCAAAAGCTTCTACTATGGTCACATGAACTGAACTACGGTGCAATGGAAGAAAGTGGCCTGGTCTGATGAATCACATTTTCTTTTACATCATGTGGATGGCCAGGGTGCATGTGCGTCACTTACCTGGAGAAGAGATGGCACCAGGATGTGGTATAAGAAGGCAAGCCTGCAGAGGCAGTATGATGCTTTGGGCAATGTTCTGCTGGGAAACCTTGAGTCCCGCCATTCATGTGGATGTTACTTTGGTGTCCATGCCTCAATGTGTCAGGGCTGTTTTAGAGTAAGCTTGTTTCTCTATCAAACCTTTGATTGATCAGGGAAGGCTGGATTCTATTAGCCCTCTTAGAACAGAAGGATTTTACATATTCTGAGCATTGTAAATGCAGTAATATAATAAGAAGTGTTCAGACAGACTGAAGTTTGTAGAGAGGTTTTTAAAGGGTGTTAAGTTTCCAGCAGGATTCAGCTTAAACATAAAAAAACTGTCATAGACTCCAGATCGAAAAGGCCTTGTATTGTATGCTTTGATGAAACATAGGGTTACCATGGTAAGTATCTAGATACATATGGGGAAAGTCCCACTTTTTTTCTGGACTTTTCTTGAAAAATATTAATCCTGCATCAATCTCAGCTGCCAGAAGATTGATTTTTTGAGATGCGAAGAATATGTGGCATCCCTGGACCACATATCTGTTGTCTGCTGCTGAGCCAGGGATAGCCTTCTGAGCAACACAGGCCATAAACTAATGGAAGGGGGCTAAATCCATGAGCTTGTAAAGGAGCAGCTGCAAAGCCTGCAGCTTTTCTAAGCTGACATTAAGATGCTGTCATTGGGGTTATTTGGGGATATTTTTATATTTCCTTTCCAGCAACTGTGCAAGAGAAACCTGCCTTGGGAAGGATGATGCTGGAGATAGCAGGGTGGGTGTAAGATAATTCTACAGATGTTCAAGCCTTTGCTTGACTTTTCTCAGCGTGGCCTCATGACCCTCCTTCTCAAATTATTTGGCATATTCTAAGCCTCTAAAAACCTTTGAGACTTCCCTCACTGTCACTAGGAGCCACATATGCTGTAATAAATGCAGCATGATCATTTTGAGGAGGGCAGAGGGATGTGCAAAGTGAGAGACGAAGGAGAGGAGGCTGGTAGCCCTTTTGCTGCCTCCTTGTCCAATTAAGGTGTTGCACCCACCAAGCCCTGAGGGAGATCCCTTACCCATCCTCAATATCTTAAAGCAAGAATGTTTGTGCATCATAACAAAGATGATCTTCCTGCAGCAAATCAGCGATCATGTGATCAAACAATTCTAGTGCCTCCTAATTGCCAGTTTGCGAGGCTATGCTGGGATCAGCAGCAAAAAGAGGCAGAGGAAAAACATTAGCAGCAGTTCCAGACAACTGACTGTTTGCATCTGGGAGGAAGAAGAGGGAGGCTGTGTTATCCACTCAGCTACCTCCTGAGTGTACTGTGGCTGTATAGCATGGTCAATCTGAGAAAGAAAAGGCAGATGTGCCTTGCCTCTAGATGGTGTAGCCTGACCACTTCTTTGTCTTACAGAAGCTGCTTGCCCCTACTATCTACTACTGCATACAAAACTTCTGACTCATTTTAAGTCTGCCTGCCTTTTTTTTTTAAATAAAGGGGATTGTCTAAACATAATGGCAGCTATGGGAATAGGGGAGGATAAATATGCGGTGCTTTGATGCACGCTACTGTATCTCACAGGTATGCAGTGATATGCTAAAAACAAATGACAGCTTTGCCTGTGTCAAACATGCTGCTGACTCTGGAATAAAAATAAGCTCTAGCAACAGAATATAAAATATACAACACCCGCCAAGTTATGCCCCAATTATTTTCCTTTCTAAACAAATTTCAAAAGCCTATGTCAGAAACATGCTGTTGACTCACTACACTTTCTCTGCACTTACTATGTGTAGCACAGTATCTCACAAAAGTGAGTACACCCCTCACATTTTTGTAAATATTTTATTATATCTTTTCATGTGACAACACTGAAGAAATGACACTTTGCTACAATGTAAAGTAGTGAGTGTACAGCTTGTATAACAGTGTAAATTTGCTGTCCCCTCAAAATAATTCAACACACAGCCATTAATGTCTAAACCGCTGGCAACAAAAGTGAGTACACCCCTAAGTGAAAATGTCCAAACTTGGCCCAATTAGCAATTTTCCCTCCACAGTGTCATGTGGCTCGTTAGTGTTACAAGGTCTCAGGTGTGAATGGGGAGCAGGTGTGTTAAATTTGGTGTTATCGCTCTCGCTCTCTCATACTTGCGACTGGAAGTTCAACATAGCACCTCATGGCAAAGAACTCTCTGAGGATCTGAAAAAAAGAATTGTTGCACCCCATATGTTTTGGAATTACATTTCCCATGATGCTCAACTACACTGCAGAGTGCGGAGCATCATTGGAAATGTAGTTCCAAAACATCTGGGGTGCCAAGGTTTGCCATCACTGGCCTAGGCTATAATAAGATTGCCAAGACCCTGAAACTGAGCTGCAGCATGGTGGCCAAGACCATACAGCGGTTTAACAGGACAGGTATCATTTAGAACAGGCCTCGCCATGGTCGAATGTCGAAGTTGAATGCACATGCTCAGCGTCATATCCAGAGGTTGTCTTTGGGAAATAGATGTATGAGTGCTGCCATCATTGCTGCAGAGGTTGAAGGTGTGGAGGGTGAGCCTGTCAGTGCTCAGACCATGCACCGCACACTGCATCAAATTGGACTGCATGGCCATCATCCCAAAAGGAAGCCTCTTCTAAAGATGATACACAAAGAAGCCAGCAAACAGTTTGCTGAAGACAAGCAGACTAAGGACATGGATTACTGGACTCATGTTCTGTGGTCTAATGAGACCAAGATAAACGTATTTGATTCAGATGGTGTCAAGCGTGTGTGGCAGCAACCAGGTGAAGAGTACAAAGACAAGTGTGTCTTGCCTACAGTCAAGCATGGTGGTGGGAGTGTCATGGTCTGGGGCTGCATGAGTACTACCGGCACTGGGGAGCTACAGTTCATTGAGGGAACCATGATTGCCAACATGTACTGTGACATACTGAAGCAGAGCATGATCCCCTCCCTTTGGAGACCTTGCAGCAGGGCAATATTCCAGCATGATAATGACCCCAAACACACCTCCAAGAGGACCATTGCCTTGGTAAAGAAGCTTCAGGGTAAAGATGATGGACTGGCCAAGCATGTGTCCAGACCTAAAACCCCGTTGAGCATCTGTGGGACATCCTCAAACAGAAGGTGGAGGAGCGTAAGGTCAGTAACATTCACCAGCTCTGTGATGTCATCATGGAGGAGTGGAAGAGGACTCCAATGGCAACCTGTGAAGCTTTGATGAACCCCTAGCCCAAGAGGGTTAAGGCAGTGTTGGTAAATATTTATCACCTCCCCAGGCACGTTCTGGATGCCTCCTTTCAGGGATTGGCTGGGGCATGATACATATACAACCAATCGTTGGAATCTCCTAGCCCTGTGTTCTGGAAACTTCTTCCAGAGGCAGGGGAGAGTAATCAAACTCTCAGCTCAGGAAATCCTGAGCAGACCTACACAGTGAATCACTGCTCCATTCACTACAATGGAGGCAAAAACTACATTAATTAATCATTAAAAACCACAGTAAAACAGTCAAATTATACTTATCTTGTACGTTTTATTTTATTTTAGTGACAATGAGGAAAATATAACAAGTATCTTTATGTTACTTTTTAAAAGAATACAGTTTATAATGGAAAAATGTGGCTGATCTAAATTGATTGACTGAGTATTCATCAGAAAAATCGCATTAATTCTACCTTTTTAGCAAAAGCAATTTGGAAAGTTGCTTAGTTTAAACTGATCACAATTATCCAAAATGATTTAACATGTTCTTCTGTGGGGAATGTTGAGACTGGCAAGCATGGAAATGAATGCTGACAATTAATTTCATGCACGTAGCTCATAACACTGAACACACCACTTGGGATTCAGCAAAAAGTCACTGAGATTAAACAAACCAGCTATGGTTTTCATAGTCTCATGTTATAAGGTTGTCAGAACTCTGCCAGGGTCATGTTTTTCTTAGATGTGACTATGTCTGTAATACACAGAGAACTTGATTATGGTGGACCTATTCTGTAATATTACAAAGGTATCAAAATATGTTAAAAGGAAAATATTTGTCAGTCCTAATAGATCATGGGGGATCAGTAACTAGCACAAATGACTTGTAATAGAGAAATATAGCGCAGCTTACCAATACAGTATATTGTTCGCTTCATATAGAATGTTCTTACCATCTACAGTAGTCATAATAAACAAATGCTAGGCTTGCATTGTCTATATTTAAAGTGGATTTAGTATTAGATATATTTTTCATCTAAAAGGATACATTTTTCATCTTAAATGAGCAAATTTAAAAAAAAAAATTGAACACATCTCCTCAATGTATGCAGTCTGCTCCTAATTTCCTGTAGTGGGCTGACAACACTGTCACTGCTGCACTGAAATCTCAGTTGAGGAATATGGAAAAATAGCACTGAATCCATAGGATTATATTACTAGTATTGCTGTCTAAAGTGTTGATGTAAATGATCTGGTTCCTGGGCAAGCAACTTCTACACCCCATGGTCTCCTTGGCTTGTAGTGTAATGTAACAAAAATTTAAATTGAAGCACCACACTACTGCTAGTGGTCCAAATACAGTATATTGGCTACCAAACCAGCTGTTGACAAGACCTATGCTTGCAATCACACTGGAAAAATAACATTAAAGCCCAACTCCAGACAAGAAAAACTTTATCTAGGGGAGAGGAGAAAGGAGATTTAATTAGCTAATCCTTCGAGCCATCACCCCTGTGCTCCAGTGGTCTTAAATTGTAGACTGTTCCTGACACCGCTCGACAGTGTGGGGAGCACCATTTTCCAGTGAAATGAAGGATAAGCTTTCTGCTCACCCCAAGACAAAATGAGCAGTTGACCCATGCAGCGCAAGAAAGGCTGCATGTGGGAACCTTTTTTTTTTTTGCCCGGAGGTCCAGGTCACTTCTAGTCTATTTGTATTGTGGTCAATCAAGTCCTGTTGGAGGGGATGCTCTTGGACCTCAAAATGAATTGGCTTCCTTTTGGATTGTACCCTTCATTTATTTGGAATAAATGTATATCTGGATCTCTTAGCAGTGGTGTGGAACTGAAATCCCAAACAGCCTTGGCAGTCTTGCCTCAGTTCTCTGCTGGACTATTTTAGCACATTTGCCACTCATCTTCTTCATAACAGCTTCTCACTTACATGCTTAGCTCTCTCCACCTTCCTTTACAAGCTGTCTTTCAGTCCCCGCTATTTCAGCACAGAAAATGGCAGTGTCAGGAAGTTAGAGCTGATTGTATTTCTGGCAGGATCATTAGGCTTAATATTCAGTAGTTGCTTAAATTGTCCATGTATTGGAGTTTTGGGCTGAATATGTTCTTTTTAGATTTTACCCAGATTTACTTTAAATGCATGCAAAGTAATGTGTAAGTGTAACACAAACACATTTTTTGTTTAACTCACAGAGATTACAGAACTCCCACTGGTAATGCAGCCTCTCACCTTGTACCTAGATTGAACAGCTCAATCTAGGTAAAATCACATGATAAAGTGTAAGTGTAAGCCATAAGTCCAGGGCCAGATTTATACTTCCTTCTTTCTGGGCCAGCTGTCTGCTGCACCACCAAACAACTATTTTACCAAAGCAGCTGCCTTTAAACTGCCTAATGACAGTTTTCTATTCAAAAAACCTGTCCGAAAGTTATTTTAACAAACTGGGAAACTGGCTTCATGATCTGACAGAGTAACTGTAACTTAAAGTTTATCAAATAGGTGCAAATGCATAAGCAATAAGGCAAAACATGTTTAGGATAGCAAAATAAAATGCACTGCAAAAATGAAAGCCACACAAATATATGAAAGCTGCACAAACATGGAGTCTTCCACCTCTACATCATCAGATGTGTCTTCCCCGAGCTGGTGAGTAAATAGCCAAAAAGAAAGGTACTGTCATATGAATGGCTGTGCCTGAGACTGTGAGATACCAAGACACTACAAATGAACTGGAATATATATATACAGTGGGGACGGAAAGTATTCAGGCCCCCTTGCATTTTTCACTCTTTGTTATATTGCAGCCATTTGCTAAAATCATTTAAGTTCATTTTTTCCTCATTAATGTACACACAGCACCCCATATTGACAGAAAAACACAGAATTGTTGACATTTTTGCAGATTTATTAAAAAAGAAAAACTAAAATATCACATGGTCCTAAGTATTCAGACCCTTTGCTGTGACACTCATATATTTAACTCAGGTGCTGTCCATTGGTGCTGTCCATTTCTTCTGATCATCCTTGAGATGGTTCTACACCTTCATTTGAGTCCAGCTGTATTTGATTATACTGACTGGACTTGATTAGGAAAGCCACACACCTGTCTATATAAGATCTTACAGCTCACAGCGCATGTCAGAGCAAATGAGAATCATGAGGTTAAAGGAACTGCCTGAAGAGCTCAGAGACAGTATTGTGGCAAGGCACAGATCTGGCCAAGATTACAAAAAAATTCTGCTGCACTTAAGGTTCCTAAGAGCACAGTGGCTTCCATAATCCTTAAATGGAAGATGTTTGGGATGACCAGAACTCTTCCTAGAGCTGGCCGTCCGGCCAAACTGAGCTATCGGGGAGAGAAGAGCCTTGGTGAGAGAGGTAAAGAAGAACCCAAAGATCACTGTGGCTGAGCTCCAGTGATGCAGTCGGGAGATGGGAGAAAGTTGTAGAAAGTCAACAATCACTGCAGCCCTCCACCAGTCGGGGCTTTATGGCAGAGTGGCCCGATGGAAGCCTCTCCTCAGTGCAAGACACATGAAAGCCCGCATGGAGTTTGCTGAAAAATACCAGAAGGACTCCAAGATGGTGAGAAATAAGATTCTCTGGTCTGATGAGACCAAGATAGAACTTTTTGGCCTTAATTCTAAGCGGTATGTATGGAGAAAACCAGGCACTGCTCATCACCTGTCCAATACAGTCCCAACAGTGAAGCATGGTGGTGGCAGCATCATGCTGTGGGGATGTTTTTCAGCTGCAGGGACAGGATGACTGGTTGCAATCGAGGGAAAGATGAATGCGACCAAGTACAGGGATATCCTGGATGAAAACCTTCTCCAGAGTGCTCAGGACCTCAGACTGGGCTAAAGGTTTACCTTCCAACAAGACAATGACCCTAAGCACACAGCTAAAATAACGAAGGAGTGGCTTCACAACAACTCTTCAAATGTTCTTGAATGGCCCAGCCAGAGCCCTGACTTAAACCCAATTGAGCATCCCTGGAGAGACCTAAAAATGGCTGTCCACCAACGTTTACCATCCAACCTGACAGAACTGGAGAGGATCTGCAAGGAGGAATGGCAGAGGATCCCCAAATCGAGGTGTGAAAAACTTGTTGCATCTTTCCCAAAAAGACTCATGGCTGTATTAGATCAAAAGGGTGCTTCTACTAAACACTGAGCAAAAGGTCTGAATACTTAGGACCATGTGATATTTCAGTTTTTCTTTTTTAATAAATCTGCAAAAATGTCAACAATTCTGTGTTTTTCTGTCAATATGGGGTGCTGTGTGTACATTAATGAGGAAAAAAAATGAACTTAAATGATTTTAGCAAATGGCTGCAATATAACAGAGTGAAAAATTTAAGGGGGTCTGAATGCTTTCCTTTTTTTGTTTGTATTTTTTTTTTTTTACAGGATGCCAGTGATGGGTCCTGGATGGGAGAAATGTGCCTTCATTATTTGGGATGTGGTCCCTTGAAGGCTAAGTTCACCTTTTCAGGTGGAATTTTACTTTACATAATAAACAGAAGCTTTTTCTAATGTATTTATGTATTTTCTGCCCAAGCCATTCCAATGTGCATATCTCTCACTTAACTAGTCCGTGGCAGCTTTAAATCTGAACCTCTTCTTGTAGACCATCCTTGCATCACGTGACCATCCAGGAAACTTCATATCCCATTGTGCACTGCCTTACTGCAACAGATTGTGTTTTACCTCTCTGGATCACACCTCACTACTCTTTTTTTATATCCACTTTCCTTACAAAGTACAATTAGGTTGCACAATTTCCTTTAGATTCACTATCAAATATGTAGTGCAAGGGCCTGCCTGATTTGATACAAACTGAATAGATTGTTCAGGTTGGTCCTCCTATTACAAAGTTTTGGTAAATCTAAAATAATTTATACAGAGAATGTACATTTAGATTGCATGGCCAGCTTTATACAAATACATGGGAGGGCATGGATGGAGACACTCAGTTGTTATTGTTCATATGTAAATCCACCAATTTCACTTTCAGGCCCCATTCACCCCTAGTGTAATTGGAGCGCATTGTTTTGTGGCATGTTTTTCCTGTGACAAACATACGGCAGCCCATTGATTTCAATAGGCTGCCATATAAGTGACAAAGTAGTTCATGGGAAATTTGACATGTTGTGGTTTGCATGTTTTTTTACTGCTCGTTTTGAGGGAGGCCATTAACAATTGATGGCATTGGAAGAATGACTAGTTAATTTTAGGTGTATTAAGGTGGCCATACACTATATAATCTGATTGTGCAATCTCCTTTAGATTTACCAAAATTATATAATAGGAGGACACACCTTTCTACAACATATCCAATCACTTTGTATACAAGCTGTCAGACCCTTACACTACATAGTTGAAGGTAGATCTAAAGGATATTGTGCAATCAGATTGCATAGTGTATGGTTAGTTTACAGACCTCCAGGGACACCATTCTCCTTTTTCTCAATTCTACTGCTCTGCATCACAAAGGCTGTTATGTGATTGCTCAGTTCCTGCACACTCTGCTAAATGAATTATCTATGCAAGATAAAGGTCGGGTACAAAACAATCAATCAGCAGAGGAAGACACTGGCTGTGTATTCAGTGAGCATGGTGCTCACTAGCAATGATTGAATTTAAATGTAGAAGTTGGCGGGTACAATCTCCTGTAGGCTAAGGTAAAGCCAGCACTAGAATACAGAGAACAATTTTTCTTTTTTGCAAAACAGATGTACAGTGATATATTGGGACTACCTGCATGGGGTTTGCATGTTCTCCCTATGACTACATGGGTTTCCTCCGGGTACTCCAGTTTCCTCCCACACTACAAAGACATGCTGGTAGGTTAATTGGCCCCTGTCTAATTTGGCCCTAGTATGTGTATGTGTGAATGTGAGTTAGGGACCGTAGACTGTAAGCTCCTTGGGGGCAGGGACTGATGTGAATGTATAATATATGTAAAGTGCTGCGTAAATTGTCAGAGCTCTATAAGTACATGTAATACAAATACATAATATTGGTACATGGGAAGCTGGAAAAATTGTGCGGGATAAGATTTTGCTGGTGGTGAGCTAAAGGATTTATATCAGAAGTAGATGGACTATTTTGATGCTGAAGAAAGCCATGTGCCTGTGTGTGTGTGTGTAATATACAGTGGGGACGGAAAGTATTCAGACCCCCCTTAAATTTTGCACTCTTTGTTATATTGCAGCCATTTGCTAAAATCATTTAAGTTAATTTTTTTTTCCTCATGAATGTACACACAGCACCCCATATTGACAGAAAAACACAGAATTGTTGACATTTTTGCAGATTTATTAAAAAAGAAAAACTGAAATATCACATGGTCCTAAGTATTCAGACCCTTTACTGTGACACTCATATATTTAACTCAGGTGCTGTCCATTTCTTCTGATCATCCTTGAGATGGTTCTACACCTTCATTTGAGTCCAGCTGTGTTTGATTATACCGATTGGACTTGATTAGGAAAGCCACACACCTGTCTATATAAGACCTTACAGCTCACAGTGCATGTCAGAGCAAATGAGAATCATGAGGTCAAAGGAACTGCCTGAAGAGCTCAGAGACAGAATTGTGGCAAGGCACAGATCTGGCCAAGGTTACAAAAAAATTTCTGCTGCGCTTAAGGTTCCTAAGAGCACAGTGGCCTCCATAATCCTTAAATGGAAGACGTTTGGGACGACCAGAACCCTTCCTAGAGCTGGCCGTCCGGCAAAACTGAGCTATCGGGGAAGAAGAGCCTCTGTGAGAGAGGTAAAGAAGAACCCAAAGATCACTGTGGCTGAGCTCCAGTGATGCAGTCGGGAGATGGAAGAAAGTTGTAGAAAGTCAACAATCACTGCAGCCCTCCACCAGTTGGGGCTTTATGGCAGAGTGGCCCGACGGAAGCCTCTCCTCAGTGCAAGACACATGAGGGCCCGCATGGAGTTTGCTAAAAAAATACTTGAAGTACTCCAAGATGTTGAGAAATAAGATTCTCTGGTCTGATGAGACCAAGATAGAACTTTTTGGCCTTAATTCTAAGTGGTATGTGTGGAGAAAACCAGGCACTGCTCATCACCTGTCCAATACAGTCCCAACAGTGAAGCATGGTGGTGGCAGCATCATGCTGTGGGGGTGTTTTTCAGCTGCAGGGACAGGACGACTGGTTGCAATCAAGGGAAAGATGAATGCGGCCAAGTACAGGGATATCCTGGACGAAAACCTTCTCCAGAGTGCTCAGGAGCTCCGACTGGGCCGAAGGTTTACCTTCCAACAAAACAAAGACCCTAAGTACACAGCTAAAATAACGAAGGAGTGGCTTCACAAAAAATCCGTGACTGTTCTTGAATGGCCCAATCAGAGCCCTGACTTAAAACCAATTGAGCATCACTGGAGAGAACTAAAAATGGCTGTCCACCAACATTTACCATCCAACCTGACAGAACTGGAGAGGATCTGCAAGGAGGAATGGCAGAGGATCCCCAAATCCAGGTGTGAAAAACTTGTTGCATCTTTCTCAAAAAGACTCATGGCTGTATTAGATCAAAAGGGTGCTTCTACTAAATACTAAGCAAAGGGTCTGAATACTTAGGACCATGTGATATTTCAGTTTTTCTTTTTTAATAAATCTGCAAAAATGTCAACAATTCTGTGTTTTTCTGTCAATATGGGGTGCTGTGTGTACATTAATGAGGAAAAAAATGAACTTAAATGATTTTAGCAAATGGCTGCAATATAACAAAGAGTGAAAAATGTAAGGGGGTCTGAATACTTTCCGTCCCCATTATATATATATATATATATATATATATATACAGTGCCTTGCAAAAGTATTCGGCCCCCTTGAACTTTTCAACCTTTTGCCACATTTCAGGCTTCAAACATAAAGATATAAAATTTTATTTTTTTGTGAAGAATCACCAACAAGTGGGACACAATTGTGAAGTGGAACGAAATCTATTGGATATTTTAAACTTTTTTAGCAAATAAAAAACTGAAAAGTGGTGCGTGCAAAATTATTCGGCCCCTTTACTTTCAGTGCAGCAAACTCACTCCAGAAGTTCAGCGAGGATCTCTGAATGATCCAATGTTGTCCTAAATGACTGATGGTGATAAATAGAATCCACCTGTGTGTAATCAAGTCTCTGTATAAATCCACCTGCTCTGTGATAGTCTCAGGGTTCTGTTGAAAGCGCAGAGAGCATCATGAAGACCAAGGAACACACCAGGCAGGTCCGTAATACTGTTGTGGAGAAGTTTAAAGCCGGATTTGGATACAAAAAGATTTCCCAAGCTTTAAACATCCCAAGGAGCACTGTGCAAGCGATCATTTTGAAATGGAAGGAGTTTCAGACCACTGCAAATCTACCAAGACCTGGCTGTCCCTCTAAACTTTCAGCTCAGACAAGGAGAAGACTGATCAGAGATGCAGCCAAGAGGCCCATGATCACTCTGGATGAACTGCAGAGAACTACAGCTGAGGTGGGAGAGTCTGTCCATAGGACAACAATCAGGCGTACACTGCACAAATCTGGCCTTTATGGAAGAGTGGCAAGAAGAAAGCCATTTCTCAAAGATATCCATAAAAAGTCTCGTCTAAAGTTTGCCACAAGCCACCTGGGAGACACACCAAACATGTGGAAGAAGGTGCTCTGGTCCGAGGAAACCAAAATCAAACTTTTTGGCCACAATGCAAAACGATATGTTTGGCGTAAAAGCAACACAGCTCATCACCCTCAACACACCATCCCCACTGTCAAACATGGTGGTGGCAGCATCATGGTTTGGGCCTGCTTTTCTTCAGCAGGGACAGGGAAGATGGTTAAAATTGAGGGGAAGATGGATGCAGCCAAATACAGGATCATTCTGGATGAAAACCTGTTGGAGTCTGCAAAAGACCTGAAACTGGGACGGAGATTTATCTTCCAACAAGACAATGATCCCAAACATACAGCAAAATCTACACAGGAATGGTTTACAAATAAACGTATCCAGGTGTTAGAATGGCCAAGTCAAAGTCCAGACCTGAATCCAATCGAGAATCTGTGGAAAGAGCTGAAAACTGCTGTTCACAAACGCTCTCCATCCAACCTCACTGAGCTCGAGCTGTTTTGCAAGGAAGAATGGGCAAGAATTTCAGTCTCTCGATGTGCAAAACTGATAGAGACATATCCCAAGCGACTTGCAGCTGTAATTGCAGCAAAAGGTGGCTCTACAAAGCATTAACGCAAGGGGGCCGAATAATTTTGCACGCCCCACTTTTCATTTTTTTATTAGTTAAAAAAGTTTCAACAATCCAATAGATTTCGTTCCACTTCACAATTGTGTCCCACTTGTTGGTGATTCTTCACAAAAAATAAAAATTTTATATCTTTATGTTTGAAGCCTGAAATGTGGCAAAAGGTTGAAAAGTTCAAGGGGGCCGAATACTTTCGCAAGGCACTATATATATATATATATATATATATATATATATATATATATATATATATATAATATTAATGGGAACTGCACATGTGCACACACAGTTCATGCATGTTGTATTTTCATGTGTGGACATTTTAGTTATTTTTATTTCTACAATTTATTTATAATCTCTCTGTCCCTTTGATAAAATATATACCGTAGATAAAAATTACAGCACAGTTTGTTCTCTCTAGCCTGTGTACATTTCATAATTGCTATTGCTACAAATGTATTTACATTTCAGATTCACAGCGCTTGCTGTATGCATTGATATAAAAAGGAATTATATTAGTAGCACAACTGCTGAGTACGTGTGCCTAATCCTTAATGGAGTACAATGCATGATACAAGGCTCTAATCACTGAGTTAAAACAATTTATAAACATGATTTTTGGTACAAGATCAAATCCAAGATAATGGAAAAAGAGACTTTGCAACCATTCAGAGCTATGTATGATTAAAAACCTGAAAAAGCACCTTATTTTCACTAGTAAATCTCCAGCCTTTGCTCCTGTCTCTAGTAAATTGGGCCTAGCTTTGCTATTTAAAAATTACCTGATGCTGGCCAATTTTGCACTGCTGGGTCATCCAAGGTGATTAAATTCTTATAGTAAAACACTTGCCTATACATTTAGTCTCTCTAATGCCCCATACACACGGTCGGACTTTTTTCGGACATTCCGACAACAAAATCCTAGGATTTTTTCCGACGGATGTTGGCTCAAACTTGTTTTGCGTACACACGGTCGCACAAAGTTGTCGGAATTTCCGATCGCCAACCACGCGGTCACGTACACCACGTACGACCAGACTAGAAAAGTCCAGTTCAGAACCAAGCGCGGCACCCTTTGGGCTCCTTTTGCTAATCTCGTGTTAGTAAAAGTTTGGTGAGAGACGATTCGCGCTTTTTAAGACTCGTGGCTTTCAGATCGTTTTCTGCCGTTCAGTTTGTGCTTGTGGGTTTGTATCTGCTCTTCAGTGCGTGCAGCAAGTTCCGCGTGACTTTAATTAGTCATTGTATTCTTGTTCGTTCGTTACTGTTTTTCAGGTCGCTCTTCACAGGCCTTGCTGTTCTTCAGTGCGTTCTGTTACTTCGTTCTGAGCAGCCGACCGTTTTCTAGCCATGTTGCGTATGCATACTCCTCATAGAGTTCGTGCTGTGCGGAGGCTTGGTGTTGGGGTCCTGACCTTGACACAAGTCTAGTCCATGAACAGGGTGGGGAGGAGTTCATGGACCAAGAATTGGTTGCTTCAGCGTGACCAGTTCTCTCATATGCCTTTGCTCCGTGAGATCCGTGAGAATAATCCTGATGATTTCAGGAACTTTCTCAGGATGACGGACCCCGTGTTTCACCGTTTGTTGGCTTCGCTGACCTCTTATATTAGCAGGCAGGATACCTGCATGAGGCAAGCCATCACTCCGGAGCAGAGGCTGGTCGCTACCCTGCGGTATTTGGCGACAGGGAGAAGCCTGCAGGACCTCAAGTTCTCGACAGGCATCTCCCCCCAGGCTCTGGGGATCATTAGAAGGAGTATATGAAGGTAAGATTTTTATCCTTTAATATCACATTTTATTGTATTTAATGTTTGATAATATATTGTATTTCTTTCCTCATTCCCTAATTACCATGATTGTAATATGCTGTGAATGTCCCCTTTGTCCTCATGCATGCAGGATTTTTATGTAATTATTATTTTAGGTCCTTCATACATATTTGCCCTTCAATAACCTCCCCAGCATGGTCTCTCCTGGCCCTATATTCACCTCATGTAGTCACTTAACAATGTATTTTATCAGCTCCATAGTAGTGCTTTACCCCAAACACCCCCTAAAATGTTTTGAAATGTTATTTTTGCTTTAAATTCTGGCAGAGTGCCAGAGGCTTTTTTTTGTGGTGTCCCCAAATAATTTTTAGTAACCCTCCCTCCCCCAACTGCTAAGTCAGCTGATCCCAATTCTCTATCTATCCTCAATCATCTATCTGCTGACTTTGCCAAACCCATACACACTATACCCACCTCTTTTGTGGTCATATTTATGGATGAATTCCCCAAAGCATGTAGTGCAAGGGCCTGCCTGTATACTTTCAAATGGTACTGTATCACGTTTTTGTATCCTATTATTATCTTGACAGGTAATAGCAGAATGTCCAAATGTCCTCAAATGTGTACAATGTGTATTTATATCTTTGTATTATGACACTTCTTACCTGTCCAGTGGGCTGCCAATAGTGTAACTAAGGAGGGGCTGTTCCAAGTAATACCCTGTATTTAGACATTCATCTCTCAATGAAGTGAAGAGGGTTACCTGTCCAAGATTTCCACACACCCCATAATGTTAGAAATGGCCCATGAGAGGGGGAGGGAGGGGGAATATGATAGGTGTACCTTATACTTTGGCGTTGTTAAATTCCCCTTAATAAATGCTATCTGGGGCTTGCCCCATAATGTTTGTGCCTAATCTGCTTGCCATGTTTCTGATCAAAAATAGTAATGTTTTTTTTTTCCTCAACAGTTTCCTTCCACGCCACAGGAATGGCAGACTGTGGCCTCCCACTTTGCCCAGCGGTGGGACTTTCCTAACTGCGGAGGGGCAATTGATGGGAAACACGTCCACATCGTCCCACCACCCAACTCGGGGTCGTACTATTTCAACTATAAGGGGTTCAATAGTATAGTGATGTTGGCGGTGGTGTCGGCTAATTACGACTTCCTGTATGTGGACGTGGGGAAGAATGGCCGGATGTCCGATGGTGGAGTCATCACCCAGACGGAGTTTTACAGGCGTCTCCAGAATGGCAGCTTGGACTTGCCAGCTCCAGAGGACAATGTGGAAGGACTCCCATTCGTGTTCGTTGCTGATGAAGCGTTTGCGCTGGGGGGACCACCTGATGCGGCCATTCCCGATAAGGACCCTCACCCCGGAACAGAGGGTTTTTAATTACCGGCTGGCCAGAGCCCGAAGAGTGGTGGAGAACACATTTGGAATCCTGGCCAGCCTGTTCCGCCTATTTCTGACACCCATCCATATGGCGGAGTATAAACTGAACCATATTATACTGGCGTGCTGTATTCTCCATAACTTTTTAAGGAAACATTCGGCCAACTATGCTGGCTCAGTTGGGCCTGAGGCCGGAATGATACATGAAACCACACTGACGGCGCTTGAAAGCGGCCGTCCTGGCTTGCCCTGCCTGAGTGCCCGTGATGTCCGGTTACGCTACCTGGAGTTCTTTGTGGGTAGGGAGGCCATCAATATGCCAGCAAATATGTGAAGCCTTTTTATAATAAAAAAAAAAGAAATTCTTTGTGGACATTTACTGCTTGTGTTTATTTTAGCTGACACTGACAGAAATGTGTTGAGTGCAGAAAATGGCGTGATTGTGTAACCTTATACAAACCACTGTTGGCTGTTATTTACTAAATGCAAAAACACATTTCACTACAAGTGCACTTGCAACTGCACTGAACCTGCACTTGTAGTGCAAAGAGGATTTGCCCTTAGGAAATAACCCCCATTTTCGTAGAAAACAGCAATTACATCACCCCAAAAGTGTTGTAGTGTTGAGACAATAATCCACACATTCTTGATTAACAAACTTTTTTATACCAGCACAATCACATGTGCATTTACCAAAGGTTTTTAAAACAAACCAACATGTTTGTTGTATAACAATTTTTGGGGTGGCATTATCAAAAATAGAAATGTCCATTTACGATAAAACAGGCCTGTGTAAAACCAACAAGAAAGACAAACTTGAACTTACAAAGTTCACATTAGGTAAAACCTGAAGGCAATATCAGACATCAGTATTTAGGAACTGTGTTTGATATTGTGTTCAGATGGGGGGAAATCACCCCTGGAAAAGCCCAATTTGGAAGATGCACACCAATTTACGAATGTAAACATGTGCTATCTGCCATCACGGGGGATCAAGGGATGTGTTTTGGGGGAGCAAGCCCTTCCTCTCAGCTACTTTATTATTGAGGAAGGGGTTGCACCCCCAAAACGCGTCCATTGATCTCCCGTGATGGCAGATAGCACATGTTGGCACATTGTGTGCATCCTCCAAATTCGGCTTTTCAAAACATTGAAAAAATATTTAAAACATTGGACCACAATAAAAAAAGTGATTTTGTGTGGTTTTAAATTCGCCCCAAAACATCAATGATGTTATTATTTTTTTGAATCACATCATTTATTTTTTTCTGGATGTTTTGCAATTCTACATTACACCCCATGATCTCCCCGATCAGGATCTGGGCACTTTCAGATGTGAAAGGATCTCAATCCCTAACATCACGATCACCTAAAAAGAGAGAAACCAAACAAAAACAGCTTTCAAAAATCTGCCACCATTCATCTCTTACCTGAGTCTGTGGTCGCAGACACTCACCTGTTGTGGTGCCAATTTCCACCACATCTTCTTCTTCCTCCTGCTCTTCTTGGGTTGGGGGTATTTCACCTTCTTCCATAGGTGGGGGGTGGGGTCTGTGGTCTCCTCGGATGAGGGGTGTCCTCCGAGTCTTTTATCCCCTATGTAAAACAAAAATGGTATAATTAGCACACAGATATTTGATGGCAGAACTATAAATAGGAAACATTGCTTGGAAGTGGGGTACAATTGTCTATTTTAGCCGAGTTCCAAGATGTCTTTTTTTTATTGCCCTTTGTCAAGCTGCAATACTTTACCTGTTTAGTACAAGCTTCACAGATGGAGACACCCCTATAGTATACACTGGAGCACCTGTGTGGCCCCCCTAATAAAAATGGTGTTCTGATGTCCCACACTAGTGCTCCAGTGTCCAGATGTGAAAACAGCTGCTCAGTGTCCTCTCCTTACACAGAATCTAGTTTGCATTTCATTCTAGTAACAAACCCATCTACACAAACAAATATTTGGCATCCAAGTAGGCCCTAAAAAATGTGGGAAAATGCATATGGCCTAAACAATGGTGTTTTAGAGGCCGAAAGAAAAATGTTTGATACGAACGAATAATGGGCCCATGAACATTAAAGTTGCCCTTTTAAACTGTACAATTAAGAAAAGCATATAGAGCAGCATGAACGTAATAAAGACAAAAAGAATAGGAACACAGCACAACTACTTACTTTTTTGCAGCACTCTCCGGATCTTTCGGTACTGCTCTGGCTCTCTTAATTTCAGGTCCGACCACCGCTTCCTGAGCTGATCTTTCGATCGTCGTACCCTGAAATTCCTGTGAAGACTTTTGACCACTTTCGCCATGATCTTGGCCTTTCTGATATTGGGGTTGCGGTAAGGCCCATACTTTCCATCATAGTCGGCCTTCTTCAGGATGTCGATCATCTCCAACATCTCCCCAAAGGACATATTTGTGGCCTTAAATCGTCTCCTTCTGGATCGGGACATGTCCGGATCCGGGCTTTCCTCCTCCTCCTCGTTCCTGTAATTATCACGCACCTGCTGTGACTCCGCCATGTGATCTTCCCCCACTGCGCAGAACGAAAAGGGGCGGGGAATAGAATAGAAAGAACGTCAGGGGCGGGCGGAGTTACACGCATGCGCAGTGTATATAAAGCGCAACACACGTGCGTATTACGTACGATCTGTGAGCGGAGGAAGGAGCATTGGACGCGCCGATCATAAGAATGAAGGTAAGAGACAAACTTGTGCCTATACTGCTTCTACATTGAGGCCTATATTGTAACAAGATTAGGAGAGTTTTGTCTGACATTAGGCTTTGTCTTGTGTTGTGTCTTGCTGTGAACATGGATATGCTAGTGAAAGACAATGACTTCATGTCACTATTCATTGATATGTTAAGGGAGCTGCCATGTCTGTGGGAGATTAAACACCCACATTACAAGAACCAAGCAAAGAGGAAGGCAGCACTGGTGCAATTGTGTGAAATTGTGAAGCAGGTGATCCCCATGGCAGACATCACCTATTTGAAGATCTTAATTGGTGGCCTGAGGAGTACATATCTAAGGGAGCGCAAGAAAGTCCTGGATTCACAGAGATCCGGAGCAGCAGATGACATCTATGTCCCCAGGATGTGGTACTACGACAGGCTGCATTTTCTGGCAGGCCAGACTGAACCCAGGCCAGCACTCTCCAGTCTTCCTTCCACGCTTCCTTCCCCCCCGGCTGAGGCTTCTGACGCCCAACCTGGGCCTTCCAGGCAACATGTGGAGGAGCCCAGATTGAGCCAGGTATAGCATTCCTCTAAATATTTCTGCTTGTCCAATCAATGATGTTAACTAGATGTTAGTTGGGAGTACTAATTTAGGATTGTGATTGATGAAGCAAAAACTAAAACCATGTCCCTTTTTCATACACAGGGAAGTCTCAGCCAGGAGGTGGCCGGCCGAGCCGGCTGGCTGATCTGCAGGTCCCTCCACTCCCCCTGGAAAGAGAAAGTGGAAGGAGGAGGAGTGCCCTAGAGGAGGCTGGCAGAGGACTCTTTTGGAGGGCTACAGAGGTCCTGGGAGCATGACACACCGTGGAGGAGGATATTGCTGCCACCATTGCCTATAAAATGCAGAGGATGGAGGAGGGACAACAAGTCATGTGTGAGTTGCTCATATTGGAGGCTCTTAAGAAAGGTATGAGGGGCCAAATTACACCTCAGACACACCTTTGCGATGGTCCTCCTCCTCCTCCTGCAGGTCCTCCTCCTCCTTCTCCTCCAGGTCCTCCCAGTCCTCCTACTCCAGGTCCTACTCCTCCTCCTGCCACATCTCAAACAGCACAGCCACAGCCGGGAGGGAAGCGTGTAAGGAAGACCAGAAAGTGAGGACCCTGGATCCAGTCTGGTCGGCAGATGTCATCTGCTGCTATCCAGATCTCTGCTAATTCTGGACCAGACTGCCCTCCCTTACATATGTACTCCTCAGGCCACCAATTTTGATGTTCAAGAATTGAGGTCTGCCCTGGGGGTCCCAGGCTTCGCTAATTTCTCCTGTTGATCCAGTGTTGCCTTCCTCTTTGTTTGGTTTTGAGCCCTTAATAAAGGATTTTTGTTTTGAATTATACTCTCCTATGTGTTTTACTTGAAAAAGGACAGTTTGTTTGTGAGGATTCAGGTACATTTCAAATATACAATGTGAAATGAACAAGGGACACCTTGTTAAATAGTAAATAGTAAAAGATATCAATGGTGTTGGGGTAACTTGACACACAAAACACACACAAAAATATTCTGGAGTAAAAATAAAAATAACATTGAACAAAGATCATCCTTGGAAAAAAAAGGCTTAAAATCCTTAAAAAAAAAAAAAAAAAAAAAAAACATTCTGTCAGATGTGACAACTAACAATATATTCAGGGAATCCCAATAAAAAAACAAAAAAAAAGTTTGTGAGAAGTGTGTGTGAATATGAGCAGCAAAACTACTTAATTCTTCTCACATTATAAAGAAGAAGAGAGTGCGCTGTATTAAACCATTTTTGACATTGCAGCGTGACAAAAGTGCTGTATCCATTGCGAACGCTAAGTTTACCAGAACGAGCTGTTCCGTGCCGGAATTTGTTCTGAGCATGCGTGGCACTTTGTGCGTCGGAACAGGCCACACACGGCCGGAATTGACGCGATCGGATTTTGTTGTCAGAAAATTTTATCTCCTGCTCTCCAACTTTGTGTGTCGGAAAATCCGATGGAAAATGTCCGATGGAGCCCACACACGCTCCGATTGGACATTTTCCATCGGAAAATCCGACCGTGTGTACGGGGCATTACAGATTTTGGATAATGCTCCCTGATTAGAAGTGTCCTGCTTTTACACTGCTGTAACCTCTATGGTATCTTAATTATGGTTATCAAGATCCTCCCTGTGCTCTTTGTCTCTAGCTCATTGAGCCTAGCCTTGCTTGTACTTGGCCTCTAGTACATATGAGATAATTTTTCCTCAGTAGCAATTACCTGCAGCTGGACATTTTTTTAAATTATAACATCTAGCTTGGGGTGATTACATCAGATTAGGCAGTTTTTGCTTCCAGTCCATTCAAGAACTGTCTTTTTTTTGGTGTCACCTCACTGTAACCAATGAAAAAAAGAGAAAACCCTGTGCACCCCAAACACCCCAGGGTTGCTGATAGGGGGGACCACCGGTCCTCTTGTAGGGAGTCCAACCACACAGGGGGCCCATACAGGGACGGGGATTAGTGATGGATGACAATTGTGTATTTCTTCCTCCAGCAGTTTAAAGCTGGTCTCTCCCCCTCTCCCTGCTACCAGCGTTTATCTGCTGAGAAAAAGACAGTTGTCCCTCACTAATCCCCCTTCCTGTGCGCCCCCTCTCAGCACTGACACTAATGTTAGCTCTGCTCCTGAGTTTGTTATCCCTGTAAGGCTCCATACACACTGGCTTAAAAATCGCTGCTTCTACAGGAGTTTTGTGTTATGTCTGTAGAAGCAACTTAATGTTATCCTATGTGTCCCTGCACATTGGGACAATTACAGCCATATATTGAGCTCAGCGTTTAGAGGAAGGAAAAAAAACCTTCTGGTTTCCATTTCTGATTAGAGATTTCTGGCAGAAAAATCGCAAAACTCTCCTAAGTTCATCTAAACTTTGTACAAAAAATGCTCTACATGAGTGGTTTTTTTTCTGCCAAAGGAACTGGAGTTTTTTTAAGCCCAGTGTGCATGAAGCCTAACTTTGTTTCTCTACTTCTGTCTCTCTGCACTTTCTATCAGCAGCCCTGCACTCCATTATATCAAGAATCAGCTTTTCACTCACAAATTTCCCTCACTGTGCTGAAGGCTTTCTCTGACATGACACATGCAACAGGGCAGTGTAGTACCTCAAATTCATATCATAGCAATTCTACACATTAATTCATTATTGATGCCTATTAGTCCATGGATACAATGCTTGTATGTTGATTTAGTTACAGTAGCACTGACATAAAATATGTGCTAATAAACAAAAAACAGTAATGAACCTAAATAAGCAGTGTAAATATGTATATGACTACTTAACAAAAGATATCTTACTGTATGTCAATCACAATGTGAAATGCACTCATAAAAAAGTAATAATTGTGAAAAACAATATGAACAAACATATCATAACAAATGATGGTTAAAACACAACACCCTGTGATAGATGTGAAATAATAATAAATAAAGTGTTGGCATAAAGTTCATAAATTGTGCATACTCTGATGAATGGTCTGAAAAATAAATACATTTCTTTGTTGTCTTTTAGTGATCTTCCACCACACCTCAGTGCTTGTGCTTTCACTCCCGCTTACAAATTTTGCACTCACCAGCTATAATTGCCTCCCACTCGTGTTTGGCCTCAACCCACACTAAATGGGGGTTAAAATGTGATCTCCAGATTTTAAACGTGATCTCCAAATAGCAAGTGTAAATGCCACAAATCCTTTTCCTCAAGAAGTGATTGTTCCACATGAAAATGAAAAAATGCTCCAAATAGTGTGATAAAGTACAGCAAATTTATTAAAATCTTAAAGCCTCACACACCATTGCACTCACATGTGTAAAAATCAAAACAAGCCAATAAGCCAATGACACTCCAATGGAACTCATAACATAAACTCCATGCACTAGTAAAGCGATCTATAGCGGTCGCTTAACTAGTGCGCAATTTATGAACTTTATGCCAACACTTTTATTATTATTTCACATCTATGTGTTTTATCCATCATTTGTTATGATATGTTTGTTCATATTGTTTTTCAAAATTATTACTTTTTTTCTGAGTGCATTTCACATTGTGATTGACATACAGTAAGGTATCTTTTGTTAAGTAGCCATATACTTACATATTTACACTGCTTATTTAGGTTCATCACTGTTTTTTCTTTATTAGCACATATGTTATTTCAGCACTACTATTTATTCCACTTATATTAGAGGTTTAAATTCAGTCACACATTTGCTATATATTAAGTGGCAGCTTTAGTGTATTTCAGTTTATTTTAGTTACACATTTCAGAAGTGCAGTGGAGTTATCACAAGGTGTAGGGCATTTTTCTTGTGAACTATCAGGTGTTGATTTAGTTACAGCCTTCCCATCCCTGCCCACTTTTACTTGACCAGGGCAAGGACCTTTTTATAAGAAAAAATAAAAATAAACTTCTGTGAAGAACTGAAAAAATATAAAAATCTAATTATAAAGTAAAATTTGTAGATTTCAAAAACCCAAACCATAACAAATTTGTGATAGCGGGTGGAAAAATGACTGGGTCTGGCTCTCAGCATTGCAACATATGAGGCTTCTGCCCTTTGTATCTTGTTTCATAGATGACTGGCCACTCACTCCTTGATTAAAATGTATTTTGTTCTCTCAGCACCTTAGAAATGATCTTTAAAACAATTAGAGACATTTCTCTCTCTCTACTCCCATCCACAAATGGCCATCACCTTTATGAGGAGAGAGACACAGACAACTCTTTTTTCATTTTTGCAAAGTAGTGGTGGTGTGTTGATATGTGGTGCTTCGGTGGTCTCTAATTTACTTTAATTTAATTTGGTGGTTTCTAATTTACTGTGTAAATTAGTAAGCAGTGATGTGTTACAAACAAAGCATAGCCTTGGCTGCATCAGCAACAAATGTCCACCCTGTTGCCCCTAAATAAAAAAAAAAAAAAAAAGGTCCTTCAGGAATAGAAGGGAAAGGATGCATTAGCAGCACTTGCAGGTAGGTGGCTGCAAGAAGCCCTTGAAAAGGAAGAGAAAAACGCCAATTAGCAGCAGTTTAAAAAAGGTGGCTACTATTCAGCCTTGAGGAGAAAGAAAAAAGAGCATTAGCAGCACTTGCAGGCCAGTGGCTACAATGCACCTTTGAAGAGAACATAAAGGATACATAAGCAGCACTTGCAGACAAATGGCTACTATCTAACCTTTAGAAGGAGCAGTAGTACCTCTCTCATATGTTGAAACCTTATATGATCAACTCCCCACAGCTTTCAATTCAGCTGCTGAGTCTGCAGCAGCGCTACTCTCTCTCTCTCTCTATCTGCAGCCATTGGCTCCGGGTGCTGTTAATCTAATTCTGTGAGGATAGGGGGGTGGGGCTGAGCCTCAATGTGCATGTCTATGGATGCACACTGCCCTGCTTGCTATCGTGGTACAGGCAGAGGAGGAGTTGCCTAGAGCAGTGGTTCTCAACCTCAGTCCTCAAGTACCCCCCCAACAGGCCATGTGTTAGGAATTTCTCTTAGATAAAATAGCTGTCCAAAATACCAAGCCATTGACTCTGATTTAAAGTACCTCTGCAAGATAAAGGAAAACCTGCAAACATGACCTGTTGAGGGTACTTGAGGACTGAGGTTGAGAACCACTGGCCTAGAGCACTGGCAATGGACCACAAAAGAGGAGATTCTGGGCCACTCTGTGAAGTTCGATAGCACAGAGCCGATAACTTATCAGTACAGTACAGTACCCTCAATAATGCCCAATCCAGGGGCTGTGTATGTGATAAAAAAAGTCATAAGAAGGTATTTCTAAAGCATGTGGTCCTGCCATGAGTCGATATTGGTCTCCACCTGGGCATGACTGGTCTATGTCTTTTTATTTATTTATATTTTGACTTTTTTTGTTGAAAGTGCTTAGGAAAAGGGAACACTAAATCTGACATCCTATAAACAACACATCAGATTTTTCAACACAGCATAAAGCTTAATCAATATCCAAAATGACAGGGCACAAAGAAAAGTGGCAATCCTATTATAGCAAAGTATAAAGCATAATCTATTTTTATTGCTATGTAGTTGTATCCAAGCTATTGTGTCTCCCAGGTTTTGAGATATACAGTAGTATATTCTTGCTTTCTCTCAGTACAATGCTCAGAGCTATCAATACCCTGGTTTATGTCCTTCGTTCCCTTGCAGCTCTTATCATGAGCTCCAGATCCCCATTGGAATCCCTTTCTCCTCAGTGTATTGTCCGCAAAAAGCATTTTCTGTAATTTAAAATCCATCAGGAAATGTGTCTGTTCTTTAAACAGATGAAATAGCCCTATATGAGTTCACGAAAAGACAGGATAAAAAAAATACTTTATCACAATACACGCAGACATGGAGTTATGTCGAGGTACATAACAATTCTCATTGAATAAAATAAAATAGGGTCTTTAGCATATCTTATCTTATATATCTTATACATGTCATGTTATTAGACATCAGCTTCACATTCTCTTTGCTTACTCATATAATCAACGCTAAATTCCCAGTTTCCAGTAAATCTCACAGGATTGGCAATTACTAGTTTAGTACTGTAGTAAAAACCCATCTTTTTGCTCAGTGTGTAGCAATTTTCAGCAGGCACGTAGCGCAATAGGCAGTGGCAGAGTGTGTTGGGGGAGAGGGGGAAGGGAGGTTATAAAAAAAAGTTCAGCACTTTTTAAAGTCAGTTTCAGCTTTGCAAGGCTTTGCAGCACATTAAGTAAAGGTAAACTCAGTAGCTAAAATCTCATATAAACTTTAATATAGGTGGCTACCTATGTATCTGACCACGTTCCATGTTACATCTTTATTTAGGGCGAAAGATGGTGATAGTCTGTAATCCCTCATCCCCAAGCTGACCCCCCTTACAGAATCCGGGGGTTCTTCTCCCCACAGCATCCTGTCATTATTTTAATGCAGCGCGGCTATCCTTTAATCATTCACTGGAATTATTCATTCACAGGAATCAGCAAATTAAAAAACTACAAGTCCCATTTTCCATTGTAAAACATGTACCTGGGTGGGCTCCCCAGGATACAGCGAAGTCACGAACGAGGAAAACAACTCCACCACCAGCTCTTGTCAAAACTGAATTTTACTTAAACGTGGTAAAGAACCCAACCGCCAGTTCTGGGAACATACAATAAATTTGCAGACACGCAGCCAGAAAGCTGAGACCCTTGTGCTGCACAGAGCGGTGCCCTCCGTAGGATGCAGGAGAAAGACAAGTAATTTGCCTACTGTAAGGCACGACTAAACCGCCACACCTTACCTGTTAATACCCTAAGAACAACACAAGAATAACTGTATGGGTGTGTTGTGCGGGCTAGCCTGCGGTGCAGCACAACAGTTTACAAACTTACAAAGCTCTACCGTATTCCCCTCCTCCCTTAACTGGTGTCGTATCATGCTTCTGTGTATTCCTCCTGAGCACAACGCCAGTCTGCCTTGAGTTTGTAGAAAGTTCAACAGCTCTCCAATTGTAACATGCCACTTTAGGTTATGAAGTCCCGGTAATGAACAGTAGCAACAATTTTGGCCTGACACAAACAGAGACCCTACTAACTACCTACAGGCCTGGTCTCAGTCCCTAGGTGCCAACAAAGTAATGGGGTGCATGATCTTACCAACCTGGGTCTGCTCTGCATCCGCTGGTCACTCTGACCGGAACAAAATGCCTCTCCAACAAGTATGAGGTCCTGCAGTGTATGTTGTTTTATTCCTCAGCTCTCATCTATGTTCCTGCAAGCAATTCCTTGTTCCTCTGGACAGGATCAGGATCTTAGACACAAGTAAAAAGAAAGAATTTTTGAAATAAGAGGAAAATTCAGAAGCACCACATCCCATATAGTAAATTTTGAAATTAGAAAGAGGGCATTGAGGCCTATTCTGTGGGCCTCAGGGACTTTTAACGGTGCTGAGATCAAAAATATATATACAAAGTATATCATAAAATAATGTTTTATTTAAACAATCTCATTAAAAACAGACATAGGCAAAAGAAAATAAATAAATGAAAAAACAGAATGGGGTAATTCTTTGATACAAAAATTAATACCACTTTCTCAACATGTTTCGCTTTCATAAGCTTCTTCAGGAGATATATTTGTGATATTAAAGTCAGCTATAGGAAATAGAAAATATATATATAAACAATACATGTATATGTCTGCTTGTACGTCAAACAATTATATTTATCCTTATTTTTATTATAGACACAGTATTAAACAATAAATAAAGAAGAGTAAGCAAGTCTTAATATATCTGTAAACATCACATGTTCAAATATGAAGTATAAAGTATAAAAAAAAAAAAAAAAAAAAAAAAAAAAAAAAGTTTGAATAAGGGAGCTTACCTTTACAAAAGTAAAGAAAAAAAGAAGGGAGAGGGGGAAAAAAAAAAAAAAAAAAAAAATGAGGGGTAGGGTTTTTTTCGGTAATTGCAAATGCTTTCTCCTTAGTCCTCACTTCCCAAAAAGAGGCATGCAGAGAGGGATAAAACTAAGAATTCTCTAAGATTACATCCAAAAGATGAGAATAGCAGAATTGCTAACAAAGTAAAAGGACGGTTCTGATGTTTTCACTAAAACATCAGAACCGTCCTTTTACTTTGTTAGCAATTCTGCTATTCTCATCTTTTGGATGTAATCTGTGTCATTCCCAATTGATTCTACCGGAGGTAATTACCCGATTTCTTTTCATCCCTATATATATGTTCACTGACCAGTGCACTTTAACTCATACCTTATTTATACATATATACTGATTTTAATTTTTTCTCCTCTTAGAGAATTCTTAGTTTTATCCCTCTCTGCATGCCTCTTTTTGGGAAGTGAGGACTAAGGAGAAAGCATTTGCAATTACCGAAAAAAACCCTACCCCTCATTTTTTTTTTTTTTTTCCCCCTCTCCCTTCTTTTTTTCTTTACTTTTGTAAAGGTAAGCTCCCTTATTCAAACTTTTTTTTTTTTTTTTTTTTTTTTTTTTTATACTTTATACTTCATATTTGAACATGTGATGTTTACAGATATATTAAGACTTGCTTACTCTTCTTTATTTATTGTTTAATACTGTGTCTATAATAAAAATAAGGATAAATATAATTGTTTGACGTACAAGCAGACATATACATGTATTGTTTATATATATATTTTCTATTTCCTATAGCTGACTTTAATATCACAAATATATCTCCTGAAGAAGCTTATGAAAGCGAAACATGTTGAGAAAGTGGTATTAATTTTTGTATCAAAGAATTACCCCATTCTGTTTTTTCATTTATTTATTTTCTTTTGCCTATGTCTGTTTTTAATGAGATTGTTTAAATAAAACATTATTTTATGATATACTTTGTATATATATTTTTGATCTCAGCACCGTTAAAAGTCCCTGAGGCCCACAGAATAGGCCTCAATGCCCTCTTTCTTAGACACAAGTAGCTTCACTCAGATGCAGTTCTGGTCACTGAAGTCTGCTCCCACACCTGGATGCTATAGGATTCTCTGCACACAGTCCTCAGAACCAGCTCCTTCTCAAAACGGCTGCCTGCTGGATCCTCTCTCTCTCATGAATTTCTGTCCAAACCGCCTGTTAGCTGTGTCAGGAAAAACAGCGGCATCTTGTGGCCAAACAGCAGAATGACAGTTAAATATTTAATTTTAAACAAACAGTGTACAGTGTTCAGACAATGAGAGCTGCTTCCCATCTTACACCATCATGGCAGAGGGACTCGTAAGAGCACAAGTGCGATGACATCACCACACTTGTAGTCCATTGATACTTCCTCTGGCCCTGTAACTTAATAGCCTGCAGGAACAAGAACTTTGAACCCATGATCATGGCTGTACTGCTGTGTAGGCTCCAATGCAAAAAATAAATAAAAATAATGATTAATGCACATGTCTTTAATAATAAAATGCCAGAGATGTTTTCAGTCTTCAGCTTTAATTAACAAAATACATGCTACAAAGTTCCTTGTTAAGGCACTTTCTAAATATGCTCCTTAGGTAACCCCCCTGTCACCAACACCCCTGGTTTGAATCTACAGGTAGCTTTACCAATACTTATTTCACTATCACAGGGCAAGTTCAAAGCAGTCATGCACAGCCAATGCTGAAGCAATATAAAAGCTGAATTTTAACTACTGGTCAATCTGGGATAATGACACAAAGTCAAAGTAACGGCGCTAAATGTTTGTGCACAAGGAGTATTAAATCCCCTAAAGGGACATGTGACTCACAATTTACAAATGAGAATATACCTGACATGTGCTAAAATATAATAAATGCTAAAGCACTAAATTGACAAATAGCACTAAACACCCTGTGACAAGTGAAGTGATATGATGTAGCTAGTGAAGCTACAAAAAAAAAAAAAATTTCCAAAATATAAAAAATAAAGTCCATAAAATATTGAAGAGGATCTATAGTCGATGTGAAGATCTCTTAATCCATACACCACACCATGTGTCTGTGATTCCACTCCCCTAAAGAAACGCACTCAGCAAATTCCAATGCCTACATTCTCATGTTAGGCTAAAGCGCATTTAAACCACATGGATAGGGTTTTAGTGCAAGCATCCGAACTCCGGCTGTGCGTCTCATATAATCTCCACATGTGAATAAAAAAGTGTACCAATAGTGTAATACCGTAAACAAAGCTTTAATGAAAACACTAAACAGCCTTCAAGATTTAAACTCACATGGTACAAGTTAAAAGACAGCAAAAGTGACTAAGGTAAGCCTTTCAAAGCCTCCAGAGAAGCGGATAAAACGGCCACGGCGGAACCCAAGGTGTGCAGGCATAAGGTTGAATCTCACCCCTCCCTTGGTCCTGGATCTAAACCTGCTCGTCAACTTCTGAAGCAATGCATGTAAATGGGATGTGTCCATTAAAGGGTAAAAAGGATGAAAACAGTATTCTATTAAAAAAATAAATTTTATATGACACACTGTGCTTTAAAAACTTAGGGCTCATGAACACAGGATGTTTTTACAGCTGCTGTTAGGGGCATTTGATATTTTTTTAACTGCCTCCAAAAGCCCCTCCATGTTAGCCTATGTGTCCATGCACACATAAACTGTCAGAAGCGTTTGGAGGCATAAGTGTTTAGGGGCAATAGAAAAAAAACGTCAGCCTGTGCTTCCAGGAGCAGTAAAAACGAGCTGTAAAAACATCAAAAAACGCATTTAAACACAAGTGCGTCTAAATGCGGCTAAACGTGTCAAGCTGCGGTTGACATTTTTAGGCATTTTTACATTACAAAGAGTGTTTTTAATGAAAAAGAAAGATGGTTACTGGGAAATGTCTCTAAGACCTTATGGTGGAAAGCTACGGTTGCTTTCAAGCAACAATCTGTCTACCTACAGTAATTAATCTACAGAACTATAAGTATACAAAAGAGCCACTAGATGGTAATATTACAATTTACATTTACATAGCATTAGCACATTGAATAAATAACAAAACAAGATAAGAAGCATTTGCTGAAAGGCATGACACTGCCTTTCCTCACTTCAATATTGACTGTTAACTGTAATTAGACCAAACTGGGTAGGTGGAAAGGGTTGGTCATAGAGCATACAGAAAGATGTCTAATTGCTCTTTCCTCTATTTATTTATTTTATTGCCCACAGACACCCTGCACTATTATGTTTTCATCTGCTCCAAATAATTAACGCTATAGAAGACTAAAAGAATATGTTGCATTAAAAGTGTTTCAATCACATTAACCACTGGAAGCCACTTCTGTGTAGGAAAACTCCTTCCCTTAATTGTCTTAAAACAAACTTGCCATTAAAAAAAAACAACATAATAGTGGTGGACCAGTAGGAATGACTAGGTGGTGGGGGTAAGCAAACAATTAATCCAGTATTGGTTATAATACACATTTATGTATCCATGTTGGAGCGGAGCCTGTGACGTCATCATGTTGCCAGGCGGCAACAAACACTGAGAGGTCATGTCGATGGTTTATGCTCCTTAAGGGGCTAATGTTCCATATTCTGCTATTACACCTAAGAGCACTAATTATTGTGCACATAAAAAGGTGAGTGTATTTTAAGATTTTTTTTAATAAATTTAGAGTAATATGCACATTGCATGATGATGTTTCGTCTTTGTTCTTTTGAGTAACTTATATCCCAATTGAGAAGAGTGGATTAATAAAGAGGTTTAGTCATTTAAATTATCATCCTTGAGAGTCTTTCTGCATAAGAATCTGCAGCAATTTCTTTTGTTGGTCACAATTTAAAGGGCAAACGCACTTTTGACCTATTATTATATAGGTCTATGGATGGAGGTCAGCTGCTAGGAATACTGGTGTAGGAGTCACATGATGGTCTTGCACATAATTATTTCACATTTGTCAGCAAAGTAAAAAGGAAGATTGCAGGTTTTGGACTGCTATCTACATATATACATGCAGTGAAGATATGCATGTTGAAGTCTATGTTTGGAGTGGTGTTTCATTAACTATTTTGACACATATAATATATAATATGTAGTGCACACAAGGGAGTCACACCATCCCTGTTTATTTTTTATATTATTTTTATTTTTTTATTGTCGTTATTGTATCAATTGTTTACAATTAATACTGTCTATTTGGGAAATCAGTATATAAATACACCCTCCAGAGGGGGTGGTATCACTAGGGGTCACCATTGTGAAGAGTTTGTTTCACTTCAAATTTTTTTCACATTTATGTAAATGTTTAGTAGCACTACAATTTTTTCATTTAATACCCATTTATGGTTCACAACTATACAACATATTTCTGACATCTATCTATCTATCTATCTATCTATCTATCTATCTATCTATCTATCTATCTATCTATCTATCTATCTATCTACTCTGTATTTGTTCACAGTCCAGTAGTGGTCACCGCGCCTATGTCAGGGGGAAAATTGCCCTGGTGCAATGCTGAACAGTGAGCATGTATAGATCAGGGGGGAGAGGTATTCATGGATCTTGAAGTGTAGAGCATATCATAAACTTAATTGTATCAATGTTTCAGCAGCAGATTGTCTTTGTCAATGCCCTGAAAAAAAGAAGAGCTGTGCTTCATTGAAACATTGATACAATAAAGTTTATGCTATTCCCTCACTTCAAGTCCTGTACATGTTCTGTAAGCAATATATTAGTAGAGAAAGTTATTGAATCCTTAGGTTTTAAAAAAACAATCTAATCCAAGTCACATTATTAACTACAGGCAAAACTTTTCTTTTTTTATTTTGGATAAATTACAGGAGGGTTTGAACCTCTCTTAGTTTTTTTTATTTTTATTTTATATCTGTGTCCCATTGGGGAGATTTACATTCACTTCCTGTCTCATAGCCAAAACAGGAAATTAGAGAAAATCCCTGCAAATAAAGGAAATCCCTTGAGGCTCTTTTGGGGTCAATAGAACGAGTATCCCCATTGGACGATTTCCCCTTTATTACTTTTCTGGAGACAACCCAAAATTTGGGATTTTCCTTTACTTTAACTATCAATGATAATGGTAAACAAGACAAATAAAGAAGGTAAATATCCCTAATGGGGGCACAGATAGCAATAAAAATCAAATAGGTATTCTAATTAAATTTCACTCTGCCCAAAACTAAACAAAAATTGTTACCTTATAGTTATACTTTTTAAGAGTAACTCCACTTTTGTTGAGAAAAAAACAATCCATTCTGGGTGATTAATGTTCATTGCAAGAATTTTAACAAACTTGTTGCATATTCCTACTTTTTTCCATTCTGAAAAATATATGTTTGTTTGTCAATGTTTAGTGTTAATCTGAATGGAAGTGACTTTTTCATTATTAATTAGCTGATGCACTTACAGTGTTCCAATGAGCAAAGTTGGGGGTAAGCAGACAATTAATCCGGTATTGGTTATAATACACATTTATTCTGGTGAGATACTATCAAAGAGTTAATCACTTCTAAAGGGATAGTATCTCACCAGAATTTTTTGTTGCAGAGGATGCCTAAAATCTGAATTGTAGCAGATGTCTAAGAAAATCAATGATCCAATCATGCAAGAAGGAAATTGAATTTCCAGGGAATTCCTGTATACTAACTTTATACAGAAGACCCCCCAAGTTGCCACATTGCATTGAATTTTACAGAAAATCACAGAGCTGCAGACTGAAAAGGATGGCTTGTGTGGCAATTTTTGAATTGCATGATTAATGGCATATTAAAAATAGAGTTGGATGCTCAGTTAAGAAACGTGAGTGTTACAATCAAATTTGGTATCAACTTGAACTGACCTGCAATACAGTATATAGACAGAATATTAAAAAAAAAATTATCACCTTAACCCGATTAAACACTTCAGTACTGAGTACTTTAACCCCCTTCCTGCCCAGGCCAATTTTCCGCTTTCAGCACTGTCGCACTTTGAATGACAATTGCACGGTCATTCAACTCTGTACCCAAATAAAAATTGTATCTTTTTTTTAGGCAGATAGAACTTTCTTTTAGTGATAATTAATTACCACTGTGTTTTTTATTTTTTGCTAAAAAAAGTTTTTCTTAGTTTCTGCTATAAAATTTTGCAAATAAGTATTTTTTCTCCCTCACTGATGCACACTGATGGGCACTGATAGGTTGCACTGATGGGCACTGATGAGATGTCACTGGTGGGCACTGAAGAGGGAGCACTAATGTGGCGCCACTGATGAGGAAGCACTGATGAGGAGGCATTGAGGAGGCTGCACTGATGGGCTTGATGATGCGGCACTGATTGTTCTGCCCATCAGGTTTCTATTCAATTTACTTATGTTTATGTGCTTGAAATAACATGTTGGTTTTCTTGATGTATACCAAGATAGTTATATACAGAGCGCAGGCGCTACCTACTGTTCCCTTTCTGATATAGCTTGCTGTTTTGCATAGTTACATATTGTATTCTCCTAGAATGTGTTAATAAAGTTGTTAGGAACCAGTGCATTCTGGGAGATTTCCCTAGAGGAAGTGAGCCAACCACCACTTTAAGAATCTTCAGCAAGGCAGTAAGGCTGTTTCTCCAATCTCTTGCCATCACCTCTTAGCGAGCTTAAAAAGTATGTTTTTGTTATCCCATTCTGTGTTATAGAGCATTGTTTCTTTACTATATGCAATATTGTACTGATTGATGTTTGTTTTATCAATTTGTAGTTTCACCTGGCTCATTCTAATAAATTTAAGATCAAAGAAATATGGTATCGAAGTTTATGGAGCGGAAAGGTTTAGCTCTCTGTCCTACAGACAGAACAGTGAAATTTTTACTGACATCTGAGGTGAAGATAAGCTTAATTCTGAAGACTGTACAGCTTGGGGCTACACAGTGTCCATACAGTCAGATGCCTTAGATGAAACAGGCCTTCAGAAGGTAAAGCAAGCAGCCAGGCTACACAGAGACGCGCTCTGTCACACAGCATCCCCGCACGTACAAGCCGGCAACCTAATGCAAGTATGACCCCAGCCTGACTAAAGAAGAGACTTCTGCCAGGTATGCCTATACACCACACCACGGTACTCCAGCAGCCTACCCCAATGCTAATCAGGCCACTGTAGACCTTGCTAGGTTCCTTGCAAAAAACAAGTTACCCAAGGACTTGTCAAATTCAGTGATTGCCCCCAGCATTACAGAGCATGGCGATCTTCCTTCCAGAGAGCCTTCAAAGGTCTAGATATATCCTGCAGGGAACATATAGATCTCCTTGTAAAGTGGCTTGGCAACGATTATGCTGAGCATGCCGAGAGAATCAGACATTAATATAAACCACCCTGAAATAGACATAGGATAGATGTTATGGCTAACCAGAGGCTATAGAGAGTACACTATTTAAAAGGATAGAGGACTTCCCAAAAATACCTAGCAGGGGTTACCAGAGACTCAGAGAATTCAGTGACCTGTGTATGAAGTTACAAGTTGCTAAAGCAGAAGAAGACTTACCTGGCACAAAAACTTCCTTATGAGTTGCATGAAAGATGGATCATTCATGGCTGTAACTACAAATGGAAACACAATGTACCTTTTCCATCCTTTAGAGTTTGAGAACTTTGTAGACATACAAGCAGGAACGAAAGATGATCCCAGCTTAATTTTTACTGTGACTTATGTCACTTCCTCTGGCCCTAAGCAACACAGGGCTCCAGTAGCAGTCCAGAAAACTAACATTTCTTCCCACAGATCTGCAGAGTCTCAGCCAGAGGATCAAGACAGTGACCCTGTTAAGTTCTGCCCTCTGCATAAGATGTCACATCCCCTTCTGAAATTATGAACCTTCAGTGCAGAGACCATGTGGGATCGCAAAGCCTTCCTCAAAGAGAACAGCATCAGTTACAAGTGCTGCTCTTCATCAACACACTTCACCAAGGAATGCAAGGTCAGTGCTAAGTGTACAGAGTGTGACAGCACAGATCATGACACAGCCCTGCACCCAGGACCAGCTCCAAGAACCTTCCCAACTGCTCATAGTGATAATGAGCATGGCGGGGAGGCCAATGACTCTAATACAGACGCAATAGCAATCACTTCACAGTGCACTGAAGTCTGCAAAGCAATTATAGGTGGCAGATACTGTTCCAAAATCTGTCTAGTAAGAGTTAACCCAAAAGAACATAGAGACAAAGCAGTCAAGCTCTATGCCATCTTGGATGATCAGAGTAATAAGTCACTAGCTAGATCTGTGTTTTTTGACATTCTAAGCATTAAGTGCCCCAGCTGTCCTTACTCCCTTAGGACTTGTGCAGGTACAGTGGAGAGGGCGGGCAGAAGGGCTGATGGCCTACAAATAGAATCTATGAATGGTAAGACATGTCTGCCATTATTAACCATAATAGAGTGCAATCAGATCCCAGACAACAGATCTGAGATCCCCACACCAGATGCAGCAGTTCACCAGACTCACCTGAATCACATAGCACATCTCATACCATAACTAGATGATCAGGCTGAGATAATCTTGCTCCTAGGGAGAGATATCTTGCAAGCCCCCAAAGCAAGAAAGCAGATCAATGGCCCTCACAATGCGCCATATGCCCAAAAACTGGATCTTGGGTAGGTCATTATAGGTGATGTTTGCCAGGGAAGAGCACACAAACCGACATCTGTCAATAACTTTCTCACTAGTACACTAGAGAATGGTTGTCCTTCTTTTTTCTACCCCTGTCAAAATCACATCCTCATAAAGGAGCTACCACACAGCAACCCTGTACCTCTTCCTTTCATAAGTCCCCTCTGTGACAGGTGACAGCAATACCTATGATGTAGACCAAGACAACTTAGGATGCACAGTGTTCAAAAGAGCAAAGGAGGACAATCAGGTAGACATGTCCATTGAGGATAGGCTCTTCCTGGAAGTTATGGAAAAGAACATAGAGAAAGATGAGTCTAACAGCTGGGTTGCACCTCTTCCCTTCAGGCTACAAAGACAACATTTGCCTAACAACAGGGAGCAAGTATATAAACGCTTCACTTCCCTAAGACTCAATCTTCAAAGAAAGCCAGAGACGAGAGAACACTTATTTTCCTTCATGGAGAAAATATTCAAGAATGATCATGCAGAGATAGCCCCAAACCTCAAAGAGAATGTTGGTACTTGCCTATTTTTGGAGTCTATCACCCTAAGGAGGCAGAACAATGACATTTTGTGCCAACAGACTACAATTCTGCAGACTTGGCAACCAGATCTGTTGTACCTTTCTGCAAAATCTAGACTGCAACACTAATGACTTTGCCACATTTGATTTAATAGATGTAGACAAGGATCAGGAAATCTGCCCTCAGGTTTCTACCTCAGTTACAACAACTTTTCTCAACCAGTTTAAAACCCACCGTTTTAGCAGGTTCTCTACCTGGATATCACTTGTTCGAGCTGTCACTTGCTTAATCTACATAGCTCAGTCCTACAAAAGTGATCCACTAACTCATCACAACTGCAGAGGTTGGCACCACTGTAAAAAGTTCTACATAGTAGCTGACCTAGAACAATCTAAAAACAGTATAATCTCAGCTGTACAGAGAGAAGTCTTCGCCAAAAGAAATTAACTGCATTGCCAACCAGAAAACTATTCCTAAACACAGTGTTTTAAGGAAGCTTAATCCAGTCCTTGATTTAAATGGCCTGTTGAGAGTAGGAGTTTTCAGAGAAACATCCTTTAGTGATCCCAGGTCACATGTTGCCTACTTAATCATTCAACATTATCATGACCAAACAAAACACCAGGGCCTACTGTTTACTGAAGGAGCTTTATGAGCTGCTGGACTGTGGATTAGTTGGAGCTAAGAGATGTGTGACCAGGCTTCTTTTCAAGTGTGTTATCTGCCGTAAACTTTGTGGAATGTTACATACACGAAATATGGCCAATTTGCCATCTGACAGACTTAGCATTGATCCGCCTTTCACTAATGTTGGACTTGATGTTTTTGGTCCCTGGTCTGTCACCACCCGGTACACCAAAGTGGAACATTCAAACAGTAAACGCTGGGCAGTCATATTCACCTGCATGTCTATCCGTGCTGTCCATATTAAGTTGATAGAATCAATGGAATCAATGGACACCTCAAGTTTCATTAATACTATAATGCCTCGTACACACAGTTGGATTTTCCGACGGAAAATGTTCGATGGGAGCCTTTTGTTGGAAATTCCGACCGTGTGTAGGCTCCATCGGACAGTTTCCATCGTAATTTCCGTTGCACAAAATTTGAGACCTGGTTCTCAAATTTTCTGACAACAAAATCCATTCACGTAAATTCCGATCGTGTGTACACAATTCCGACGCACAAAGTGCCACGCATGCTCAGAATAAATTACAAGATGGAAGTGCTCAGTCTGGTAAAACTACCGTTCGTAATGGAGATAGCACATTCGTCAAGCTGCAATTTTTTAAATCGTTTAATGCAGTGCATTCTCTTCGTCTTTAGAATGCTAGAAGAATTAAGTTGTTTTGCTGCTCATATTCACACAGAGATCTGACAAACTGATTTCTTTATTATTTCTCGTGATCTCATGAATAATTTTTTTTTTTTTGTCACATCTCCATAATAATGTTTTTTTTTTTTTTTTCTCAAGATCTGCATTTTTTATTTTTCTAGTGCTCTCTGTAATATTATTTATCGTTTTGTGTGTCAAGTTACCACAACACCATTATTATCTTGTATTTTTTTACATCAAGGAGGTTGGTTGGTGTCCCTTGGTAATTTGAAATTGTATTTATGAAATGTACCTGCCTACTCACAAACTGTCCTTTTTGAAGTATAATACTTAGGCAAGTATTTGTGAAAAATAAATAGCCATTTATTCTGGGTCATAACAAAATAAAGAGGAAGCTAACGCTGGAAAAACTGGTGAAGTTTGCAAAGCCTTTGTACCCCAGGGCAGACATCAATTATTTTACCGTCAAAATTGGTGGCCTGTGGAGTCCTTATAATAGTGAGCACAATCCGGTCCAGGAGTCCAAGAGCTCATGAACAGCAGCAGATGACATCTATGTCCCCAGGCTGTGGTCAGACCACAGCCTGCATCTTTTGCCAGACCAGACTGAACCCAGGCCATCACTCTCTTGTCTTCCTTACATGCTTCCTTCCAGGCTGTGGCTCTGGTGTTGGAGTTGTGGCAGGAGGTGGAGGAGGAGGACCTGGAGGAGGAGGACCATGGTTGAACTCACAAACCTGGCTTTGGCTTGTGGGTTTGCCCCTTAACCCCTTATTTAGGGCTTGTAACATCACTTCCTCACATAAGAGGCGTTGGCCCTCTTCCATTTCCAGCATTTTGCAGGCTGTCATGTAGGCATAGTCCTCTTGAACACTGGGGGGGTTTCTGAGGGCCGCAGTAGCCTTCAGAAATAGGCCAATCAAAACTAACATGTATTAGGCCAATCAAATCCAACATATATTTAACATCATTAATTTGACAAAGAGAAGTATTTAGAAGAATGCTTTACCTGACTCAAGCTGGGCTCCTCCACATGTTTCTGCCTGGAAGGCCCAGGTTGGTCGTCGGAAGCCTCAGCTGGGGGTGAAGAAAGCCTTGAAGGAAGTTTGGAGAGTGCTGGCCTGGGTTCAATGTGGCCTACCAGAAAATGCAGTCTGTCATAGTACCACAGCCTGGGGACATAAATGTCATCTGCTGCGGCTCCTGATCTCAGGGAATACTGGACCTTCTTGCGTTCCCTATTATAAGTACTCCTCATGCCACCAATTAGGGCCTTCAAATAGGGGATGTCTGCTGTGCCGGCTTCACAAATTCCAGCAATTGATCCAGCGCTGCCTTCCTCCTTGTTTTATTATTATAATAGGGGTGGTTTACCTGCCACAGACAGGGCAGCTCCCTGTACATATCAATGAATATGGGGATAAAGTCCTCATTGTTGAATAGATCCATTTTGTCTGCAAGACACAACACAAGACAAACCCTAATGTCAGGCGAAACTCTCCTAATCTTGACCCAATATAGGCCTCAATCTATAAGCAGTATAGGCCACTGAAGAACCAACTTAAATTTGTACCTTCCTTATAACGATCGTTGCTTCCGGTACTTCGTCCTCCACTCACAGATCATACGTACGACGCATGCGTGTTACGCTTTATATACACTGCACATGCGTGAACCTCCGCCTGCCCCTGATGTTCTTTGTAGTCTATTCCCCGCCCCTTGCCTTTCGGTGCAGTGGGAGAGAACATGGCGGAGAGACAACATGTGCATGTAGAGGAGAGCAGCAATGAAGACAGGCCGGAGCCCCAGACCTCACGATCCCGGAGGAGATTGAAGGGCTCAAATATGTCCTTTATAGAGATGGTGGACATCTTGAAGAGGTCCGACAATGATGGGAAGCATGGACCTTACCCAAACCCAAATGTGGGAAAGGCCAAGATCATGCCTAAAGTTGTGAAGAGTCTGCACAGGAGTTTTGGGGTATGGCGATCCAAGGATCAACTGAGGAAAGGCTGGTCAGACCTGAAATTGAGGGAGCATGATCAGTACAGAAGATTCAGGAGAGTGCTGCAAAAAAGTAAGTATTTTGTCCTGTGTTCCTATTCTTCTTAACGTTCGTGCTGCCCTATGTGCTTTTTTTACTGTTGGAACATTTTAAAATGGCTACTTTCATGTTCGTGGGCACAATAATCGGTCGTAGGAAACATCGTTCATTCGCCCACTTATAAGATGTTTTTGGCAGATACAGGTTAACTACATTTGTTCAGGCCTATTTGTATTAAAATAAGTTTGTTGTCTAGGTGAGTTTGTAACTAGAATGAAATGTGAACTTGAGTCAGTGTAAGGAGAGGACACTCAGCAGCTGTTTTCACATCTGGAGGCAGGGATACTAGTGTGGGACACAAGAACAAACTTTTTAGGGTGTTCCACACAGGTGCTCCAGTGGATACTAGGGGTGTCTCCATGTGTGATATTTTAACAAAAAAGGGAAGTATTCCAGCTTGACAAAGGAAATAAAATGTTCTTCAGCTTGGAACTCTGCCAAAACAGACAATTGTACAACACTTCCAAGTAACGTTTCATATTCCTATTTCTGGCCTCAAATATATGTGTGCTAAGTATACCTTTTTTATATTCACATAGGGTAGAAAAGACTCGGGACATCTGAGGACACCAGGAACCCCCCACCTCCTAAAGAAGGAGAAGTCACCAAAACAAAAGCAGAGGATGAGGAAGGAGAGGTTTATGAATTGATCAAAATTGTCACCACAACAGGTGAGTGTGTGAGACCAGAGCTTCAGGTAATAGATGTAGCAATAGATGTATGCCTGCATATTTATAATACATGGTATTTTTTTTTTATTTTAGGTGATGTGGATGTTGTGGAAGAAGAATCTCATTTCACAAGTGAAAGTGCTCAGATCGTCATCGGGGAGATAATGGGGTGCAAACGTGATTTAGAAAATATAAAGAAAACATCAATGATGTTCAACAAAAAATTAAGAACATCATTGATGTTTTAGGCAGAATATAAAAATAATAAAATTGTACCATTTTATTGTGTATTTTTGAATGTAAAAAAAGTTGTACATTTTTTGAAAATCCAAATTTTGAAGATGCACACAGTGTGTCAGCATGTGCTATCTCCCATCATGGGATATTAATGTACATGTTTGTGGGTGTAACCCCTTTCTCCCAACTCAATTAGGTGAGAGGAAGGGGTTGCACCCCCGAAACATGTCCATTGATCCCCCATGATGGGAGCTAGCACATATTGACATTAAGCATGGGACCAGGAGGGAAATCCCCAGTTTGAATCTCAATTTGTGTGCATCTTCAAAATGTAGCTTTTACAGGGGTGACATCACCCCATCTGATTAAGGCAATATCAACACAGTTTAGACATACTAATGTCTGATATTGCCTTCACTTTATCAAAGTTGAACTTTGTAAGTTCCTGAGTTGAGTATTTTTTGCTTTGAACCATGCCTGTTTAACCAAAAAAAAGGATCTTTACAATGTGAAACCAAAAAAATATACACCAAAGTTGTTGGTTTGTTCAAAAAACATTTTCCAACGCACATGTGAATGTGCTTTGAGTAAAATGTTTTCTACTCAACAATGTGTGGCTTCTTCTTTCAATGCTCAATAGCAATTTTTGTAGTAAGTTGGTGTTTACAGTTACAATGGGGGTTATTTACTAAAGGCAAATCAACTTTGCACTACAAGTGCACTTTCAGTGCAGTTTCATGTGCACTTTTAAGTGTTGCAGTGCAAAGTGTATTTGAAAATAAAAAAGATGCGGCGCTAAAAATTATTATGAAACAAAAACCAAAAGCAAAGGGAACAAGAACTAATAGCAGGTCTGATCCCCATCCAAACCAATACAGAGTGAAGTGGATATGCACACAAAAATAAATAGTGCTACAATGAAATGACAATTAAATATATATGAATGAACACTGATATCCAAATGAATAATATATATAACAATACACAAAAAAATATATATAAAATAAAGGAAAGAAAGAAAAAACCCCAAGTCCAAAAAAAATATCAAAAATAATCCGTGATTTGAAAAAAGAAAATGTGCCAAAAAACAGATGCAGGTAAGGATGCAGGTGAAGAAGCCTTCTGAATCTTGTCACACACAGAATGGATAATCGAATGCGCTTACCAGATCCTGGTGACTGCTATTACGGCAGTCTCAAACAGCACAGGGAAATAGGTCTCCCCACAACCTTGCCAAGCAGCGACCGTAAGCAGCGGATTATCCTCAAACGTGTAAAACAAAAGGGGAATCCATAGTGTAATATGTCCAAACAAGGAATTTATTAAAAAAGAAGAATTGCACTTACACAATCCAGATGAAAAGCCAGCATGTTCACATAATAAGCAAGAAAACGGCGTCTCCGTCTGTCGCCTCCACTTCCTGGGTTCGTGCAAAGCCCAACCGAGAACGGACGTGATGACGTCATAGGCTCCTCCCTACGCGTTTCGTCACAATAGGACGTCGTCTGGGGATTGGCCACATTCGAGCGTCACCACGTATGGGCTTTAAATACACTATAAACGCCATCTTGACTGATGGCAAATAGGTATAACCTGGAGTACGGCCAAATTTTCTTACATGGCGGCCGTCAATGCACGTAATTAAACTGAAAAGCTTTCAAAGTGGAGGAAGGAAAAGTGCCATCTTGTGGTAAAAAAGTGTAATGATCGAATATTATCTCGGATGGTGACAAACCAGGAAGGGATTCAGCAGACGGTAGACGTTACAACCCAGTAAAATTGCACATTAATGGTTTATTGAAATATAAAGGCAATTATACAAATTGCCAGACATCTAAAATATCAATAATATAAAATATTAAAATGATGACAGTAAAAATATAGATATAAAATCTATAATAAACCAATTTAAACTGAGAAAAAATAAAAATATATGACCAAAAGAGAATAAAATAAAAGGAAACACAGCTATCAGGAATTATTTATAAAACAATTGATGTCCCAATCAACGTTCAGCCCGAAAGGGACAAAAGATTTCATATGGAAGATCCACCTAGTTTCAAGCCTAGAAATGGACCTGACTTTATTTGTGCCTCTCCAATGTGGGTTTATCTTATCAAAGGCCAAAAAAAGAGTGCCCTTCAGTTTCTTATTATGGTACTTGGCATAATGCCTAGACAGGTTATGTTTAGTGAAACCCCGCTTTATATTGGCCACATGTTCTGATAACCGCACATGTAATTCACGCTTGGTTCGACCAATGTACTGTTTGGAACATGGGCACTGAATAAGATAGACAACATATTTTGTAGAGCATGTAATAAAGGATTGAATGTCGTATATCCTATTGGTGACCGAGGATTGGAAAGTCTCACATTTTCTACCCGTAAAGCTATTTATTTGGCAAATGCTACATTTACGGCAGGGGTAGAAGCCTTTCATAGTGTGAAAGAATGAGATAGTCTTAGGAGGATCTATCACATTCTTAGCAACACTATGTCGTAAAGAGGGTGCACCCCTATATATCACTGATGGTCTGTCAGGGATAATTGCCCCAAGGACTTTATCATTCCTGAGTATGTTCCAATGCCTCTGAAAGATTTTCTTAACAGAAAAATGCTGGTTGGAATAACCAGTGATCATAGACCAACTGAAGTTATTATCAGGTACAGGTCTAGGGTCCACTTCTCTACGCAGCATAAGTGCCCTATCCATATCACCAACCCGAAGGATGGTGGCATCTATTTCACTTTCAGAGTAACCTTTTTCAAGGAAACGTTGTTTGAGTACCTGAGCTTGTTGGTGATATTCAGAGGTCTCTGTACAGTTACGCCTAATACGCTGAAATTGGCCCTGAGGGACAGCTCTTAACCAGGCCGGGTGGTGACAGCTAGAGAGTGGGATGTAAGCGTTTCTATCGGTCGCTTTAAAATGTGTGTTGGTAATAAGGCGGCCATTCCTGACCGTGATGTTAAGGTCAAGGAAGTGAATTTCAGTACTACTGATTTCAAACTGAAGGGATATACCCCTATCATTCTGATTCAGCAATGTAAAGAAATGGTCCCCATCCCACACAAGCAGGACATCGTCTATGTACCTTTTCCATAGACGTAACTCCCTAGGGGGGTTGTTATCAATGACCTCCATCTCCCATCTGGCCATAAATAAGTTGGCCAGACTGGGCGCAAATTTGGCGCCCATGGCAACGCCGCAAATCTGCAAATAGAAATCACCCCCAAACCAAAAATAATTACGACCTGTTGCAAATCTCAAAAGTGATAAAATGAATTCTTTTTGGGGTTGCGATAAGAGAAAATCCTGGTCTAGGTAGTAGTTCACTGCCTCAAAACCATATTGGTGGGAGATGTTAGTGTAAAGCGAGGCTACATCTGCCATAGCAAGAATGTAGCTCTCCTTCCACTCAACATCCCCCAAAAGGTTAATAACCTGAGTAGTATCTCTCAGGTATGCTGGAGTGGCTATCACTAGGGGTTGCAAGAAATTATCTACATACCTACCAATCCTGGCCGTGACCGAATCAATGCCACTAATGATCGGGCGGCCAGGAGGATTGGAAAGACTTTTATGTAAAGTGTATTTGCCTTTAGTAAATAACTCCCACAGTGCTTTCTAATTTGCCACAATTACACCATTTTCATGACTCCACAAAATTCTTTCATGGTGCTGAAAATGATGAATATTTTTGTTAGTAATGAATTACATGCATTAACAACAAAAACAAGGTGTGTGTAGCAGACCCACAACATAATAGTTAGCTGAAGAAGAGACTGTCACCTCATGGATCAAATGAATTACATTTGCACTATTGAAGTAAATGGCCAAAAAGAAAAGCCCATTGGAGAACCTAGGATACAGCTAAAAGAAATCCAGGCAGTAAATCAAGGGAAATCTTCTTTCAGTTTAAGTTAAAAAAATGTTGATAAAATTTTTCTTAAACATTTTCTGCCATATGAATGGCCCCCCTACCTGCAAAGTACTCGACATACTTCTGTCTGACTTCACGGGCGCTTTGGGGGGGCAATCCAGGACGGCCAGCTTCAAGCGCGGTCAGGGTTTCTTCTTGAAGTCCGGCCTCAGGCCCAACTGAGGCCACATAGTTCATTAAATTTCTCCTTAAATAGTTGTGTAGAATGCAGCATGTAAGGATTATATGGTTAGGTTTATATTCCGCCATGTTGATTGGCATAAGAAATAGGCGGAACTGGCTGGCAATATCCCGAAAACATTCTCCACCACTCTTCTGGCTCTGGCCAGACGGTAGTTATAAACTCTCTGGTCCGGGGTAAGGGTCCTCATGGCTTCAAAATGGTAGGCTGGTCAGAATGAACTAACAGAAAGCATTGAAAAACAGAAAGGCCGGAGCTGAAAATCAGAAACAAGCGGACAAGAACGCACTGAAAAACAAATGCGTAATAGAAATACAAACCCACAAGCACAAACCGAAGAGCAGTAACGATCGGAAAAGCGCGAATGGTCTTTCACCAAACTTCTACTAACATGAGATTAGCGGAAGGAGCACTTGGAATTGAACTTCATCTTTCTAGTGCCATCGTACGTGTTGTACGTCACTGTTCCTGACGCTTGGAATTTCCGAACAACTTTGTGTGACCCTGTGTATGCAAGACAAGTTTGAGCCAACATCCGTCGGAAAAAATCCATGGATTTTGTTGTCGGAATGTGCAATCGTGTGTACGAGGCATTAGACGCTTCATTGCAATCAGAGGACCAGTGAAACTCATTTGCTCTGACAGAGATTCTAACTTTGTAGGAGCAGCAAAGCAACTGCAAATTCCTTCCAACTTGGACACTCTCAGTGTAGAAAGATACTTGTGTAAACAAGGCTGCATGTGGACTTTCAACCCACCTTACTCTTCTCACATGGGAGGTGTTTGGGAAAGGATGATAAGCATAGCCTGCAGAATTCTGAACTCCATCTTTTTGCAAGTAGGAACTGCAGGGCTTACCCATAAATGCGTAGTGACCTTTATGGCAGAGGTCACAGTAATCATTATTGCCAGACCTTTGACATCAAGTTCAAGTGACTCTGAGGATCCAGTGATTCCCACGCCTGCTTTGTTACACATTCAAATCACTGGCCTGGTTGGTGCTCCAGCTGGAGAGTTTGTGAACAGGACCTTTACGAATGTCAGTGGAGACAAGTACAAACCCTTGCCAATATCTTCTGGAGTTGGTTGAAGAAACAATATATCTCTACTCTTCAACCAAGGTGAAAACGGCACATTGAAAAACCTAATCTTAAACCTGGTGACGTTGTGCCCATGAGAGATCGCCAGATACAAAGGAATGAGTGGCCTTAAGGTCTGGTCACCAGAGTACTGGCAAGTGAGGACAAGCGTGTCCGTAAAGTTGAAGTCAAGATCTTCCAGCAGAATGAAGCCAAAACATTCTTAAGACCAGTGGCTGAACTTGTTCTGTGCTTTCTGCAGAAGACTCTGTTAGTGACATGATGTGAGACGGGGAGTGTTCTGCCCACAGGGCTTCTATTCAATTTACTAATAATTGTGTGCTTGAAATAACATGTTGGTTTTCTTGATGTATACCAAGATAGTTATATACAGAGCGCAGGCGCCACCTACTGTTCCCTTTCTGGTATAGCTTGCTGTTTTGCATCGTTACATATTGTATTCTCCTAGAAGGTGTTAATAAAGTTGCTAGGAACCAGTGCATTCTGGGAGATTTTTCCAGAGGAAGTGAGTCAGCCACCATTTTAAGAATCTTCAGCAAGGCAGTAGGACTGTTTCTCCAATCTCACGCCATCACCTCTTAGCGAGCTTAAAAATTATGTTTTTGTTATCCCATTCTGTGTTATAGCATTGTTTTTTTTATTAAATGCAATATTGTACTGATTGATGTTTGTTTTATCAACTTGTAGTTTCACCTGGCTCATTCTAATAAACCACACTAGCCCATTATGTGCCACTTACCTGCAAACAAAGCCTGCGATGTCCGCGATGTCCCCACTGAAGGAAGCATCCATCTTCATCCCTCTTCCTTCCGGGGCCACTGTGAATGGAAGGAGTTGCATGATGTCACTCCTGCACATGCGCGCGGGAGCAGACGGTTGTGGCACGGACCCGATGGAAACGAGCGAGCCCTTTCTATAGTGCGTATGTGCCGATGATGGCGGCGCAAATGTATATAGTAAATATCTCCTAAACCGTGCATGTTTAGGAGATATTTTCTGTACCTATAGGTAAGCCCTATTTTTAGGCTTACCTGTAGGTAAAAGTGGTCTGTAAGGGTTTAAAACCACTTTAACAGCAATACTTTCCTCACACAGGCACAGCGTGTGAGGAAAAGACCGCCAATAACTGCCGAGTCTGTTTACATGTAATCAGCCGTGATTGGACACAGCTGATCACATGGTAAAGAGCCGCTGTGATTGGTCATTTACCACATTCTGCGATCAGCTGTGTCTAAAGAACACAGCAGTCACATAGCACGCTGGATGATTGCGCGGGAGGCGAGGTTCTAGTAGGTAGTCCATGGATGCCCTTCCAGAACTGGAAGTCTGGGAAGTAGTTAAAGGATTGTAGAGAACCTTTTTGAAGCTTAAAGGACTAAAACATTTTAAAAACAGTGCTTCTAATTAGTTTGACCTGACTAATCTATCAGTTCATATTAACATATAGTTGTTGACAACTGGCAAAAAATGAACACCAATGCTACTTTCTTTCTTGTGCATTGAGGGACAAAGGAATTCTAAGGCCCCTTTCACATGAGTGGACCGATCGGGTCTGCCTGTGAGTTTTTCAGGCGGACACAATTGGAACTTCCATTTTCCTCTATGGAGCTGCAGGTGTAAATGGACATCCAATCTGATCAGCTAAAAACAGATGGATGGGGATTAGTTCCACCTTCCATCTAGCAGTTCAGAACATATGCCAGTCGGGTGTAAATGGACAGTCAGTCAACCCGACCGCCCATAGAGGAAAGCGTACTGTGTCTGTGTCGGCTTTACATAAGCGGAGTGGACATGGACCAGCCATCTGCCTGCTCAGAAATCAGCAGACAGATTCCCTACTGAGCAGGTGGAGTCCACCCTCTGTGGAAGTTGTCTCAGACTGTTACTTTTGGGTATTCTTCTACCTGCAGAACTGGCCAAAAAGTCTCCAGAGGAGTGTGGCTGTGTCTTCTTCAGCTCTGCTGTTTATTCATTTGACATTTTTTTTTTTTACTGTCAATAGGTGCTTGTGGATTTGTACTTAAAATGCTATTCTTGGAAGACTCTCCGGTCAGCCAGTGAGCCCTGGTAGATTCATAATGAATATTTAAAATCTTTAAAATCCCCCCAGTAAGCCAATGAGCACAGGTTTCCCAGTTTATACTGGTATTCTTTCTGTGACAGATCTGAACTTCTGGAAGCTTCTCCAGTTATCTACAGCTATTCATAGATTCAGAAAGAAGCAGAAAGCTCTCCATATGACCAAACAGCTCAGATTCCCAGTTCATTATCTATGCTAGTATTCTCTCTGTAATAGTCCTGCAGTCAGCAGTAGGGATGAGCCGAACACCCCCCTGTTCGGTTCGCACCAGAACATGCGAACAGGAAAAAAGTTTGTTCAAACACGCGAACACCGTTAAAGTCTATGGGACACGAACATGAATAATCAAAAGTGCTAATTTTAAAGGCTAATATGCAAGTTATTGTCATAAAAAGTGTTTGGGGACCTGGGTCCTGCCCCAGGGGACATGGATCAATGCAAAAAAAAGTTTTAAAAATGGCCGTTTTTTCAGGAGCAGTGATTTTAATAATGCTTAAAGTCAAACAATAAAAGTGTAATATCCCTTTAAATTTCGTACCTGGGGGGTGTCTATAGTATGCCTGTAAAGGGGCGCATGTTTCCTGTGTTTAGAACAGTCTGACAGCAAAATGACATTTTGAAGGAAAAAACCCATTTAAAACTACCCGCGGCTATTGCATTGCCGACAATACACATAGAAGTTCATTGATAAAAATGGCATGGGAATTCCCCAAAGGGGAACCCCGAACCAAAATTAAAAAAAAAAAAAAGACGTGGGAGTCCCCCTAAATTCCATACCAGGCCCTTCAGGTCTGGTATGGATATTAAGGGGAACCCCGGCCAAAATTTAAAAAAAAATGACGTGGGGTTCCCCCTAAATTCCATACCAGACCCTTCAGGTCTGGTGTGGATTTTAAGGGGAACCCCGCGCCCCCAAAAAAAAAACGGCGTGGGGTCCCCCCAAAAATCCATACCAGACCCTTATCCGAGCATGCAACCTGGCAGGCCACAGGAAAAGAGGGGGGGACGAGAGTGTGCCCCCCTCCTGAACCGTACCAGGCCACATGCCCTCAACATTGGGAGGGTGCTTTGGGGTAGCCCCCCAAAACACCTTGTCCCCATGTTGATGAGGACAAGGGCCTCATGCCCACAACCCTGGCCGGTGGTTATGGGGGTCTGCGGGTGGGGGGCTTATCGGAATCTGGAAGCCCCCTTTAACAAGGGGACCCCCAGATCCCGCCCCCCCGTGTGAAATGGTAAGGGGGTACTTACCCCTACCATTTCACTAAAAAACTGTCAAAAATGTTAAAATGACAAGAGACAGTTTTTGACAATTCCTTTATTTAAATGCTTCTTCTTTCTTCTGTCTTCCTTCATCTTCTGGTTCTTCTGGCTCTTCTGGTTCTTCCTCTGGCGTTCTCGTCCAGCATCTCCTCTGTGGCGTCTTCTATCTTCTTCTCCTCGGGCCGATCCGCACCCATGGCATGGGGGAGGCTCCCGCTCTTCTCTTCTTCTTTTCTTCTCTTCTTCTCTTCTTCATTTTCTTCTCCGGGCCGCTCCGCACCCATGCTGGCATGGAGGGAGGCTCCCGCTGTGTGACGGCGCTCCTCGTCTGACAGTTCTTAAATAACAGGGGGCGGGCCACCCAGTGACCCCGCCCCCCTCTGACGCACGGTGACTTGACGGGACTTCCCTGTGACATCACGGGGAATGTCACAGGGAAGTCCCGTCATGTCCCGTGCGTCAGAGGGGGCGGGGTCACCGGGTGGCCCCATCCCCCGTTATTTAAGAACTGTCAGACGAGGAGCGCCGTCACACAGCGGGAGCCTCCCTCCATGCCAGCATGGGTGCGGAGCGGCCCGGAGAAGAAAATGAAGAAGAGAAGAAGAGAAGAAAAGAAGAAGAGAAGAGCGGGAGCCTCCCCCCATGCCATGGGTGCGGAGCGGCCCGAGGAGAAGAAGATAGACGCCGCGGAGGAGATGCTGCACGAGAATGCGGGAGGAAGAACCAGAAGAGCCAGAAGAACCAGAAGAACCAGAAGATGAAGGAAGATAGAAGAAAGAAGAAGCATTTAAATAAAGGAATTGTCAAAAACTGTCTGTTGTCATTTTTAACATTTTTGACAGTTTTTTTAGTGAAATGGTAGGGGTAAGTACCCCCTTACCATTTCACACAGGGGGGGCAGGATCTGGGGGTCCCCTTGTTAAAGGGGGCTTCCAGATTCCGATAAGCCCCCCGCCCGCAGACCCCCACAACCACCGGCCAGGGTTGTGGGGATGAGGCCCTTGTCCTCATCAACATGGGGACAAGGTGTTTTGGGGGGCTACCCCAAAGCACCCTCCCAATGTTGAGGGCATGTGGCCTGGTACGGTTCAGGAGGGGGGGGGCCGCACTCTCGTCCCCCCCTCTTTTCCTGCGGCCTGCCAGGTTGTGTGCTCGGATAAGGGTCTGGTATGGTTTTTTGGGGGGACCCCACGCCGTTTTTTTTTTTTTTTTGGCGCGGGGTTCACCTTAAAATCCATACCAGACCTGAAGGGTCTGGTATGGAATTTAGGGGGATTCCCACGTCATTTTTTTTTTTTTAATTTTGGCCGGGGTTCCCCTTAATATCCATACCAGACCTGTAGGGCCTGGTATGGAATTTAGGGGGACTCCCACGTCATTTATTTTTTTTAATTTTGGTTCGGGGTTCCCCTTTGGGGAATTCCCATGCCGTTTTTATCAATGAACTTCTATGTGTATTGTCGGCAATGCAATAGCCGCGGGTAGTTTTAAATGTGTTTTTTCCTTCAAAATTGAGTACTGTCCGTGATACTTTTTTTATTTGCACTAACATACAATTTTTCAGGACAAGCTTTCGGGGTATGTCCCCTTCTTCAAGGTCCAAGCAGTAATGATTCACAAATTTTTAAGCAGCATGTTAAAGAAAAAAAAGGGGACATACCCCGAAAGCTTGTCCTGAAAAATTGTATGTTAGTGCAAATAAATAAAAAAAGTATCACAGACAGTACTCAATTTTCTCTGTCACAATTGCACTAATACGGCTACAATCAAATCAAGTTCCTTCAAAATGTCATTTTACTGTCAGACTGTTCTAAACACGGGAAACATGCGCCCCTTTACAGGCATACTATAGACACCCCCCAGGTATGAAATTTAAAGGGATATTACACTTTTATTGTTTGACTTTAAGCATTATTAAAATCACTGCTCCTGAAAAAACGGGCGTTTTTAAAACTTTTTTTGCATTGATCCATGTCCCCTGGGGCAGGACCCAGGTCCCCAAACACTTTTTATGACAATAACTTGCATATTACCCTTTAAAATTAGCACTTTTGATTTCTCCCATAGACTTTTAAAGGGTGTTCCGCGGCAATCGAATTTGCTGTGAACACCCCAAATTGTTCGCTGTTCGGCGAACTTGCGAACAGCCAATGTTCGAGTCGAACATGAGTTCGACTCGAACTCAAAGCTCATCCCTAGTCAGCAGTGACTACTCATCTGTGTTCCAGATTACACAGGACCTGCTATTTAGGTTATGTTAGTATGTCTGGGGATTCTCTATAGGGTTATCAGTCCACAGTTGACATATTTTATCAGGAGAGAAATGTTGCTGGTTTTATTTCCCACCCCCTCCCCTTCTGCCTGGCTGTTGATGTAGTTCTAATTCAGGAGCACAGATGCAAGAATGCGTGTGAATGTGCAGAATGCGTGCACAGTATCAGTACCTAATTGAAGGGTTGCTAGTATCCTATGGTCTAAAAGCTTAAAGTGATTTTAAATGCTTGTTTTTTTATTTAATTTTTTATAACAAACAGGTTTATACTTACCTCCTCTGTGCAATGGGATTTGTTAGAATTGCTCAGAGTGGCTCTGAACCTCCTCTTCAAAGATCTCCTCTTGGCCTGCTCCTCTCTGGCGAGTGCCCCCATAGAAAGCTGTTTTCTATGGGGGCACTCTTGTGAGTTTGTCCCATCTCCCTCCTCACTGGCTTTGACTGACATCAGTGGGAACCAATGGCTCTCATTTCCATAGCAAATCCAGTGAAATCAGGAAGTAAGGAGAGAGAAGAGCTACAGATGGGGACAGCGCTGCAACTAATGAGGGCTCAGGTAATTTAAAAGGGGGTATGAAGGTGATACTGATGCCTAAACATTTTTTACCTCAATGTTGGAATGCAAACTTTTTTCCTTCTTTACTTGATTTTGAGAAACATCCAATGTCCAGAAATACATTACCTAAACCCAGGTTCTCACTCAATGCAGGATTAACAAATATACCCAAAGGGAAAATGAGTCACTCATAGTGTGTCAGTGGTTGATGGCCACCATAAGCACAGCAAGGCCATTGTTTTGTCATCTTCCAGTAAATTGTGAAGCAATTATATGCCTCAGGTGGTATCTCTTTCTGACGGTAGTCTTGCTGTAAGTAGTTTTTCTAGTGTCAACAGGCGACAAAACAGATGGCAAGCAGGAAATTCAACAGTGCTAATCTTTGTTCAATGATGAGAAGGTTCCAGAGCATCTTTGGAGAAGGATGTGCAAGTCCACAAAATGAGATTAGTGTCTTCCAGATCCCCAACTATCTATTGCACAAATGTGCATTTTCTGGTCTCATCACTAATGTAATCTATGTCACCTTTAGCTTAGCACTCCACACCACTTGCAAATCTGTTGAAACAAACAAGATAAACATTAAGGCATAACTACAATTAAAACATTGTTATATAAAACCACCAATGAAAAAGGAAAACCAAAAAACGTTAAAACTTCAACAGGAACCTGAATACTTTGCAGTTCCTAGGGTCCATGACTTAGGAGTAACATGTTACAAAAACATGTATTTATTTAAGCAAAGATTCATCTAAATGTCTTGTTACTTACTCAAAAAAACAGACTGAACCTAGCTTTCTCTCTTATACATCTTTTTCTTTCTACCTTGATCAGAAAGAGCAGGAAGCATGCAGTCTGTTAAACCAATTAAAATATGTTGCCAATTTGACATAACAATATAATAAAAAAAAGAAAAACACAAAAGCAAACCCAAACATTGTAAGTATTTTGTTTTTTTTTATTTACACCCATGGATGGGGCTGCTAGCAATCCCCCTCCCTTGACATTATCATGTTAATGGCAACTCTACGTAAAAAAAAAATGGATGCAGTTGCTAATTTAGGCTTTACCCAGAAACTCTCTTTCAGGTAGGCTAAATCTGTACACAATACAAAAAGAATCTGAGTTTATTTTCCACCTGACATAAAAATGTACTAAATCATGAAGGCTTATCCTTGAAAACACAACAAATACTTCAAGGTCCTCCATAATGTCCCATATACTGTGGCCAAATCTCTGAGAGCAGTACCTAAATCTTAATTCATGCCAAAGAACATTAACCAAAAAAACACATACCACACATCCAACCCTCTAAGGGCTTTAACAAAAGAGTGATTCACTCCAGCCTGGTATCTTTGTGTAAATGAAGCCACCTCCATTTTCAGCTCTTTCAGATCCTCCAAAAAACTGAAGTCTTTCTTGCTTTAGCTGACTATTCTCAGATTGTAATCTCAATAATTGGATTTTAAAAGAGACTTGACTTTGGCCTACATGTCTCAGAGAATTTACCCACCTTGCAGAGTAAACTTCTTTGGGCCTCAGTGCAGTTTAATGCCCCGTACACACGGTCGGATTTTCCGATGGACAATGTCCGATCGGAGCATGTTGTCGGAAATTCCGACCGTGTGTGGGCGCCATCGGACATTTTCCATCGGATTTTCCGACACACAAAGTTGGACAGCAGGAGATAAAATTTTCCGACAACAAAATCCGTTGTCGGAAATTCCGATCGTGTGTACACAAATCCGATGGACAAAGTGCCACGCATGCTCAGAATAAATAAAGAGATGAAAGCTATTGGCCACTGCCCTGTTTATAGTCCCAACGTACGTGTTTTACGTCACCGCGTTCAGAATGATCGGATTTTCTGACAACTTTGTGTGACCGTGTGTATGCAAGACAAGTTTGAGCCAACATCCGTCGGAAAAAATCCTAGGATTTTGTTGTCGGAATGTCCGAACAAAGTCCGACCGTGTGTACGGGGCATTAGGGTACCAAGAGTTCCTTTGCTTACTATTATTACCCACAAAACAGTATTGTGCAATGTGCCTAAACTTTTTGCAATCAAAACATCTTAGAGCTGGCCTCCCTGGTAAGGCCCTTCTCTGAGCATATGGTGACTGAGACACATTACAATGGCCTGAATCTTGAGACCTCACACTCTCATTGTCTGAGGAACATTCACCAACAATAGACTCATCCGATGTGGCCACTGCCACTGTATCACCCTTTTCCACTAAATGGCCATCATAACTCCCAGTTTCTACACCTGAGTCCATCTCTACAGCTGCTACAAAACCATTACCTAAACATTCATCATTGACCTTCTTCGCAGTAACAACAGCACTCTGTTTGTCTAAAGACGCTATCTCTGCTAAACATTAAGAATGGTCAACCTTTGCATGTTTGGAGCATATCCCTCGTATGGCACCTGGGCATCACTCAAACAATCCTTAACAAATTTAATCTCATTGCGCAACTTTATATTCTCATTAGCAATATGCTTACTCTCAGCGATAAATGCAGCAGCCTGCTGGGCAAGAAATTTCACATTTTTAACTTCCACTTTTAAAAACTCCACCTCTTCTTCCAATTTTTGCTTCTGATGAAACACATATTTGTATTGCTCTGCTATCCAGCCAGCAGCAGAGTGAAGGGTATACTTTGCCTTACTCAAGCACCCATTTTTGTGCCTGCAGCCATGGATCAGTAGAGCCCTGCATTGCTCGAACAATAGCCTCAGTGTCCTTTACTTGTGCCACCATTTTCAAGATTCCCTTTATTATTCAGAAAAACACAAGTATATGACAGTCTACTTCTCTGTTACAGCTTCTTTCAGGCAATTAGATTCCTTTTTGTTCTTCCTGAGAGTTACCATAGGGTGCTTCATTTTTTATTACTCCACCATAGTTGTGGATTAAACAAGTCTTCATTCAAGCCTATGGTCTAAATGATAGGGTTTCTCCTTTCCTTGATAGATTTGTTAATGCTTCATGGACTTTTTACCATCAGACTCAGCAAGGCTGCCACCTGATTAAACCAGGTGGATGTTCAGACCTTTGACTAAAATAGTGTTTGAATTTGGCATTCAAACTTTTGATCTGATGATATGGCCAACCTCCCCAAACTAAATCCAGGTGTGTTTGGCTAAACCCCATTAAAGACTAAAGCCCCGTTCTTACGATAAGAATATTGTACAAAAAATACTGCTTTTCGAGGCAATCTTACAACAATCTGATTGCTAGTACACAAAAATTTGTTAGACAAACCTTTTTAACCACTTGCTTGCTGGGCACTGAAACCCCTGCCTGCCAACACCAATTTTCAGCTTTTTGCGTTCTCACACTTTGAATGACAGTTGCGTGGTCATGCAACGCTATACCCAAATTAAATTTTTATCTTTTTTTCACACATATAGAGCTTTCTTTTGGTGGTACTTAATCACTGTTGGGTTTTGTGCTATAAAAAATGAAAAAAAAGACTGAACATTTTGAAAAAAAAAACAGTTTCATAGTTTGTTATGATATTTTGAAAATAGGTAATTTTTCTCCTTCATTGATGTGTGCTGATGAGGCTGCACTGATGGGGACTGATGGGCAGCACTGATGGGTACTGATAAGGCGGCACTGATGGGCACTGAGAGGTGGCACTGAGAGGTGGCATTGATGGGTGGCACTGATGGGCACTGATGGTTGGCACTAATGGATGGCACCGATGGGCACTGATAGTCCGCACTGATAGGTGGCACTGATTGGGACTGATGATCATTGATGGGTGGCACTGATGGGTGCTGCTAGGTGACACTGATAGGCAGCACTAATCGGTAGCACTGATGATGAGGCACTGATGAGCATTGATTGGCAGCACTGGTGAGCATTGATAGGTGGCACTGTTGGGCAAAGGTAGGTGGAGCTGTGGGCACTGGTAGGTGGCACTGTGGGCACTGGTAGGTGGCACTGGTGGGTAGTGATAGGTGGCACTGGTAGGTGGCACTGATGGGCACAGATGAGGCAGCCGAGGCTCTCTGTGGGAGGGACCGAAGTCCCTCTGCCAGAAGCCAGTGACAGCGCGAGGGAAAAAAGAAAGATTATCGATCTTCTGTTTACATCACGTGATCAGCTGTCATTGGCTGACAGCTGATCACATGGATCGGCCCCTTACTTCGATCTGTGATCAGCCAAGTCTCATAGACTTGATGATCACAGAGCGCACCAGCAATTAAGGCCACTCTGTAGCTGTCATTCAGCTATAGCGCAGCCGGGAGGAGGTTAAATAATAATGTTTATTATTTGACTATATTTTTATTCTATATTCTTTTTTTTCTACAACAGAGGCAGAATGTTCATGGATTTTTTTTTTATTGTTTTCATTTTTATGTCATACGCAATCATATTTTTAGCAGTTTTCAATTTTCTCGCAATCCCAGTAAGATTACTGGTCAGGGTTTTTAGAAATCTGCTCAGACAGAAACTGGAAAACATGACCTTAGCTTCATAAATCACAATCACTAGGATTAAGCTGAAATGCAACAGACTTTGGTGTTCTTCTTAAGTGCTTTATGATGGCATTCAATTGTACTTCCAAGAGTAACTGAAAACTTTGATTGCTGCAATACTTAAAAACAGTTTTATAGCTACAGTGGCTAATTTAAAAAGTCTATAAAGCATAAAAAATAGTAAACATACAGTATATTTGTACTTGATTCTCTCTTGGCATGATTAGGTATGTTTTTTTTTTTGATGTAGCACTGGTTAACAACCTCTTTAACTTGCATAGCATGATCATTAGTTTCATTAGAGGTAATCTCTCTTTCCTGGTTGATGATGGGTAGGCCATTATGATGGAAGAAGCGGAGAAACTGGAGCATTAACTGCACTCTAGACACAGGTGTAAGCAGGATGAGACAGGGGAAATGGGCAGAACTTCAGGGAGATGGAGAAAGGGAAGGCAGTGCTGCGGTGATGAGCCAAAACATCCACACGGGCATAAGATACATTAGCAGCCTCTGTTGTATTCATCTCCATCTGGTCTGCAAAGACAGTTATCAGGCTACTGACTGCTGACAGAAATACATCCAAGGGGCACCTGAGTGATGAGGGGCCTTTGATTATCTTTGCGCATACTGAACCTGCTTGTTCCTGCTAAATCCTCTGTGTTGTCATTGAAACTCTTTGAGAAGAATATGAAACCTGACATGTGATATAGCCCTTAAAGCCCAAATTGTGTTTAATTTCCGTTGTGCTACACCCTCTGGTGGCTGTTTGCCAAGTTAGTTTGATTAGTATATAGTTTTAACCAGAAGTAGTGTAAATTACCCCTCTTGGATGTTACTCCTAGGTGGGAATGGTTAATTACGCAGAGAAGAGGCTGCTATTTTACGTACCTTTGCGCCAAAACTGGAAATGAAAAAGTGTTTGCTAATTGCACATATATAAATACTGATTAACCAAGTGCCTTGTGCTAAATTTTAGTCGTGAGTGAAAAAATTATTTTCAATAAAAATCACAATCCTATATTACATACCATTACGTTATAAATACCCAAGTGCAAAAAGTGCTTATTATTCTGAAATGTATATGATACTTTAACAACTATTAATAAAGTGACTTGTGCTTAAAAGATTAATTAACAAAGTGACTTGTGCTTCAGAAACCCAGTACTTGCTGGAAAAGATAACTAATAAATTTTTTTATGATGAGAAGTCTTTGAAATATGGCTAAAAAGGGTTAAGTCCTCATTGGAAGAAAATGCTGTTTTTAAACAACTTCTTGTCCAGGTGCTGGCTTTGTGATGGTGCTCCTTAACCGTGCTCCTATTATGCTTGCACTCACCGGATAAAATCACCCCTGCAGGGGTATAGGCAGTCACAGTGTCTGCCACTGTGTAGCAGCCCTGGATGTCCCCGGCCCGCGCTTTAAATGTTGCTTTACCAGATTTTAAAAGATACTTGATGCATAAAATAATAAGATCCATCGCAATCGACTTGTGATCATCTGACTGGAGGTGACGCAAGACATTCATAGATCCCAACCTACGCATTTCGTCATTGGACGTCTGCTGGGGAAATGACATCCAATGACAAAACGCGTAAGGCGGGATCTATGACCGTCTTGCGTCACTTCCAGTCAGATGTTTACAAGTCGATTGCGACGGATCTTATTATTTTATGCATACAAGTATCTTTCAAAATCCGGTAAAGCAACATTTAAAGTGCGGACCGGGGACATCCAGGGCTGCTACACAGTTGCAGACACTGTGACTGCCTATACCCCTGCAGGGGTGATTTTATCTGGTGAGTGCAAGCATAATAGTAGCACGGTTTATGTGATAGACCAACACAAAGTGGCACATATTTGTGAAGTGAAAGGAAAATGATAAATGTTTTTTCAAAATTTTTTACAAATAAGTATGTGAAAAGTATGGCATGCATTTGTATTCAACCCCCTAAGACAATACTTTGTAGAACCACCTTTCGCTGCAATTACAGTACAGCTGCAAGTCTTTTTGGAGATGTTTCTACCAGCTTTGCACATCTAGAGAGTAAAATTTTTGCCCATTCTTCTTTGCAAAATAGCTCAAGCTCTGTCAGATTGGATGGAGAGTGTCTGTGAACAGCACTTTTCAAGTTTTGCCACAGATTCTCAACTGGATTCAGGTCTGGACTTTGACTGGGCCATTCTAACACATGGATATTCTTTGATCTAAACCATTCCGTTGTAGCTCTGGCTGTATGTTTAGGGTTGTTGCCCTACTGGAAGGTGAACCTCCACTCCAGTCTCAAATCTTCTGCAGACTCTAACAGGTATTCTTCTAAGATTGTCCTATATTTGGCTCCATCCATCTTCCCATCAACTCTGACCAGCTAACCTGTCCCTGCTGAAGAAAAGCATCCCACAACATGATGCTGCCACCACCATGTTTCACAGTGGGGATGGTGTGTTCAGGGTGATGCGCAGTGTTAGTTTTCCGCCATACATAGCGTTTTGCTTTTAGGCTAAAAAGTTTAATTTTGGTCTCATCTGACCAGAGCACCTTCTTCCACATGTTGGCAGTGTCCCCCACATGGTTTCTCACAAACTTCATACAGGACTTCTTATGGCTTTCTTTCAACAATTGCTTTCTTCTTGCCACTCTTCCATAAAGGCCAGATTTGTGGAGTGCAAGGCTAATAGTTGTCCTGCAGACAGTTTTTCCCACCTGAGCTGTGGATCTCTGCAGCTCCCCCAGAGTTACCATGGTCCTCTTGGCTGCTTCTTTGATTAATGCTCTCCTTGCCTGGCCTGTCAGTTTAGGTGGACAGCCATGTTTGCAGTTGTCCCATACTATTTCCATTTAGGTTTATGGATTTAACAGTGCTCTGTGAGATGTTCAAAGCTTGGGATTTTGTTTTATAACCTAACCCCACTTTAAACTTCTCCACAACTATATCCCTGACCTGTCTGGTGTGTTCTTCGGCCTTCATGATGTTGTTTATTCACTAAGGTTCTCTAACAAACCTCTGAGAGCTTCACAGAACAGCTGTATTTATACTGAAATTAAATTACACACAGGTGGACTCTATTTACTAATTAGGTGACTTCTGAAGGCAATTGGTTTCACTAGATTTTAGTTAGGGGTATCAGAGTAAAGGGGGCTGAATACAAATGCACGCCACACTTTTCAGATATTTATTTGTAAAAATCTTGAAAACCATTTATCATTTTCCTTCCACTTCACAATTATGGGCCACTTTGTGTTGGTATATTACATAAAATCTGTGAGGGTGCACATGCCAGCGGATGCCCCTGGAAAAACTCTGAGGCACAAAAGAACACTCTTTCCATTTGTTTATAGGAATCGGGCATTGGCGCATAGAAGTGTGCATGTGAGAACTGGCGCACAATCAGAAGCCGTCGCACATCCCCGTGTGTGCCAATGCTTGAGCGCACCTGTGCGTGCCTGCGCTGGCACCAAATAGACTATTTAAACCCAGCCAGTGCCTAGCTCCAGTGCTGCTTTGCCTTCAGCTCCTGTGCATCCTGTTACCTGTAAAACCTGTATCCTGATCTCTGCTACCTACCCGGCTTGTCTTGACCATCCCTTGAACTCCACCTGCATTGACCTCGGCTTGTCCTGTGACCTTTCTTCTGCTTCTTCCTTGGGCTCCTGTTTGCATTGATCTGGTTCCAGACCCGGCTTGCCTCCTAAATACGTTCTTGCCTGTATCTGATTATCCCTCCCGTGTATGACCCAGCCTGCCTGACCTTGCTATCTGTTGATGTTCCTGCACCAGCCTGCCTGTCTGCCGAGACCTTCCAGTGACTACACCAGCCTACCAAAGACTTCCGCCCTACTGCCAGCAAGACTCCTTGGCACTTGTGAGACTCTGCACTCCTGCGCCTTCTGTTCACACTATCAGGGCCTCGGGTCAGAGGTGTAAGGGAAGCCTTCCTCGTTCAATCAGGCTCTTCTACTAGGTACGTGATAAAATCCCAATAAAATACATTTACGTTTTTGGTTGTAACATGACAAAATGTGCAAAATTTCAAGGGGTGTGAATACTTTTTCAAGGCACTGTAGCTAATTTACTGTGATATTTATCTGTTATAATAATATTGCATTTATATCTTTATTTGCTTATTTGTAGAAGTGACTCTGTTCCACTAATATATACCCCTGAAGAAAGAAAGACTTTTTTTGAAATGCGTCGGCTATTCTGCTCATGTTTGGTCTCAGTATATGTAACGTGACAATCACCAGGATCATGTAGAACATTGGTCATTGAACATTGATTCTTCCTATCGCAATAAGCACAAAAGGAGCAATTAGCTATGCTTCTTATGTTAGAAATACCTGGGGAATAAAACACTTTTATTTGTTTTGATTTATTTTAAGGAAAGCACTTTGTGTCAACATGACCCTTGCTCTATTCAGCCAGCCTCTAGAGAGGTCCCCTGTGACACCGAATACCCTCTCTGTGTGTGTGGGGAAATGTGAATTCTCTTATGGTATACTCCTCTGCCTTTTTTAGCAGTTCCTGAATATTCTGATCTGCCACATCAACAAGGATTTTGCAGGCAATAGACTTGACAAAACATGGAGCTGCTACAAGTGGCGAGAGCACATCAGTTGGATCTAAGAATGAAGCAAAATGCTGGTTTACATTCCCTTTTATTTAGTGTGCAATTGTGGCAAGATCTTGGTAGCTAGTGTTCTGTTTAAAGTCCTCAAGGTGGCTGAGTAGATCAAAGAGGGTAGGAACAGCCAGGGACATGGGCATGGTGTCACTGTGGAGGCTTTTAGAATGTTACGCAAAAGGCAGCAGTAGGTCATGCAATTATGTGAGCTTTCACCATTCACTGTAATGCTGCACAGTGTTCTGGACAGTGGTCTGAGGAGGCCTGTAAAGCTGCACAGTGCTATGAATGATGGCTGCAATGCTACACAGTGCTCTGGATGGTGGTCTGAGGAGGCCTGTAATGCTGCACAGTGCTCTGGATGGTGGTCTGAGGAGGCCTGTAATGCTGCACAGTGATCTGGGTGGTGGTATGAGGAGGCCTGTAATGCTGCACAGTGCTCTGGATGGTGGTCTGAGGGGAGGCTTGTAATGCACACAGTGCTCTGGGATGGTGGTCTGACTCAGAGGCCTGGAATGCTCCACAGTGCTCTGGATGCTGGTGGTCAGAGGTGGCCTGTATTGCACACACAGTGCTCTGGATGGATGGATGGTGACCTGAGGGGAGGCATGTAATTGTAATGTACACACTCACAGTGCTCTCTGCTCTGGATGGTCATCATCGTGAGTCGGGAGTGGCACTCTTGTCGAGGGTCCTGTAATGCACAGTGCTGCTCTGGACGGTCGTCTGATGACTCTGAGGCCTGTAATGCTGAATGCACAGTGCTGCAACTGCTGCTAAGCGAAGCACGCTACAGACTCGACTTGCTTGCTGGGAGTGAAAGCAAGAGGAGCTCCATAGAAACTGAAACTAGTAAACATCCCTGCCTCACACATTTATTTCATATTCATTTGTTAACAAAAACGGAATTGATTTTTGTAATTGTTTTCATCCAGTTTTCGTCCCAAAATGTCTACTTTTTGTTTTTTTTATCACTGTAAAAAGGCTGAAAATGTTTTCATCAACGAAATTAACACTGCAGTGCACATAATACTTGTTCCCATTAAAATCTGTGCAAGGGTTGCAAAGCTGTGTGGTTGGACCCCTCTGACTAAGGGTTGTGAGCTGAGAGCCCCCACACAATGCTTTCCACCATGCTGTAGCAAGGAGATGGACTTCTGACTGACAGTGCAAAGTGGAGGAGGGGACTGTAGAGAAACAGGGCACACAGAGCCCACACAGAGCCCACACAGCCCTACATCCTCTGTAGATCTGTAGCTGTTTAGCACTGTGCCTACTCTACTCTCTTTGTACTGTGAAAATACAGAACCCACAACCTCTCATAGCTGCCAGCAAGTTCAGAGATTACAACAGGAGTAGCTGACAGCTTGAGCTATGAATGATGAAGAGCAGCACTGTCATTCACAAAAACATAAGCTGACAACAACACAAGCCAGCAGAAAATTCCTGTAGGTATGTGTTCATTAAAGACAATACCCTGTGCAGCACAGCTCAGACATGGGGAGGCAGGGGCAGCAAAAATAGCAAATTGTGCTGAAGTCTTTATATAGGCTACCAAGGAATATCCTGAAACCAGGAGAGAGCAGTGGCAGACGGATGGGTTTTTCTATCTTTTGCTTCTCCTTCATTGTCCAATTAGGCGGCTAGTTGTTGTGTCTTGTGTACTAACTGCAGAAGAGAAATAACAGGGCACAAATCTGGTTCTTCTGTCTGAAAAAGCTGTGTAAATCTCAGGAATGCATGGGCAGAGTCACAAATCCTTCAGTAGGTAAAACAGCTCCCATATATAGTATCTTACAAAAGTGAGTACACCCCTCACATTTTTGTAAATATTTTTATTATACCTTTTCATGTGACAACATTGAAGAAATTACACTTTGCTACAATGTAAAGTAGTGAGTGTACATCTTGAATAACAATGTCAATTTGCTGTCCCCTCAAAATAACCCAACACACAGCCTTTAATGTCTAAACCACTGGCAACAAATGTGAGTACACCGCTAAGTGAAAATGTCCAAATTGGGCCCAAAGTGTCAACATTTTGTGTGTGTGGCCACCATTATTTTCCAGCACTGCCTTACCCCCTTGGGTATGAAGCTCTTCCCCTCCTCCATGAAGACATCATGGAGCTGGTGGATGTTAGAGACTTTGCGCTCCTCCACCTTCCATTTGAGGATGCCCCACAGATGCTAAATAGGGTTTAGGTCTGGAGACATGCTTGGCCAGTCCATAACCTTTACCCTCAGCTTCTTTAGCAAGGCAGTGGTCATCAGTGGTCATCAGTATGTCACAGTACATGTTGGCATTCATGGTTCCCTCAATGAACTGTAGCTCCCTAGTACCGACAGCACTCATGCAGCCCCAGGCCATGACACTCCCACCACCATGCTTGACTGTAGGCAAGAGGCACTTGTTTTTGTACTCCTCACCTGTTTTTTTTTCATGCATCTTAATAAAATACATAGTCCTTGTTTAACAAGTTCATAATCAAAAAAGGGCATGTTTGTCCGTATGGGCATTTACTGGGCAATGAAAAGCCACTCATCCTATTACTACAAAGCTCTGTTAAGGTGGTCAAGAAGCATGCTAGGAGGGTCTGCGACCCCATCTGAAAGATCTAGGTGGTGGACCAAAGCCAACCTGAAGCCACTGCGGTAGCTCAGTATTAGAAAGCTGACTCTAGAGAAAATTTGGAAGGTCTTCAATGCCGCGTAACACCACCACTTGCCTATTATGATGCACTTGGATCTGAAATGGTACCTCCAGTTATAAAGAAGATTTCTGCCTCTAAGGGCTATTTTACACTTGCTTCAAAACAAGGCTTTGAACACGATTTGTTAATGAAAAGAAAAAAAGGCGCCTCTAAGTGCAGAAGTAAAACTTTATACTTCCCAAAAAGGTTAAAAACACTTACAAAAGGGTAGATGGGTAGAAGCACATCATATTAGTAATTAGGCAGGTGGTCCGGCGTTCTGGTAGTCCCAAGGAGTCTCAGTGATATCTGCGGGTGTAATTCTATGGCAGCATATTTTGAAGTGGCCGACAGATGGAAGCCACAACTCTCCTGGATACTGCGAAGACTGCTAGGCTGTCTGAGACAGCATGGAAGCCGAATCCAGGAAGTGACATCAGCAGGAAGGGACCAGAAACCAGCATGGACAGCTAGCCGGAAGTGATGTAATCAAAATGTGACATGTTTCGGAACAGCTGATAGGTTCCTTCTTCAAGCAATGACTAAAGGTTACTAGAAGCAGAGCTTCTTATGGTCTGTGGGCAGGCTTTGGGTGGGACTATGGGCGGACATGAGCAGGACAAAGGGAAGTGCTGAGCTTATAAAATGACATAATGAATATAAAAACAGCATACTGGGGACACAAAAAGGAAAAAGAAAAAACAGAAGACTGACATACAGGGCAAACTGATGCAAAGACATGATGCAAAAACAGAAAGAGTGATGCGCAATGCAATTAGCTAATATCACTGCATGCAAATTGAGCACAGCAACTTGATAGCACGTCACTCGCTGTGTATGCATACATCAACAATAAACATTCAAATGGTGAACAATATGGTGAACAATGTACATCAATGGATCTACAGTATATTATATTGGGTATATATGATAAGGAAGGGAATCATTAAAAAATATTGTGAAAGGGGAACCATATAAAAAGGCAATATAAAATTGTTCATTTTTTTTCCTCATTAATGTACACACAGCACCCCATATTGACAGAAAAACACAGAATTGTTGACATTTTTGCAGATTTTTTAAAAATGAAAAACTGAAATATCACATGGTCCTAAATATTCAGACCATTTGCTCAGTATTTAGTAGAAGCACCCTTTTGATCTAATACAGCCATGAGCCTTTTTGGGAAAGATGCAACGAGTTTTTCACACCTGGATTTGGGGATCCTCTGCCATTCCTCCTTGCAGATCCTCCCTATCTGTCAGGTTGGAAGGTAAACATTGGTAGACAGCCATTTTTAGGTCTCTCCAGAGATGCTCAATTGGATTGAAGTCAGGGCTCTGGCTGGGCCATTCAAAAATAGTCACTGAGTTGTTGTGAAGCCACTCCTTCGTTATTTTAGCTGTGTGCTTAGGGTTATCGTCTTGTTGGAAGGTAAACCTTTGGCCCAGTCTGAGGTCCTGAGCACTCTGGAGAAGGTTTTCATCCAGGATATCCCTGTACTTGGCCGCATTCATCTTTCCCTCGATGGCAACCATTTGTCCTGTCCCTGCAGCTGAAAAACACCCTCACTGCATGATGCTGCCACCACCATGCTTCACTGTTGGGACTGTATTGGACAGGTAATGAGCAGTGCCTGGTTTTCTCCACACATGCCGCTTAGCATTAAGGCCAAAAAGTTCTATCTTGGTCTCATCAGACCAGAGAATCTTATTTCTCACCATCTTGGAGTCCTTCAGGTGTTTTTTAGCAAACTCCATGCGGGCTTTCATGTGTCTTGCACTGAGGGCCACTCTGCCATAAAGCCCCGACTGGTGGAGGGCTGCAGTGATGGTTGACTTTCTACAACTTCCTCCCATCTCCCGACTGCATCTCTGGAGCTCAGCCACAGTGATCTTTGGGTTCTTCTTTACCTCTCTCACCAAGGTTCTTCTCCCCCGATAGCTCAGTTTGGCCAGACGGCCAGCTCTAAGAAGGATTCTGGTCGTCCCAAATGTCTTCCATTTAAGGATTATGGAGGCCACTGTGCTCTTAGGAACCTTAAGCGCAGCAGACATTTTTTGTAATCTTGGCCAGATCTGTGCCTTGCCACAATTCTGTCTCAGAGCTCTTCAGGCAATTCCTTTGACCTCATGATTCTCATTTGCTCTGACATGCACTGTGAGCTGTAAGGTCTTGTATAGACAGGTGTGTGGCTTTCCTAATCAAGTCCAATCAGTATAATCATGGAAATAAAAAGTTGTACTCAAATGAAGGTGTAGAACCATCTCAAGGATGATCAGAAGAAATGGACAGCACCTGAGTTAAATATATGAGTGTCACAGCAAAGGGTCTGAATACTTAGGACCATGTGATATTTCAGTTTTTCTTTTTTAATAAATCTGCAAAAATGTCAACAATTCTGTGTTTTTCTGTCAATATGGGGTGCTGTGTGTACATTAATGAGGAAAATGAACTTAAATGATTTTAGCAAATGACTGCAATATAACAAAGAATGAAAAATTTAAGGGGGTCTGAATACTCTCCGTCCCCACTGTATATATACATACACATATACATACAGTATCTCACATAAGTAAGTACACCCTTTTCAAGAAATGTATCTTTTAACAGCTTACTCTGGGTGTCATAGTCCATACTTCTGGTACAATTCTTTTTAAGCCTACAAAACTGGCTTTTGGGTATACTATTGAGCCATTGGGGATGGTGGCAGCTCCTATAATGAAGAAAGGAATTGCCTGCCGTTGGTTTGGTGTCATTTCTGGCATGACACGGGCACGGTTTGTTAAAGCTCTCTGACTGCCAGTCAAAGCTCCTGTCACTAAATAAAGTGGTTAGCTAACAGTCCTGTTTACACCTTGCTTGTGCTTGGTGCTTCTATGAGGTTTCGGTGGACCTTCAATGAGCTTTTGGTGAGGCGTTGGTGGGGCTTCAGTGGGGCTACAAGTGAGCTTTGCCATAGACTTCTATGGAGGCTTTGAAGACGCTTTGAAGCACCACTAAAGCTACATGGGGTATAATTTTTGAAGCAAAGCAAAGCCAAAGCAAAGCAAAAGCAAGGTGTAAATAGGACTGTAAGCTAACCATTTTATTTTGTGACAGGTGCTTTGACTGGCATTCAGAGAGCTTTAACAATACCTGACCAAAGCCTTTTTATCAAAGGAGGGAAGGAGTAAGGGGATTTTTGCGGTGTCAGGTATAGAAACTCACAATAAGCATATTAAAATTAACGCAAGAATTTTTATTTAACAAAACATGATTAAAATGAGAGACATACATATTGCACTGTTGCTAAACAGTGCTCAATTACTAACATTAGGTGATCAAAAATCATGTATAGGTAGATAATACATTGCAGCAGATGATATTGCACACTAGCCCGACATGTTTCGCTATTTATAGCTTCCTCAGGGGATGTGCAAGCGATTTATTATACTGAGACCACCTATATAGTATTTGCACCCAGAAAACACCTGGCCGGGTTCCCGACTAGGCCCCAAAGTGACCGAATCCCAGGGGGTCAGGAGGGCAAAACCATAGAGAGATGATAAGGGGGCAAAGAAATTCTCTAAAATTTGTATAAACTGCTGCTCCATATGGGAATGATAATTAGCATTAATTTGATCGGGATCTGTGTAGGCTTACAAGCAAACGCAGACTCACAATAGCAGTCACATAAAGAGTGCCCCCCTCCGGCTCAGGCTCCTTATTTTTAGTTTTACTCCATAATATTTTTGTGTGTGTTTTGTGTCTCAAGTTACCACAACACCATTATTATCTTGTATTATTTAATCTCCAAGAAGGTTGCTTGGTGTTGGTGTCCCTTGTTAATTTCACATTGTATTTTTGAAATGTACCTGAATCCTCACAAACAAACAGTCCTTTTTTAAGGATAACACACATAGGCGAGTATAATTGAAACAAAAAATCCTTTATTAAGGGCTCAGAACCAAACAAAGAGGGAGGCAATGCTGGAGAAACATCAGAAATTGGCGAAGCCTTGGACCCTCAGGGCACACATCAAATTTTTTCCTGCAAAATTGGTGGCCTGAGGAGTCCATATCTAAGGGAGTGCAGTCTGGTCCAGAAGTCCCAGAGATCCGGAAAGCAGCAGATGACATCTGTGTCCCCAGGCTGTGGTACTACAAGAGGCTGCATCTTTTGCCAGACCGGACTGGACCCAGGGTCATCACTCTCTGGTCTTCTTTCCACGCTTCCTTTCATGCTGTGGCTCTGGTGTTGGAGATGTGGCAGGTGGAGGAGTAGGACCTGGAGGAGGAGGAGGAGAAGTCGGACCTGGAGGAGGAGGAGGAGGAGGAGTAGGATCTGGAGGAGGAGGAGGACTATGTGTGAGGTTACAAATGTGGGTAGCACATGTTATTTGGCCCCTCAACCCCTTATTGAGAGCTTCCAAAATTAAAGACTCACACAGGAGTTGTTGGCCCTCCTCCATCTGCAGCATTTTGCAGGCAGTTAGGCCAGAAAAGTCCTCCTCCACACTGTGGGGGCTTCTCAGGGCCTCTGTAGCCTTCCAAAAGAGGCCTATGGCAGCCTCCTCCAGGTTACTCATCTTCCTGCCACTTTGTCTTTGAAGGTGTAGGGGAGGGACCTGGATATCAGGCAGCCTGCTTGGCCCAGCCACCTCCTGGCTGAGACTTCCCTGTGTATGAAAAAGGGACATGGTTGTAGTTTTTGCATCATCAATCACAATCATAAATTAGTACTCCAAACTAACATCTAGTTAACATCATTGATGGGACAGCCAGAAATATTTAGAGGAATGCTATACCTGGCTCATGCTGGGCTCCTCCACATGTTGCTGCCTGGAAGGCCCAGGTTGGGCTTCAGAAGCCTCAGCTGGGGGGGAAGGAAGCATGGAAGGAAGACTGGAGAGTGCTGGCCTGGGTTCAGTCTGACCTGCCAGAAAATGCAGTCTGTCATAGTACCACAGCCTGGGGACATAAATGTCATCTGCAGCTCCTGATCTCTGGGAATCCTGGATCTTTTTGTGCTCCCTTAGATAAGTGCTACTCAGGCCACCAATTAGGATCTTCAAATAGGTGATGTCTGCCGTGGGGATCACCGTCTTCACAAATTCCAACAAATTATCCAGCGCTGCCTTCCTCTTTGTTTGGTTCTTATATTCAGGGTGGTTTATCTCCCATAGACAGGGCAGCTCCCTGAACATATCAGTGAAGATTGCCATAAAGTCCTTATCTTTCAAGATATCCGTTTTCACTGCAAGACACAACACAAGACAAACCCTAATGTCAGCCTAAAGTCTTCTAAACTTGTGCAAATAAAGGCCTCAATCTAGAAGCAGTATAGGCCCAATGTTAAATCTTACCTTCGTTATCGTGATCGGCTCCTCCATTACTCCTTCCTCCGCTCACAGATCGTACGTACTACACACGCGTGTTACGCTTTATAGACACTGCGCATGCGTGAAACTCCGCCCGCCCCTAACGTTCTTTCTAGCCTATTCCCCGCCCCTTCTCATTCGGCGCAGTGGGGAAGAGCACATGGCGGAGTCAGAGCAGGTGTCTGATATTTACACCAACGAGGAGGAGGAGGAGGAAAGCCCGGAGGCAGAAACGTCCCAATCCAGAAGGAGACGATTTAAGGCATCAAATATGTCCTTTGGGGAGATGTTGGAGATGGTCTACATCCTGAAGAAGGCCGACTTTGACGGGAAGCCTGGACCTTATCCCAACCCCATTGTCTGAAAGGCCAAGATCATGGCGAAAGTGGTCAAAAGTCTGCACCGGAATTTCGGGTACGTCGATCAAAAGATCAGCTCAGGAAGCGGTGGTTGGACCTAAAATTAAGAGAGCACGAGCAGTACAGAAGGATCCGGAAAGTGCTGCAAAAAAGTAAGTAGTTGTGCTGTGTTCCTATTCTTTTTGTGTTTATTACGTTCGTGCTGCTCCATGTGCTTTCTTAACTGTTATACAGGTTAAAATGTCAACTTTCATGTTCATGGGCACATTATTCGTTCGTATCAAACATTTTTCTTTCAGCATAGAAAACACCATTGTTTTGGCCATATGCATTTGCCCACATTTTTAAGGGCCTACTTGTCTGAAAATAATTTGGTTGTGTAGATGGGTTTGTTACTAGAATGAAATGCAAACTAGATTCTGTGTAAGGAGAGGACACTCAGCAGCTGTTTAGACATCTGGAAGATGGAGCACTAGTGTGGGACACAAGAACACCCTTTTTATTAGGGGGCCCACACAGATGCTCCAGTGTATACTATAGGGGTGTCTCCATCTGTGAAGCTTGTATAAAACAGGTAAAGTATTGAAGCTTGACAAAGGACACTAAAAATTCTACATCTTGGAACTCTGCCAAAACAGACAATTGTACTCCACTTTCAAGCAATGTTTCATATTTATAGTTCTTCCCTCAAATATCTGTGTGCTAAGTATACCATTTTTTTTTACATAGGGGAGAAAAGACTCGGAGGACACCCCTCATCCTAGGAGACTAGAGACCCCCCACCTCTGGAAGAAGGGGAAATCCAACCAAGACAAGAAGAGCAGGAGGAGGAAGACATAGTGGAAATTGGCACCATAACAGGTGAGTGTCTGCGACCACAGGCTCAGGTAAGAGATTGATGCCGGCATATTTATAATACATGTTTTTTTTTTGTTTCTATCTTTTTAGGTGATCGTGATGTTGTGGATCCAGATCCTTTCACCTCGGAAAGTGCACAGATCCTGATTGGGGAGATCATGGGGTGTAATAGGGACTTGGAAAACATCAAGAAAAACATCAGTGATGTTCTTCAAAAAAATAAGAACATCATTGATGTTTTGGGGAGAGTTTAAAACCCCTCCAAATCCCTTTGTTTTATGGTGTGCTACAATTTTAACTTCTTTTGTCAAATTGGAGAAAAGCCAAATTTTGAAGAGGCACACAGTGTGTCAACATGTGCTATTTGCCATCACGGGAGATTAATTGACGCGTTTTGGGGGTGCAACCCCTTCCTCAATAATAAAGTAGCTGAGAGGAAGGGGTTGCTCCCTCAAAACATGTCCCTTGATCCCCCATGATGGCAGCTAGCACATGTTGACATTCGGCTATTTGTGTGCATCTTCAAAATTTGGCTTTTCCGGGGGTGACTTCACCCCATCTGAACGCATTATCAAACACAGTTTTTAAATACTCATCTCTGATATTACCTTCAAGTTCTACCAAATGTGAACTTTGTAAGTTCAAGATTTGTGTCTTTTTTTTTTTGGTTTTAAACATGCCTGTTTTATCTTAAATGGACATTTCTACTTTTTCTAATGTGACCCCAAAAATTGTTATACAACAAACATGTTGCTTTGTTTTAAAAACCTTTTCTAAATGCACATGTGATTGTGCAGGTATTAAAAAGATTGTTAATCAAGAATGTGTGGATTATTGTCACAACGCTACAACACTTTTGGGGTGCTCTAATTGCTGCTTTCTGTGACAATGTGTGTTATTTCCTAAGGGCAAATCCACTTTGCACTACAAGTGCAGTTTCAAGTGCACTTGTAATGCAAAGTGTCTTTGCCTTTAGTAAATAACACCCAACAGTGCTTTGTAAGGTTACACAATCACGCCATTTTCAGGACTCACCACATTTCTGTCAGGGTCAGCTAAAACAAACACAAGCAGGAAATGTCACCAAAGATTTGCTTATTTTGTTTTTTTTATTTGAGAAAGGTTTTACACATTGTCGGGCATATTGATAGCCCTCCTACCCGCAAAGAATTCAAGGTATTTTAGCCGGACATCACCGGCACTCAGGGGGGGCAAGCCAGGACGGCCACTTTCAAGCGCCGTCAGGGTTAGTTCATTTTGATTTCCGGCCTCAGGCCCAACTGAGCCAGCATAGTTGGCAGAATGTTGGCGTAAAAAGTTGTGTAGAACACAGCACAACAGGATAATGTGATTCAGTTTGTACTCCGCCATATGTATGGGTGTAAGAAATAGGCGGAACCGGCTGGCCATGATTCCAAACGTGTTCTCCACCACACTTCTGGCTCTAGCCAGCCGGTAATTGAAAACCCTCTGGTCCGGCGTGAGGGTCCTCATCGGGAATGGTCGCATAAGATGGTCCCCTAGCGCAAAAGCTTCATCCACAACGAAGACGAATGGGAGTCCTTCCACATTGTCTTCTGGAGGTGGCAAGTCCAAGCTGCCATTCTGGAGACGCCTGTAGAACTCCGTCTGGGCGATGACTCCACCATCGGACATCTGGCCATTCTTCCCCACGTCCACATACAGAAAATCATAAGTAGCTGACACCACCGCCAACATCACAATACTATTGAACCCCTTATAATTATAATAGTACGACCCCCAGTTGGATGGTGGGATAATGTGGACGTGTTTCCCATCAATTGCCACAGCTGGGCAAAGTGGGAGGCCACAGTATGCTATTCCTGTGGCATGGAAGGAAACTGTGGAGTAAAAAAAAAAAAATAGTCTTTTTGCACATAAACATGGAAAGCAGATTAGACACAAACATTCCTGGCCAACATCAAGATAACATTTATTTATGGGAATTTTTAAAGACCAAAGTATAAGGTACACCGATCATATCCCCCCCCCCCCTGCTCATGGGCTATTTCTAACATTATAGGGGGGGGACTCTTGGACAGGTAACCCTCTCCACTTCATTGAGAGATGAAGGCCTAAATAATGGGTATTACTTTGAACAGCCCCTCCTTAGTTACACTGTTGGCAGCACACTGGACAGGTAAGAAGTGTCATAATACAAAGATATAAATACACACTGTACACATTTGAGCACATTTGGACATTCTGCTATTACCTATCAAGATAATAATAGGATACAAAAACTTTAAACATTACCATCTGAAAGTATACAGGCAGGCCCTTGCACTACATGCTTTGGAGAATCCATCCATACATCTGACCACAAAAGAGATGGGTATAGTGTGTATGGGTTTGGCAAAGTCAGCAGATAGATGATTGAGGATAGATAGAGAATTGGTATCAGCTGACTTAGCAGTTGGAGGAAGGGAGGGTTCAAAATGATTTGGGGACCCCCCAAAAAAAGGCCTCTGGCACTCTGCCTGAATTTAAAGCACAAATCACATTTCAAAACATTTTAGGGGTGTTTGGGGTAAAGCACTACTATGGAGCTGATAAAATACATTGTTAAGTGACTACATGAGGTGAATATAGGGCCAGGAGAACATGCTGGGGAGGTAAGTGAAGGCAAATATGTATGAAGGACAACAAAAATAATTACAAAAATTTCAAGCATGCATGAGGACAAAGGGGACATTCACAGCATATTCCAATCATGGTAATTAGGGAATGAGGAAAGAAATACAATATATTATCAAATATTATATACAATAAAATGTGATATTAAAGGATAAAAATCTTACCTTAATATACTCCTTCTGCAGGACCTGTATGATGGCAGAACAGGTCTCTGGGATAATGATACCCAGAGCCTGGGGGGAGATGCCTGTTGAGAACTTGAGGTCCTGCAGGCTTCTCCCTATCGCCAAGTACCGCAGGGTGGCAACAAGCCTCTGCTCCGGAGTGATGGCTTGCCTCATGCAGGTATCCTGCCTGCTGATATAGGGGGTCAGCAAAGCCAACAAACGGTGAAATACGGGGGCCGTCATCCGGAGAAAGTTTCTGAAATCATCAGGATTATTCTCACGGATCTCACGGAGCAAAGGCATATGACAGAACTGGTCACGCTGAAGCAACCAATTCTTGGTCCATGAACTTCTCCCCACCCTGTTCATGGACTGGACTTGTGTCAATGTCAGGCTGCTCAGAACGAAGTAACAGAACGCACTGAAGAACAGCAAGGCCTGTGAAGAGCGACCTGAAAAACAGTAACGAACAAACAAGAACAGAATGACAAGAGTCACGCGTCACTTGCTGCATGCACTGAAGAGCAGATACAAACCCACAAGCACAAACTGAACAGCAGAAAACGATCTGAAAACCACGAGTCTGGAAAAGCGCGAATCATCTCTCACCAAACTTTTACTAACACGAGATAAGCAAAAGGAGCCCAAAGGGTGCCGCGCTTGGTTCTGAACTGGCCTTTTCTAATCTGGTCGTACGTAGTGTACGTCACCGCGTTCTTGGCGACCGGAAATTCTGACAACTTTGTGCGACCGTGTGTACGCAAAACAAGTTTGAGCCAACATCCGTCGGAAAAAATCCATTGTCGGAATGTCCGATCGTGTGTACGGGGCACTAGAGTGTATCTGGAGAGATAATTTAACAAGATAAGCTAAGCATCATCGAAATCGCTGGTTCGTCACTGTCAGGCAGCCGCCATGATCTTTTCTACAAAAGTACAAAATAATGTACTCTATAAATAACATCATGTGGTTTTGCGGGATTAGGATTCCTGGGCCCCAAGCATCTCTGTAATCGATTCAGGAGAAGCTCAGTAGTTGGTGGGTATTGCAATAAGGTATTAAAATTGCCTCAGAGCATAGGCATTAACTCTTCAGGTCCAGTAGCATCAGGCAATCCTCTTACTCTAATATTGTTTTGTCGATTCCTATTTTCTAGATTGTCTATGGTGGTAATGACATAGTTTAAGCGATTAACCTGTTCTCGGTGCATAACTTTAGACTGGGAAAGCTTATTTTCAAGAGTAGTAATCTTTTCTTCTAATCGTCCATCCTATCTTGAGTGCTTTGTAAGGATGTTTTCAATGAATGCAACTCTGCCTTGTAGGAGGTTCCCAATCTGCACACATACCTGTCCATGTTTTTTCTTGTAGGCAACGATCGGATATAGGTCTGCATGTTCCATGTTTCCTCCACCGATGCTGATATTGCCACCAGAGCTGAACAGCCTTTCTAGACATGGCTGCTGCTGCACCTCTTTTTCCCCGCTGTGATTGCGGGGCTTTAGCCAGCATATCGGCGGGTCTAGCTATGAGAATGCACGCCTGGGATCAGAGTATAGCTAGATCACTTCCTCAGCCGCCCATGTGCAAACCATGCCCAGATGTGCAATTTAACTTATGTTTACAAATAAAACCACAGTGAGCACTATGTCAGCTTTACATTTTTTTAAGTACTGATCAACCTCATGCCACTGGAACCTCTGATGCTTGCTGGATTGAACAAGTGAAGGATTAACACGAGAGTGAGAGCTTTCTGTCTGGTCCAGTTACTCGGGATGGAGTTTTGTGATTGAGTGCAGTTTGACCTTTGTTATGGGCTTCAAAGTGATAGTGTGTTCCAAAGGGCATCTAGGTGAAGGTTTTGCCTATTACATGTTTTTCCTCACTGAAGGTACAGACCTTGGTTGGATTTGATAACATTTTGCACTTTTAATATTGTGACTTTAATGATCATTTGGTCGTTTGCATTTGCAAACTAATATACTGGGCACAATGTTGTGGATTATTGGATTTGATCACATCCAAATTTCTTTTCTCATATTGAACATGTTTTCATTATTATTGTTTTTATTACATTTTATTTTATTTCACCAATTTTGGGTTATTGTCAATAACATATAATTAAGATGTACACACATTAAAACACAGTACATGGTTCATTGATTATTGCCCATTCATTTATTTACTTGGAGTACAGAAAACATCCATACAACTGTTTGGGGTGATTTTTATTCACTTATTTTCTTATATTCACTTATTTTGCTTGCAGCTTAGTTTGTGGAACTTGTGCACAAGATTATTTAATATAATAACTCACCATTGTGCCATTACTTCTGTGTTTGCTCTATTTGTATCAACACCTCCTCAGTAAAGACTTCCAAATGCGATTCTTTTATGCCTGCAAAAATTTGATTTTTTTGGTAAGGCAGAGTATGCTGGGGTGCCTAGGGCTCACAATCACTAACATTTTTTTCAATTATTTTGGAGTTTAATTGCAAAAACTGAATGTCACAGTCACCCACCTGGCTCCTCCAAACCCCCCCACCTGCCCACCATTCCCCACATCGTCAAGCCCTCCGCCATTGCAATCCATGGCACCTGCACGCAGACCACATAACCTCCATGCTGGATGCCAGGGAGCTGCCTCCTACTGAGGGCTTCACCACCTCCTTCCTCCGTCCTTGCTGTGTGCCAAGCCCTGTACCCGGGAATTAACCTTTGCTGTGCCCTGTGCCAAGGACTTACCCCTTGCCGGGTCCTGTGCTTAGGACTGAACCTATGTTGTACCCGATCACTGCCTACCCTTGCTGTGTGTCCAGACTGCTGCCCTGTATTGTGTACTTGTCGTTTGCTGTTGTTTATTCTTAACTCTGACCCTTGACTGCTCCCTGCCAGTCCCCGTATTTCAACAAAAGCCTTGTGTGTACTTTTGCTCTCGGTGTGTGTTCTGTCCCACCTACACCTCCGTCACACTAAAAAAAAAAAAAAAAAAAAGAAATATATTTTATCTAATAAAATTCAGTTTCTGTTATGGAAATGTGCATGTGCTTTGTAATTCACACTTACAACGATCTTTAAAAAAATTATTTATGTACCTTCTACATATAATATGTCTTTTGGGTCCATTCGCTTTCTGTTTTCATTACAGCGGATTAATTGTGTGTTTAGCGTGATGTGCAGTGTTAGTTTTCCGCCACACATAGCTTTTAGGCCAAAAAGTTACATTTTGGTCTCACCTGACCAGAGAACCTTCTCTCACATGTTTGCTGTGTGCCCCACATTGCTTCTCAAAAACTGAAAACTGGACTTCTTATGGCTTTCTTTCAACAATTGCTTTCTTCTTGCCACTCTTCCATAAAGGCCAGATTTGTGGAGTGCACGACTTATAGTTATCCTGTGGACAGATTCTTCCACCTTAGCTGTGGATCTCTGCAGGTCCTTCAGAGTTACCACAGGCCTCCTGGCTGCTTCTTTGATTAATGCTCTCCTTTAGTTTAGGTGGACAGGCCATGTCTTGGTAGGTTTGCAGTTGTGCCATACTCTTTCCATTTTCGGATGATGGATTGAACAGTGCTCTGTGAGATGTTCAAAGTTGGGATATTTTTTATAACCTAACCCTGCTTTAAACTTCTCCACAACTTTATCCCTGACCAGTCTGGTGTGTCCCTTGGCCTTCATGATGCCTTTTGTTCACTAAGGTTCTCTAACAAACCTATGAGGGCTTTACAGAACAGCTGTATTTATACTGAGATTAAATTAACGCAGATAGTCTCTAATTAATAATTAGAGACCTTCTGAAGACAATTGGTTCCACTGGATTTTAGTTAGGGGTATCAGAGTAAAAGGGGGCTGAATACAAATGCACGCCACACTTTTCAGATATTTATTTGTAAAAAAAAAATTAAAACCAATTTATCATTTTCCTTCCACTTCACAATTATGTGCCACTTTGTGTTGTGTGTGTCTATCACATAAAATCCCCAAAAAATACCTTTATGTTTTTGGTTGTAACATGACAAAATGTGGAAAATGTCAAGGTGTATGCATGCGTTTTCAAGGTGCTGTATTTGTGGGTGCCCTGCTGTGTAAATCAATGTCCTTCAACAATGAGTGTTTCCTTAAACAAAAGGAAGGAAACCTTTCAAGACACCAATTTCATTGTTGATTGGTTGATTGACAAAAAGAAAGTACAGAATTAGGATGAAGGAAATAAATGTAACTTATCTTCGCTGAAAAAAAAAAAAACATTTGGATATTTTACACTATACCCTCCTCTTTTTAATATAGATAGTTATCTACTTTGATCTTTTCAAAGTTTCTTTTAAAAAAAAAATGGATCCTCAGACTTTTAGTCTCAAGATTAATGTATCAAATTAGGAATTTTCACAGTAACTAATGGATTTTGGAGATTACTTCATTAATTCATATTACAGTGTTTTCCTAACTGATTAATCTGTTATTGCTTGCCTACACCACAGCATTGTTTTGATGGCACATGGTACATGGCAGAGGACAGAAAACTCCTACTGAGCCATGAAACAAGAGATGTGTTTTTTAGTCTTGATTCAGACCTGCCTCAGAGTGACAGGCCTGGGAGTTTATTTGTTTTGAATGTTTCCAAATATGCCTGAAAGTTAAAGTGTTTTTTCAGCACACAATTAATTTGCTTTTTTTTTCCTCTTTATTGCTTATCAAATACAATAATAATAATACAAATTGCATTTGATATTTCTGTACGTTTCCCCTACTTTCATACATAACTTTTTCATATGCTATGATATGGTTAACTACATTCATCCATTCTCTGATAGAAGGAGTTATAACTTGCATCCGTCTCTGACCATTCTTTATAATTCAACAACCCCAACAAACATACTACAGGTGTACAAGGCACCAGTCTTTATATTATTTCAGATAATTTTTTTATTACTTGACTCCAATGTCCCATTACTTCCCTACATGACTAAATCCAATGGCAGAAATCCGCTTCATCTTGATGACATTGCAAAAATTCTGATGTTGGCCTTCTACACATTTTATATAGTCTAATAGGGCTAAGATATATCTGGTGCATTATATACAATTGTGTCATCTAGTTATTATCTATTGGTGATACAAACAATCCGAGGAGCATATCTCCTCCCATTTCTGGGATCAAAACCTGCCATTTGTCTCTTGCTTTCAATGGTTCTCTGCCTATTTTAGCTTGTAATAGAAATGAGTACAATATCGACATCAGTCCCTTTGGCCCCTGTGACTTCAGAATTCCTATAAGGGGGTATTTTAATATCTTAAGATTCTGCTTGCCAAATTGCGCCTGCAGGGCATGTCTTAATTGTAAATATTCATAAAAGTGTTTATGTGCTATATCATGTTGTGTATTCAGGCATTCAAAGGTTTGCATAGTTCATACAACTACCAGTTCATTAGTGAATATGTGTGAGTGCGCTGCCCCCTTTTCTATATATATCACCACCTGTATTCCTTACCAACTACCAATGATCAATATTCCACGTGCATATATTTAAACTATAGATCAATAAATCATATGTATAACAAAAAATCATATATATAACAAGAAAAGTCCTTCAAACATGTTGCAAATTCTTGTGTTCTTTAAAGTGACTGGCGTGCTCCTATGTTACTTCAATATGTGACTGAGTGGGACCCTCCACCATTCAGATTGGCCACTCACCAGATGTTTCACTAGGGGTACGCCTTTGGTTCATTCAGGGATAACCATTCCACACAGGTACCACTTCTCACCAGTACACAACTTGTGTTCTAATACTCCTCATAGGAAAGCATAGGAACAGAAGGCGATCATAGCGCAATATGTTTAAACCATTTATTTTAAAAGATATCAAAGGTTAAAATCACTCACATTTAAAAGTGCCCTTTTGCCGGCACGAAGCTTTTCCAGCAGTTACGGACGAGCGTCTAATAGCATGGTTCGCCTGGTACTGTAAGCGGTCTCCACGCTTGGCTTGCACTCCAAGCCTCGTTTCCGTTTTCGTCCGGTCACGTGATGCGTGAAAATCTCCCAGCAGCCTCTACGCGTTTCGCATCATCAAATGCGTCATCAGGAAGCTGCCGTTTGATTGGTGCCCTTTCTATTTATACTATGTGTGGCCGGAAGTGTGCATTCCGCCATTTTAACTAAGGTGATGCTCCCATCTGTAACTTCCTTTCTGTTATCGCCATTTTGACTAAGGGTTTTTCCCTTTTGTTTAATACACGCTTATATCACTAATTCCCCTTTACATTTTCTTAGTTTATATTCCGATTGATGGGGATGTTAACCCATCTATATCTGCTGGAGAGGCTTTTACAATGTCTTAAACACATTACACATTTTTTAAAATATTGAACCTTCTGCCCATTCTGCCCTGGCCGTTCGTCCATGTACAATATGGGACAGCAAAAAAACCCATTCTTTGCACTAATCAGACAAAGTTCAAACAGATATTCTAAAAACCGTATATACTTTATCTGTATGACCCCTATCTCTATACTTTTCTATGTATAAAACTTTTTTATGTGATAAAAAATCAAATAGATCAAACAATATACAAATGTAAAAAATGAAAAACATATCAAAATGAAAAAAATGAAAAAAATATATATAATAAATGAAAAAATATAAAAATAAAAATAAAATAAATAAAAAATAAAAAATAAATAATAAGAAATAAAATAAATAAAAAATAAAAAATAAAATATAAAAAATAAAATAAAAAATAAAAATAAAAAATAAAAATAAAATTAAAAATAAAAATGAAATTAAAATAAAATTAAAAATAAATAAAAATAAAAATAAAAATAAAAATAAATATGAAAATAAAAATAAAATGTATTTCTATACTAGTTAGTAATTTTCTAGATAGCAGTTGATGTCAAGTTCCACGTTCATCCCTTTTGGTTTCATAGTTTCCATTTTAAATATCCAATGGGTTTCATTTCTTGATACCTCCCTTCTCATATTAGTGTTTCTCCAATCTTTTTCTATTCTATCTATTCCATAGAATTTTAAATGTTGGGGGTTTCTGCCATGTACATCCCTGAAGTGTTTAGATACACTATGGTGTTTAAATCCTTTTTTGATATTTCTAACATGTTCTCCTACTCTCACCGATAGGGCTCTCGTTGTTCTACCCACGTATTGCAGCCCACAGCTGCACTCCAATACGTAGGTAACATGTGTGCTAGCACATGTTATGAGCTTATCAATTTTAAAGGTTTGCTTGTTGCTGCTTGATACAAAATTAGTTGTTTTTCTATCACTTTTATTGGTAGACCTGCACGCTTTACATTTTCCACACCTGAAAAAACCCTCCTGCTCAAAAAAGGTTGTCATCCTTTTAGGGGGGTCTGGTACATTTTTTACTATTTTATCCCTAATCCTTCTAGCTCTCCTATATACGAACGCTGGTTTGTTTGGCAGGACCTTGCTCAACTGTGGATCATTACTGATTATGGGCCAATGTTTTGTTATAATTTTTTCTAATGTTTTATATTGTTTGTTGAATGCTGTTATAAATGGTACTTTATCCTTATGGTTATGATTTCTAATTTTATTGGTTAGTGTTAGCTCTCTATCCATATTGGCTATTTTAAGACGCGTATCCTCCAGTGTGTCTTTGTGGTACCCCTTATCTATAAATCTCTTAATTAATATATCTGTCTGTTGAAAATAATCCTCTATTTGGTCACAGTTTCGTCTTATCCTAATAAACTGGCTTTTTGGGATTGCTTTTTTCCAATGGGGGTGGTGACAGCTCCCCATCGGAATGTAACCATTCCGATCCGTATCTTTGAAGTGTGTTCTAGTTCCCAGTTTGTTTTTGTTCTTATAAATTTCTAAATCCAAAAAATTAATTTTTTGTTGGTGTACTGTAGCTGTAAATTTAATATCATATTTATTATGGCCAATATGTTGGATAAATGCTTCCAGTTGTTGTTGGCTGCCCTTCACGTGACCGGACGAAAACGGAAACGAGGCTTGGAGTGCAAGCCAAGCGTGGAGACCGCTTACAGTACCAGGCGAACCATGCTATTAGACGCTCGTCCGTAACTGCTGGAAAAGCTTCGTGCCGGCAAAAGGGCACTTTTAAATGTGAGTGATTTTAACCTTTGATATCTTTTAAAATAAATGGTTTAAACATATTGCGCTATGATCGCCTTCTGTTCCTATGCTTTCCTATGAGGAGTATTAGAACACAAGTTGTGTACTGGTGAGAAGTGGTACCTGTGTGGAATGGTTATCCCTGAATGAACCAAAGGCGTACCCCTAGTGAAACATCTGGTGAGTGGCCAATCTGAATGGTGGAGGGTCCCACTCAGTCACATATTGAAGTAACATAGGAGCACGCCAGTCACTTTAAAGGACACAAGAATTTGCAACATGTTTGAAGGACTTTTCTTGTTATATATATGATTTTTTGTTATACATATGATTTATTGATCTATAGTTTAAATATATGCACGTGGAATATTGATCATTGGTAGTTGGTAAGGAATACAGGTGGTGATATATATAGAAAAGGGGGCAGCGCACTCACACATATTCACTAATATTTTTACCCATCTAAATGAAGGGTCGTTTTTGAGTGCAGCATACCTAATATTTGGTACATAGTAAAACAAAATAAAGTTTGGTTTTGCGCCGGTGACACGCACATAGATAACTACCAGTTCATGTTCATATAACTGCTCTAATACAACCACACCTTTCTGTTTCCAGAAATTTCCATCTGGATTTCCTCTCAGCTGTTCAAATGCTGGATTATTCCAGATCGGAATATCCCTAAACCCTACTATTTCCTTAGTTTCTTTCCACACCACTCGTGCCATTGTTAACACGGGGATCTTAATTTTAGGTAACCTCGCTGTTTGTGCTTACATTCCTAGTGGAGTATTTCCACTAGGTACTTTTCCACTCCTCCTGCTCTTTCCTGTCTTACCCATGTCTGTAGCTTTTTTAACTGCCCTGCTAGGTAATATAATTACATATCTGAAAGTACCATCCCTTCTTCAGTTTTCAATCATTGTAGTGTTGCTATTTTAAGTTTGGATCTACCATTAGCCCATATAAATTTTATAAATTGTGAATTTAACTTTTTAACCACTTCAGCCTGGGAAGGTTTTACCCCCTTCCTGACCAGAGCACTTTTTACAATTTGGCACTGCCTCGGTTTAACTGGTAATTGCGCGGTCATGCGGTGCTGCACCCAAACTAAATTTGCGTCCTTTTTTTCCCACAAAATAGAGCTTTCTTTTGGTGTTTTTTTTTTTTAATTGTATTTTTATTGGGTTATAAAAGAACATAAATAAAATTGTTACATAATGTACAATATATTAATAATGTTAAAAATGAACAATGTCCAAACACAGCACAGGGGTAATCTGTATATCTAATCAAGAATCTATAAGAGAAACAGCTCATAGGTAAACAATAGAACATAAAACCAGAGAGCAATCAAAAAGATACAAAAATGAGGAGTACTGTGGAGAGTATATGGTATGTGGTAGAGAATTTTTTTTTCTAAAAGGGCACCAAGTAGTTTAGGTAGGAAAGGGAGAGGGGGGGGGTAGAGACAAAATTGATGTAATGTCACTAAAAATCTTAATGTGGCAGTTGGCATAGGGGTCCCATATTCCGATCTATCCCAAGGTTCCCAAACTTTAACAAATTGGGAGATAGAATCATGCAATGGCTGTCAAAAACTCCATCCTCCGAACTTCCCCCACCAGATGGAGGAATCTGGACCACGGGGGAGGCGCAGCAGACAGCCAACACAATGGGATAAGCTTTTTGGCTGCTAATAAAATGTAAGAGATCAGTCGATTGTTCCTTTTGGTTAAGCCTGAAAAAGGGAGACCCAACAAACAATTCAAGGGGTCTAGCGGGGGGGACACATCCACCACCTTCTGTATTAGTAGCATCACATCATGCCAAAAGGGTTGGATCAGGGAGCAGTGCCAAAAAATATGGAACAAAGAACCTATGTCAGTTCCACAGCGCCAACAGTGCAGCGAAACTGAGGTATCGTCTTTGTGAATGATGTCAGGAGTCTTGTACCAAAACATAAGGATCTTAATGGATGTTTCCCTTTGGGTTACACATGTAGAGGACTTAAAGATAGAGGACCAAATCCTATCCCACATTTGAACCGTGACAGGTCGAGACAATACATGGGACCATCTCCTCATATAATAGTGTGTGGTCTCAGTAAGAGGGGTCGACTCATGGAGGATACGATGGATAGAGGATATTAAATGTAGTTGATGAGGGCCCTGAGAGCATAAATATTCAAAGGTGGTCGGCTTATCAAGAGTCAAGGTCGGAGACTTGGAGAAAAAGAAATGTCTAACCTGTAGATAGAAATGGAAAAGATGGGAAGGTATATCAAATTTCTCGCATAAGGTATCAAAAGTATGTAGTTGCCGTGTGATTGGATGGACCAAATTCCGGAGCTGAAAAAGAGGGTGGTTAAGCCATGGAAAAACCCTGCCCAGGGACAGACTGTCTGGTATGATTGGGTTAAACAGCACATTCATAAGGGGAGGGCAAGGCGAGGCAAGAGTAACGTTTTTTAGACATTTACACCATATGGATAAAGTAAAAGTCATTGGAGCAGTACATTGACGTTTAAATAAAGGGTCCAGGGAGGGGAGGGTACCCCAAACTAAAGAGCATGGGTGAACTGGGTATAATACTCCCTTTTCAATGGCAGACCACTGGTTTGGAGCATGTAATGAGGACCATGAAACAATAGCCCTCAAGTTGTGAAGCGTAATAATACTTAATAATGTCCGGGGCTCCCAATCCCCCCCTGGATCTTAGGGAAAAAAAACACTGAGCTCGCTATGCGGTGGGCCCTGCTGCCCCATATGAACTTCAGAAAACTCCTCTGAAGTGCTTTTAGTTGAGAGTAAGGTACGGCAACTGGCAATGTTTCAAAGTGGTAGAGTAATCTGGGTAAAATAGACATTTTTAAGACATTGATTCTACCTAATAAGGACAGGGGATATTTTGTCCAAGTCGACAGGGATTTCTTAATGTCTAGAATCAGAGGGGGGAAATTAGCAGAATAGAGGGAGGAATAAGAGGGTATAAGAAGAACACCTAAGTATTTGAGGGAACTATTACACCATTTATAGGGGTATGATTCTCTAAGCTGGGATAATAGGGATAGCGGAATGTGTATGGGAAGTGCTTCAGTTTTGGAGGTGTTGACCTTATAACCAGAAATGGCACTAAATGAAGATAATAATTTATGCAGTGAAGGAAGAGATATCAGTGGGTTAGTAATGGTAAGCAGAATGTCATCTGCAAAGAGCGATAATTTATATTCCCCCTGCCGCATCACCACCCAACGAATATCCGGGTTAATGCGGATAGACTCGGCTAAGGGTTCTAAGCATAAGATAAAAAGTAAAGGTGATAGGGGACACCCCTGCCGAGTTCCATTTGTTATGGGGAAGCCAGGCAACAAGAATGACAACATCTGCACCTGAGCTGTGACAGTCGAATAAAGGGCCTCTAAGGCTTTTAGAAAAGGACCATTAAAACTGTAGGATTTTAAGGTGGCAAACATGTAGGGCCAACTCAGCCTGTCAAAGGCCTTTTGTGCATCCAAACTTAGGATCAATGCTGAGTGAGAAGACCTATTCAAAAGATCTATCAGGTCTATTGTACGTCGGGTGTTGTTCCCCGCATGTCTGCCAGGGACAAAGCCCACTTGGTCTCTATGGATCAATTTGGGAATAAGCCTGGATAATCTGGATGCGATGAGTTTGGTAAAAATTTTATAATCAGAATTTAAAAGAGCTATGGGCCTATAGTTATCTGGAATAGAAGGAATCCTTACCAGGTTTTGGAATTACTGAAATGTAGGAATGAGTAAAATAGGGGTGTGGAGATGTACCTTTAAGCAGGGAGTCATACAAGGTCAACATGTGTGGGGATAAGATGTCAAAAAAAGATTTATAATAAAAATATGGTAGGCCATCAGGGCCGGATGATTTATGTGATGGTAGACCTTTAATTACAGTCAGAAGTTCCTCAGCCGATACAGCCGAATTCAATCTAAATCTGCTGAAGATAATTTTGGAAGCTTTATATTAGAAAAGAAAGTCTCAAATTTTTCCTGGGTAAATTTAAAGTGATTTTCCGGGGTCAAACAGTTATACAATTCACTGTAGAATTTGCCAAAAATTTTTGACATCTCACGGTGCAATGTACTCTAGATTCGTCCGCCTGCTGAAGGTAGTCAGGAAATGAGTTGAAAGGGCGTGGGTGTAGTTTATTGACTAACATTCTATGGCTTTTATTAGAATATTTGTAAAACTTCTGTTTCAACCAGAGTAAAGATCTGGCTGCCCTACCTAGCTGTATTGATTTGATCTGTTCCCTAAGCGAGGAGACCTTACGCAGTTTCGTCACTGAGGGGTCACACAGCAGCCTCCGCTCCACTGTTACCAGAGCGGATGTTAAGGACTTTATAAGTCCATCTCTATCTCTCTTCAACTGGGAACAGCATAATGGGTGCATGATCCGACCATGTAATGGGGGATATGTCAAACTCGACCACATATGGAATAAGTGGGGCTGAGATGAAAAAATGGTCGAGGCGTGAGTACATTTTATGAGCTGGAGAATAAAACGTAAACTGTTTAGCAGAGGGATGTTTTATCCTCCATGAGTCGAAAAGCTGATGGGATCTAATATATTTACGAAATGCCGTAGCTTGGGACACAATCTTTTTAGACGGGAGATTATTAAGGAGAGTTTGTCTATCTCTAGTGGGTGACATAACCAGATTGAAATCCCCACCAATGATCATGAAAGGTTGCAAACAATATTGAGGGGCATCAAAAAGTTTGTTGAGGAAGTCAATCTGGCCTGTATTCGGAGCATAAAGATTTACAAGAGTGAAAGGAACATATATTCGCAATCTAAAATGAGGAATCTCCCATGAGGATCAGCATGGGAGTTTTTAACCTTAACTGGGCATGATTTTTTGATCAGAATTGCCACTCCCGCCTTGCCCGTGGAGTCAGAGGCAAGGTAAGAAGTGGGGAAAATCTTCAAAGCAAATTTAAATGACCCTCCTGCCCAGAAAAGAGTCTCTTGGATCATCACCACGTCTGCGCCTGAGGCCCTGAAATCCTTCAGGGCCATCCAGCATTTATGGATGGATCCCAGACCCTTGACATTATATGACAAAACCCTTAGAGCCATGTATAAAATCTATTGAGGTAAGCTCGTGTGGGAGTAGTAAGGGAGAGGAACAACAAAATTCAGACAGCATAAAGATAAATGCTTAACCGTTTATAAACAATACTGGTAACAATATCTCCTCGGTACCTGAGTATTTACCAGTATACCCTGTAAGGGAGCCACCAGTGTGTTAAGGACATAGAAACAAGGTTTTGTCAACCTATAAAGCTGAATCATAAACATGGACATGAAAGTGGTACTAACAAACATGAAAAAGAAAACAAAAAGAAAAATAAACTGAGATTTTTGAAGACTTGAGAGGCGGGTGCGTCTCAGGAGGTCCTGGACACAGACCAGGGCAGGGTAGGGGCGTGCACAAATTTCTATCAGGAGACTCTGGGTGAAGAAATGGGAAAGGTCGTCTGCTCAATTTATGAGTTCGATAGCATTTATAGTAAGTCAGACATTAGGAGTCCTGTTAATAATGGCAAAAGATAGTCAGCAGGTAAACAGGAACAGCTGCCAATTGAAATATGTAAAACATTAACAATATTAGTAAGACCCCATGGGATGGGAAGGAACTCTACCCCAAACAGGAAACAGGGTAGACATAACACTTTCGTGGAACAGAGCAGTAAACTATGTTTCCGTTCCTCTTAATCTTAAAAAAGAAAAAGAAGGAAAACAAAAGAAAACTGGAAACGCAAAAAATTGAAAAGTGGGGACCCAAGGAGAAATATACTGAAAAGTTCAAGGAGGTTGTTTGGAGATACATGGACGTTGGTATGTGGAAAGATGCTTCTTGGATTTACCCCTCACGGGGGTCCAGATGTGGCTGGGAGTGGTAGGAGGTGGGCGAGCCTGGGCCAGAAAGGGAAATTAATCTTCTTCCGGCAAAGGAGGCAGGCCAAGATTCTTCAGGAAAGCCTCTCCCTCTTGTAGTTCACGCAAGGTATATTGGATATTTTTGGAAACAGCAAGGCGAAAGGGAAATCCCCAATAGTACGGTATCTTGTGGTGTTGTAGATGTAAGTGTCAGGGGATCTAATTGACCAGACCGTGTGGACTGCACAGAGGAGACCAGAAACACATGTAAGTGAAGAAATAAGGGTGTTTATTAAACAAGTGACAAGTAAAAAGGAATATAAACAGTGCAAAACCAACACAACAAACCCACTACAAACAACAATATATACAAGTAAATGGAGATACCGGAATCGTAAACAAAGCCAGGCCAAGGTCATACACAGGGAGGACAGTAGATGGGCAAGGACGGGAAACCAGCAAGACAAGGAGAGGATGGATGGTTAAGCTGCAGGGCAGGGATCCAAGGGAATCAGGAGGGACAAGAACAGGATGGGCTTGGGATAGGGATAGGGATAGGGATCGGATCAGCGCAGAGCAGAGCAGAGCAGAGCAGAAACAGGTTCACGATCAGGATACAGGCAGCAAGTCAGGGCGCAGGTAGAAAGATACCAAGGTAAGCATATGAGGGCTTGCCGGGTATTTATAGGACTGACTATAATTGACTTCAAGTCACACCTGTGCGCAGAGGGTGCTGTTTGCTCCACACTGCTGGAGTGCACCCGCTGGTGGACACCGGTACTACGGCCCAAGGATGCAACAGTGCCACCAGCAGGAGAGACCTCTTACTGCAAGTCCCAGGTGTTGGAAGACACCCGCTGGTGGACACTGGTACTGCGATCCAAGAGACCTATAGCGCCACCCATGATGTAAACCCTGTCATGACAGTAAGGTAATTGAACGCAGGTTTCTACGTTTGGTAAGGGTGATGGGGGAGAGGTCACTGAAAATCTGCAGTTTTGCCCCCTTGTACATAATTTGAGATTTATTGCATGTAGCCAAGGATAGTGCCTCTTTGCTTTCAAAAAAGTGAAACCTCACTATGACATCCCTAGGCCTGGCTCCAGCCGGAGGTTTAGGGCCCAGGGACCGGTGTGCCCTATCCAGGCGCCAGTCTATATCTACCACTGTGGGGGCCAGAGTGTTGAAAAGGCCCAGGAGGTAGGTGCGCAGGTCAGGGTCCCCCACTGTTTCCGGGATACCCCTGAAGTGCAAATTTTGTCTTCTTTCCCTGTTTTCCAAGTCCTCCTGCTGCATTTGTAGTTGGGAAATTGAAAAACGTAGGTTATGATTTTCCTCCTCAATAGCCTGTACATAGTTAATCATCTCATCAAATGTATTTTCAAGGGTGTCTGTACGCTCTCCAATTTGGTTTATTTCTCCTCTCAGCTCTGCGGCCAATTTACTCACCTTCGCCGAGACATTGCTTGTGATTAGTTGGAGTAGGAGCTGCAACTTAGCATCCAACTTAGCATCCAAGATGTCGGGGGTGAGGATCTCATGAGGAGAGGGTGGTTCAGAGTCTGGACCCTGGGTGGTGGCAAGTGGGGAAGTTAAAGCATTCTCCGTTCCCAGGTCTGGATCCATTGAGGCAAAAGGGTCTGCGGGGTGATTTGAGGTCGCAGACTGCGACCTAGTGATAAAGCGTTCCATATTTAGTCCCTGAGACGGCCCGAACAAAGGCTTATAATATCTCTGCCGCTGGCCAACTTTGCCCATGGGATGCTCAAGAATAGGGATGAGCTTCGTGTTCGAGTCGAACCCATGTTCGACTCGAACATCGGCTGTTCGGTCGTTCGCCGAATTGCGAACGATATGGGCCGTTCGCGCCAAATTCGTGTGGCGCATCACGGCCCATAATTCACTGCGGCATTGCAGTGCATTGCTTGCTGATGATTGGCCAAGCATGCACTATGACCCGCATGCTTGGCCAATCACAGCGCCGCCTGAACAGAGAGCCGTAATTGGCCAAAGCCAAGGAGGCTTTGGCCAATTATGGCTCAGGGGATTTAGTACACGCCCCACACTATATAAGGCCGCCTTCACGGCGGCCCTGTGTAGTGTGTGTTCCGGCGTTGAAAGAGATAGACAGAGAGAGAGACAGTGTCATTTGATTTGAGTTAGATAGATTAGGCAGAACAGTCAGTCAGTTAGCTGCACTTACAGTGTATTGTGTATATATTTGCATCCCAGGTGTTGCATATATATATATACACTGTATTCAGTTTAGCTAGATCCGTTCCTGTTATCTGCTAGACTATTTACATTTAGTGCAGTGCGTCCTGCTCACAGTGTTCAGCTAGATCCGTTCCTGTTATCTTCCTACTGACAGGCAGGCTTGTCTTGTTACAGTATTAACAGCTACCTAAAGAAAATTACTGGTGTTCTTTTGATCCTATTAGTACCACGGTCAGGCAGCTAGACTATTTACATTTAGTACAGTGCGTCCTGCTCACAGTGTTCAGCTAAATCCGTTCCTGTTATCTTCCTACTGACAGGCAGGCTTGTCTTGTTACAGTATTAACAGCTACCTAAAGAAAATTACTGGTGTTCTTTTGATCCTATTAGTACCACGGTCAGGCAGCTAGACTATTTACATTTAGTACAGTGCGTCCTGCTCACAGTGTTCAGCTAGATCCGTTCCTGTTATCTTCCTACTGACAGGCAGGCTTGTCTTGTTACAGTATTAACAGCTACCTAAAGAAAATTACTGGTGTTCTTTTGATCCTATTAGTACCACGGTCAGGCAGCTAGACTATTTACATTTAGTACAGTGCGTCCTGCTCACAGTGTTCAGCTAGATCCGTTCCTGTTATCTTCCTACTGACAGGCAGGCTTGTCTTGTTACAGTATATAAAGCTACCTGAAGAAAATTACTGGTGTTCTTTTGATCCTATTAGTACCACGGTCAGGCAGCTAGACTATTTACAGTTAGTGCAGTGCGTCCTGCTCACAGTGTTCAGCTAAACCTACAAGTTAGTGGGGTGCATCCACCTCACAGTGTTCAGCTAAAGCTACCTGTAGAAGGTTGGTGGTGTTCTCATACTACAGGCAAGCAGTTGATTTTGCTAGCTGCAGTATCAGTACATATATATATATATATATATATATATATATATATATATATATATATATATATATATATATATATATATATATATATATATCCCAGCTTAGTGCAGCTACAGGCCATTAGTATGTCTGGAAGGCCAAGAAGGAGAGTCAGACAGTCACAAGCCAATAAGAGAGGGCAAGCAAGCTCTGTGTCTAGTGCTGGTAGTGGAGACGGTGCATCCTCATCAGCACGTGGCCATGGGACACGCTTGGCCTTTTTTTCGGCAGCTGGCCGTGTTGAGCCGCAACATGCGGAAGACTTGGTCGAGTGGATGACCAAGCCATCCTCATCCTCCTCATCCTCTCTCACCCATGCCCAGGGTGCTTTGTCTGGCAAAGCAGCGGCCTCTTCCTTCGGCTCAATGTCATCAGTGACTCCTTCCCTAGCTCCACCATGTCCTCCTGAGGAGTCCCTTGAACTGTTTGACCACAGTGTTGGGTACATGCTTCTGGAGGATGCCCAGCGTTTGGAAGGCTCTGATGATGATACTGAGCTCGATGAAGGCAGTAACATGAGCACGGACAGAGGGGGTGCCCAAGAAGGACAGCAATCTGGCAGTCATGCTCCCCCTGCTGCAGCATACTGCCAGGTTTGCTCCAGTGATGAGGAGGGAGGGGATGATGAGGTCACTGACTCAACGTGGGTGCCTGATAGGAGAGAGGAGGAGGAGGAGGAGGAGGAGGAGGCAGGACATCACTAATGAGGCAGTATGCCCTCCAGGGGCGAGCCTAAGGGCAGCACATTGACTGCATCACACCCCAAAGCTCCACATGTGCAGGGCGCTGCAGTCTCTGCGCGTTATTCAAAAAGTTCTTTGGTGTGGGCCTTTTTTGAGACGAGTGCATCAGATCGCACCGCTGCTATTTGCAACATATGTCTCAAACGTATCTCACGTGGCCAAAACATCTCCTGCTTGGGTACCACATGCTTGACCAGACATATGTTGACCTGCCATGCAGTTCGTTGGCAAGCGTATCTAAAAGACCCACACCAAAGAACAAAGAGGATCTCTCCTTGCTCCTCATCAGCTGAGATTTCCAACCCCACTAGACCTCCAGTCCTCTCTGAGACCTGCAGTGAGAGGAATGAAGGTGTAGAATTAGGTGTGTCACAGCCAAGTACTTGTGGGCAATCTGCTTTTGGTACACCGACGTCAGATTGTACCAGGCAAATTTCCCTGCCCCAGCTGCTGCACCGCCGAAAGAAGTTTGCTCCCAGCCATCCACATGCCCAGCGGTTGAATGCTAGCTTGGCTAAATTGCTAGCACTTCTACTGCTGCCTTTTCAGTTGGTAGACTCTGCCCCCTTCCATGAGTTTGTGGAATGTGCAGTTCCTCAGTGGCGGGTTCCCAAACGCCACTTTTTCTCACGGAAGGTGATTTTGGCTCTCTACCGGCATGTGGAAGGCAATGTCTTGGCCTCGCTGGACAGGGCGGTCAGCGGTAAGGTGCATATTACCGCTGACTCATGGTCCAGCAGGCATTGACAGGGACGTTACTTATCTTTCACCGCGCACTGGGTGACTCTTCTGGCAGCTGGGAAGGATGCAGGACAGGGAGCAGTAGTGTTGGAGGTAGTTACACCACCACGCCTCCAAAATACTACTAGTGGTGATTCTGCCACACCTCTCTCCTCCACCCCCTCCTCTTCTTCTTCCTCCATGGCCTCTTCCTGTGCTGATTTGTCTTCAGAACCAGCGGTGCTCTGTAGGCGTTCAAATGGCTAAGCAAGCACGCAGGCCAAAAGATGCCATGCGGTGCTTGAGCTGGTGTGCTTGGGGGACAGGAGCCACACTGGGGCAGATATTCTGTCAGCTCTGCAGGAGCAGGTTCAGAGGTGGTTGACGCCACACCAGCTTAAGGCAGGTATGGTGGTTTGCGACAATGGCACCAACCTCCTCTCCGCCTTCCGACAGGGACAACTGACCCATGTGCCCTGTTTGGCTCACGTCCTTAACTTGGTGGTGCAGTGGTTCTTGGGCAGGTACCTGGGCTTACAGGTTGTCCTGAGGCAGGCCAGGAAAGTCTGTGTGCATTTCCGCAGGTCATCTAATGCCAGTGCTCGGCTGGCTGACCTCCAAAAGGAATTTAACCTGCCCAAGAACAGCCTAATCTGTGACATGCCCACCAGGTGGAACTCAATGTTGGCCATGCTGCAGCGGCTGCACACGCAGCAGAGGGCCATCAATGAGTACCTGTGTGACTATGGCACCAGGACAGGGTCAGGGGAGCTTGGTTTTTTCCCTATGCCAGTGGGCCATGATCAGGGATGCATGCACTGTCCTGTCACCATTCGAGGAGGCCACGAGGATGGTGAGCAGTGACAGTGCATGCATCAGTGACACTGTCCCCCTTGTCCACCTGTTGGAGCACACGCTGCGTGGAATAATGGACAGGGCACTTGAGGCAGAACAGAGGCAGGAAGAGGAGGACTTCCTTAGCTCTCAAGGCCCCCTTTATCCAGACAGTGTTCCTGCGTGCCCGCCGATCACACAGGAAGAGGAGGAGGAGGAGGAGGAAGATTGTGTCAGTATGGAGGTGGAGCCTGGCACTCAGCATCAGCAGCAGTCTTTAAGGGATCAGTCCCAAGAAACACATGGACTTGTACGTGGCTGGGAGGAGGTGGCTGAGGACGTTGTCGTCCTTAGTGACCCAGAGGACTCCGGACCGAATGCCTCAGCAAACCTACGCTGCATGGCCTCCCTGATCCTGCAAAGCCTGCGTAAGCATCCTCGTATTCGTGGTATCAAGGAGAAGGACCAATACTGGCTGGCAACCCTCCTTGATCCACGTTACAATGGTAAGGTTGCGGACCTTATCTTGCCATCGCAGAGGGAGCAGAGGATGAAACATCTTCGGGAGGCCTTGCAGAAAGGTCTGTGCAACGCGTTCCCAGAGACTGGGAGGTTACAAACTCCTGTTTCTGGACAACGTGTTGCTGAGGCTTCGGTCAGTCAAAGAAGGAGCGGTGGAGAAGGTGGCCGTCTGACCGTGCGTTCAGACAATTTTTTGGTCCGCAGCCCCAAGGTATGATCGGTTCCAGCAACCATCGCCAGCGTCTGTTTTACATGGTGCAGGAATACCTAGGGGCAAGATCAGACTTGGACACCTTTCCCACTGAAAATCCTCTGGGTTACTGGGTTTTGAGGATGGATCACTGGCCAGAGCTTGCACAGTATGCAATTGAGCTACTGGCCTGTCCTGCATCCAGCGTTCTTTCGGAACGCACATTCAGTGCTGCTGGAGGCGTGGTAACCGATCACAGGGTGCATCTGTCCACCGACTCGGTTGATCGACTGACCTTCATAAAAATGAATCAGTCTTGGATCACCACCAGCTACCAAGCACCTGATGCTGATGTAACCGAATAATTTTTTTGGAAATCTCAGATCCCTTCAAAGACTGCCTATGCTGATGCTGAGTGACTATCCCTGAGTAATTATCCTCTTCCTCCTCAATCATCACGCTGATAGCTTGTAAGAACATTTTTGGTTCTGGGCGCCACCACCAGTGCCTAAGGCACAATTTTTCAGCCCCTGTTTAACAGGGGCGTGTAATTACAATTTTTGATGTAATACTTTGCAGCAGGGCTCGTTCCTGCATTCCAACTAGAGTGTCTGTGAGGGGTTGCAGTGTTGTGGCACCAGCACCAGTGCCTAAGGCCCAATTTTTCTGCCCCTGTCTAACAGGGGCGTGTAATTACAATTTTGATGCAATACTTTGCAGCAGGGCTCGTTCCTGCGTTCCAACTAGAGTGTCTGTGAGGGGTTGCAGTGTTGTGGCACCAGCACCAGTGCCTAAGGCCCAATTTTTCTGCCCCTGTCTAACAGGGGCGTGTAATTACAATTTTTGATGCAATACTTTGCAGCAGGGCTCGTTCCTGCGTTCCAACTAGAGTGTCTGTGAGGGGTTGCAGTGTTGTGGCACCAGCACCAGTGCTTAAGGCCTAATTTTTCAGCTCCTGTTCAACAGGGGCAGGTAATTACAATTCTTGATCTAATATTTCACAGCAGGGCCCTGTGAGGGCTTACAGTGTTGTGGCCACAGCAACACCTAAGGCCCAAATTTCTGCTGAGTATATAGGGCAGGACCCTACTTTCAAACATCTAACTTACAAACGACTCCTACTTGCAAATGGAAGGAGACAACAGGAAGTGAGATGAAATCTACCCCTAGGAAGGGAAATTCTCTCCTGTAAGAGTTAATATGGGAAAAAAAATTCTCCTTTCCACTGATGCTTTCCAATCCTTGTTCCACAAAAAAACCCAAATTTTCAAAAAACATTTTTCATTGGGACAAAAAGTGAGGTGAAATCTTCTGAAGAGGAGGAAAGACAGCAAAACAAATGTCACAGGGGTGATAACCCTTCCCTATGTTTTCCAAAAAGCTTAAAAAAGATTTTTTGGCTGGAGCTAAACACGTTAAAAATGTACCCGTTCAAAATTACAAACAGATTCTACTTAACAACAAACCTACAGTCCCTGTCTTGTTTGCACCACCTGTATACTGCTGTTCAGAGTATATAGGGCCTGGTGGCCCCACACCTTTCCTTATTTTAATTTGGGTGCGGGGTTCCCCTTAATATCCATACAAGACCCAAAGGGCCTGGTAATGGACTGGGGGGTACCCATGCTGTTTGTCTCACCGATTTTAATCCATATTGCCATGACCCGACATTACATTAAACCCGCAAGCAGTTTTAAATGAGATTTTTTCCTTTAAAAATGACATTTGGTGCAGGGACTGTTCTAAACACGGGAAACACGCGTCACTTTACAGGCATACTATAGACACCCCCAGGTACGATATTTAAAGGAATATTTCACTTTTTTTTTTTTACTTTAAGCATCATTAAAATCACTGCTCCCGAAAAAACGGCCGTTTTTAAAAGTTTTTTTTTGCATTGATACATGTCCCCTGGGGTAGGACCCGGGTCCCCAAACCCTTTTTAGGACAATACCATGCAAATTAGCCTTTAAAATGAGCACTTTTGATTTCGAACGTTCGAGTCCCATAGACGTCAATGGGGTTCTAACGTTCGTGCGAACTTTCGGTCCGTTCGCAGGTTCTGGTGCGAACCGAACCGGGGGGTGTTCAGCTCATCCCTACTCAAGAAGTGAAATGGACGTTCAGGCTTACCCCCGAAGCTGGACCTTGAGCTCATTTAAATGGTAATCTTCATATTAGCTGCTATTCCTTTAGTAAGCACACCAAGTAGTGATAATAAAGACCCCTGTAGTAGCAGTGTAAGAGGGTAAATAGTTGTAAAGTTGCGCTAAAACCTGATGTGGAGGAGGCTATATATCAGGTATAGTGAGGTAGGGTGTACTGGGAGCAGCAAGATGGCCACCAACTTCCGAGGGTAGGCCGAAGCTGCAGGCTTTCCTGGGACTGGCGGCCTGAGTTTCTCCGACCATATCAGGGAGCGGAACCCCACCGATGCACAATCACCTCCGGGGAATCAATTAAGTGGTCAGCAGGCCCACTACTCACTGTGTCGGGGAGATGTGAAGGACCGGGGCAACAGGCCGCAAGATGGCGTCGAGCCGCGGGAGCCCGGAGCTCAGAACAAGGTATCCACGGGAACCAATCCTCTACCAGGCAGCCGTCTTACACTCTCCGATGTAGCAGCAGCTGATATGCCAGATATAGTTTGTTGGCTCCCGGACCCACGGGAGCAGAGAGCAGGGCGCTCCAAGCGATCTGCCGGTTCCAAGATGGCGATAGGCCTATGCAGTTCGGGCCTAGCTACAGGCCTAAAAACTGGTGGACAGGCTCCGCAAATAGTCGGCTGAGACAGTAGCTGGGGAAGCCTGGAGGCTATTCCTGGTGGAATGGAGTATCCCCAGATTAGATTTGGCAAGGATGGCTGTGGATTTTCAGCTGATTGTGTGGAGCTCAGCACCCACACGTCCTGCCTGCTTCATGTCCGGACACACTCCCCTTTTGGTGCTATTTGATCACCTCTGCAGTTTTTATTTTTTGCGCTATACATAAAAAAAGAGCGACAATTTTGAAAAACAATTTTTTTCATCAGTTTAGGCCAATATATATTCTTCTACATATTTTTGGTAAAAAAAAAAAAAAATGCAATAAGCGTATATATTGATTGGTTTGCACAAAAGTTATAGCGTCTACAAACTATGTGAAAGATTTATGGCATTTTCATGGGATTTTTTTTTCTTTTTACTAGTAATGGCGGTGATCTGTGTTTTTGTGCAGTATTGCAGCAATGGACAGATCGGACGCTTTTGACACATTTTTGGGACCACTGACATTTATACAGCGATTAGTGCTATAAAAATGCACTGATTACTGTGTAAATGACACTGGTAGGGAAGGGGCTAACACTAGGGGGCGATCAAGGGGTTAAATGTGTGTTCTCTCAGTGTGTTCTAACTGTACGGGGATAAGACTGAGTAGGAGAGGAGACCTATCACTGTTCCTACATAGTAGGAACAAAGACATGTCTCCTCTCCTCTCTCTCTCCTCTGACTGCACAGGGGAGGGTTTACACACACAAATCCATGTGCTGGCGCTCATGTATGGGATCGCGCGTGGCCGGCAGTGATCATGACCACCCGCCATGCAGCAGGCACTAGCGTGCCCCTCAGGCGGCGGGCATGCACCCTCTGGCAGCTCTTAAAGGAAACCTGTACGGAGTTTCATGCAGGGGAGCCATTCTGCCCCGTATATAGACGTGAGCTGGTTGGGAACCCTTTAAATATGGATTTTGGTATAACTACTGAAGAATGTGAGAATACATATAAACATTTGGGTAACACTACTGCCTTAATTAAATGTATTCTTCCTGCCACCGCTGCACAGCGGTCCTCTGGACTTATATATATATACCGGTAATTGTTTTACCTTTTATCTTATGGAAAAATAAATAATGTAATCCGAATAATCGCTATGTATAAGTTGTCTTTCATTTACCACATTTTCATATTTCATTAAATACTTTAAGACAAAATTTTCTGGAACTTTTTGTTTAGAAGTTTAAATTATAATATATATATATATATTAGTAGAGACTCTAGAGAATAAAATAGTGATCGTTGTAATATTTTATGCCATACCGATACCGTATTTGCACAACGGTCTTTTAAACGCAATTTTTTGGGGAAACAATACACTTTTTTTCATTAAAAAAACAAAGCAGTAAAGTTAGGCCAATTTTTGTATAATGTGAAAGATGATGTTACGCCGACTAAATAGATACCTTACATGTCATGCTTTATAATTGCACACGCTGGTGGAAAAGCAACAAACTACGGTACTTGAAAATCTCCATAGGCGACACTTTAAACATTTTTACAGCTTACCTGTTTAGAGTTACAGAGGAGGTTTAGTGCTAGAATTATTGTTCTCACTCATTTTTTGCCAGTTGCCTGGTTGTGGAGCAGAACCAAGGTCCGCTGTCCATTTGTCACAGTACATAGGGATTTACGGTTCAGTATTGTTTAATATAGAAGAATATAACAAAGAGTAGTGGGGTTGGTTTGACATCTGGTCTCAAAAGCAGTGGACAATAATGGGTGTTCATGATGTTTCTCCATGAAGATAAGATTGCGGCGACACCTCACATGTGTGGTTTGAACACCATTTGCATATGTGGGCGCAGCTTACATATGCTTTCACTTCTGTGTGAGCATGGAGGGATGGGGCTCTTTACATTTTTTTCTCTTATTTTCTTATATGTTCTTATATTTTTTTTCTAATTTATTTTACTTTTTATTTTTACACTGTCCCATCATTTTTTTTTCCGATCACGTTTATTCCTATACTATTACAAGGATTGTAAACATCTCTTATAATTAAAATAAGGGATGACAAGGAAAGACAAGAAAAAAAAAATCACCCCTTTAACCTCCCTGGCGGTAATCCCGAGTCTGGCTTGGGGTGGAGTTTCAGAACCAAAAGCAGTAACCCCGAGCCAGACTCGGGATCGCATCGCAGGATCCACGTAGAGGTTACTTACCTTGTCCCCTGGATCCTGCGATGTCTCCCCGCTGTGATCTGCGAGCCGCCGTGTCTCGCTCGATTCACAGTGCCAAGCCCTGTTCCCTGTGAGCGTTGCGAAGCACGGGGACGGAGTTCGGCGCCAAATTCAAAAAGTAAAAAACACAGTATAGATACAGTATACTGTAATCTTACAGATTATAGTACTGTATCAAATATGTACACATCCCCTTTGTCCCTAGTGGTTTGTCCAGTGTCCTGCATGCAATTTTATATTATAAATACTATTCTTTCTGCCAGGAAACTGGAGATTGTCCATAGCAACCAAAAAATGTTCGTTTACATCAAAAGTGCTTTTAGACCAGATAGAAAACAGAGATAATAAATTAGAATCACTTGCAGAATTGAGCAATAGTGATTTGTGGGGAAATCCGTCATCAAACACTGAAAGTAATGACAGTGACAATTCTGCAACTGAGCAAATTTCAGTGTTTTTGATTTGATTACATTATTGAATACATTTTATTATTATTATATTATAATTTGTTATAATTATTTATAGTTATTTATTATATTATAATTTATGATTTTATTTTTCAAGCTTTATCATACCTGGGATGTCTACTAGACTCTTGTTTGGATAGATTTAAGCGAGTTATTCCTAAGAATTACAGGTCTACAATATAAAACGCAAAATGCAAAATAATTGTACCGCTTTCAGCATCAAAAACCTGAAATAATCATACCACCAGGGAGATTAAGGCCGTGAGGCAGAAGTGACGTAAGACGTTACTCTGGTCCCCAAAGGCATAGAGTCATCTTGCCCTCACTCGACTTCCTTCCCATCCATCCAGCAAATCAGACTGTTTCTGCCTTTTCCGATCTCTCCTGTAAGAGGGGAAACTATCGGGAAGCAGTGGGAGGGTGGGAGTCACCTCTCCTTCCGCCTCTTAAAGTGATCTTTCGGCAAATGCGCCACTGAGACCACTTTTATTTTGTAGACAATCGTCCACAGAGCAAGAGGATACTGGGGTTTTATGTCAGCTAGCTGCTGCCATAACAATGATATTTAGCGTCAAAGTAATGATGTAAATGTAAGTAATATGCTTTTGTACAAATCATTTTGTTTTCTTTTAAGCCTTACATAGTTTTGAAATGGTACATTATAAGGCACTACTTACTACATAGCTATCTGTTTGATTTATACATTGATAGGGACATAAATAATAATATCAAACATCAGTTTCTGTTTTGGGATAGAGCTAATTTTCATTCACTTGTAATACAGGCCAAAGAAAGCATGTTACACGCATATCATTGCATCATTACTGATGAAAAATGTCTTGTTCGTCTGTGGCTATTATAGGTCTCTAATATAATTATCTTGTTACACAAAGTGAAAACAAATATAAATATGTTTGCCAGTGCACAATGGAAGCTGCTTTACATCATGTATGGCTGTCATAGCCAAAAGTTAATGTGCATTGGGAAGAACTTTATTCCCTAACCAAGTCTGTTGCATGAATTATAACAGATTCAAACAAATAAAAACAGGGAAAATGTGCCTATATCCAGCATAGGATTGTTATCTTTAATTTGTACAGAACATCCTGCTACTATAAAGGCTTAATGATTTTCTACCATTCTCCAAAATATTAGATGAAAACATAAAATCACCAAAAATCAACCTAATAAAAAATAGAATGATTGCAAACCCATCATAATACATTTCTACATCTCTGAAAAAACTGCCTCTCCTTTAGTTTTCCTTTTTGAATAAATAGAACTAATTATCTCTATATGACACGACAAATATATTGGTGTTAATTATGACATTTCTGTATTTCTAGACCCCTTCCATTTAAAAGTTTTTTTAATTTACATGTATGACTTTATTCCTATCTTAAGCAATACTTGAGCAAAAAAATAACATTCTAATCAGTGTTGCTTCATTATCTGTGTAAAAAAGATTTTTTCTTTCTTGTCCTTTGAGGAACATAGGAATTCTTACATATCTTAGACTGTCGGGTTTGTATTTCTGTCTACAGAATAAATAGACACTGGCCACAAAAAAAGCCATTGACCAGCACAAGGAAACACCATCCATAACCATAAACCCTCAGTTTTTTGCTAGTATCTTCAGGGGGTGGACATGTTTACTTCTGCTCTACTGTTCTCTGTTTATTTGGAAGATTTTTCTGGAAGTTTTTCTACCATCAACAACTGCTGGTAGATTCATGCCAAATATGAAATCTTAACCACTTCAATACAGGGCACTTAGACACCTTCCTGCCCAGACCAATTTTCAGCTTTCAGCGCTGTCGCAGTTTGAATGACAATTGCGTGGTCATGCTACACTGTGCCCAAACTAAATTTTTATCATTTTGTTCCCACAAATAGACCTTTCTTTTGGTGGTATTTGATCACCTCTGCAGTTTTTATTTTTTGATAAACAAATAAAAAAAGACTGAAAATTTTGAAAAAAATAAAAGTTTTGCTTTTATTTCTGTTAAAAAAAATTGTAAATAAGTAAGTTTTCTTTTTCACTGATGGGCACTGATAAGGCGGCACTGACAGGGACTGATACGGCGGCACCGATGAGGTGGCACCAATGAGCGGGCACTGACGGGCACTGACGATGGGCACTGATATGCGACACTGATTGGCACTGGTAGGCGGCAATGATGGGTGGCACTGATATGCACCACTGATGGGCATTGATAGGCGGCACTGATGGGTGGCACTGGTTGGCACTGATGGGCACTGATGGGCGAAACTGATGGGCAATAAAAGGCGGCACTGCTGGGCACTGATAGGGTGGCGCTGACTGACACCCTGCAACAACGATCGCCGCGATGCGTGCCCCCGGGGGCACGCAGCGGCTCAATATTCCTGATCACATCATATGACGTCCGATCAGGAATATCAAACCACTTTGCCGCCGTCATTCTGTAATAGGGCGGGCGGCAAGTGGTTAAAGGTGCTTCCAATCAGCCAACTATGCTGGTAGATTTATGTCAAACATATTGAAATCCTGAAAGTCTCTCCAGTTAAAAAGCAATATTAGATTCATACGGGATATTTTAAATCCTGGGAGTCTCCATTCAGACAAATACAGGTGTTCCCAGTTTTATAACGATAATCTGTTTGTGTTTAACCTGCAGTCAATGACATCCCATCCATGTTCCAGTCCACAGGACTCTGCTATTCGGATCAGGCCAGCATTGGGAATTCCTTGATGAATATTGGGACCAGAGATGCAGAAGTTCATCTGACCCCATTTCAGACCCCATTTCGGAAGGCTGCATGTTATGCATTATATCAGGACATATTTTCTGTGTGGTGTGTGTGAGGGAAATGCCATGTTCCTTGTTTTTAACCCTCTGAACCTCATGTACAGTAGTTGTGTGTAAAGGTTTAGGCAGGTGTGAAAAAATGCTGTAAATGAAGAATGCTTTCAGAAAATGAAGAGTTTTTAGTTTATTTTTTATCAATTAACAAATGGAATGTTAAGAGAAATCCATATCAAAGCAATATTTGTCTTGACCATCCTTTCCTTTTAAGACAGCATCAATCTCTTCTAGGTGCACTTGCATACTCGGCAGGTAGATTGTTCCAAACATCTTGGAGAACTAACCACAGATTTTCTGTGGATGTAGTCTGCCTCCTTCAGTCTCTTCATGTAATCCCTGACAGACTTGATGATTTGAGATCAGAGCTCTGTGGGGGCTAAATCATTGCTTCCGGGACTCCTTGTTCTTCCTTACACTGAAGATAGTTCTTATTGACATTGGTTGCATGTTTGGGGTTGTTGTCCTGCTGTAAAATAAATTTGGGGCCAATCAAAGACTGTACTTCTGTCTCAGTCTGATTCATGGTTTATGACACCTATGTGTTCTTTTGTACAGTGAAAGAGAACCACCCAGGGATTGTAGCAGGGAGCATTGAATTGCCTCTATTAGCCATAAAACAAATGAACAATATGGTTGTATAAGTGGGCAGTCCCACCAAATATGGGCATGGGTGGCCATTATACCACACTCCCTCCAGCAGTCAGGGGCTATTTCAGGTAATAACTGTTGAAGCTTAGCAGGTGTATAATGCGATCTATTTTACAATTTATAATTTGCTTTAGCCTTTAGAGATGAGACATGCGTTAACTGCAGGATTGTGTCTCACTGATCATCAGTGAAGTTCCTTTGACACTCTGAGTCCCAGGATGATAGGCAAAATGGATAGGATTTAGTTTAAATCTCCATTAGAGGGGGGTGCATGCGCGGCACGAAGCTGGACGGTCGCAACTGAGCGGAGCTCCAAGCACAGCGGGACTTCAGCGCCTTCCCTGGGGCCGAAAAATCATTTAAATTGACTCCAAAACCACCTGCACCCCCGGGGGGGGGGAATGAGCGGTGCATACCATCCTCTAGGTTCCGTCGTGGGAAACCTACACAAAAGTCCCATACGAACTATCTTCTCAGGGTCCAGGAGATGGCAGGGAAGCCTCAACATGGTGCCAAGCCACAACGTGCTCTGGCCACAGCACACAGCCCAGCAGCCTCCCCTGCACACTCGTCTGGAGACGGTGAGTACAATCTGCAGCTCACAAAGGCTGACCTTGATGATAGCCTGGCTGCCATGTGCACTAAGATAGCAGAGAAGTTTCAGACTGAACTACATAAATCTACAAACACTCTGCAACAGGAGATAGCAGTATTGGGAGGCAGAACTGATCTCTTAGAGACAAAGCACGATGAGCTGCAACTTGCATACACTGACCTCCGCAGAGATCATAATTCCCTCACTGAATCTGTGTCCCAGCTCCAGTCCCACTTGGAGGACCTGGACAACAGAAATAGACGGAACAATTTGAGGATTAGAGGGGTTCCTGAGGTGGTCACGGAGCTAATCCCGGCCATCCACAAGTTGTTCCTGTCCCTAATACCTCCCCTGTGGCTGCTTTTGCCTGCGACAGGATCCATAGAGCTCTTCGCCCTAAACCACCCAAAGACAAACCACCCAGGGATATTATCCTGTGCCTTAAGGACTACCTTGTGAAGGAGGAAATCCTGAGGGCTTACCGCAATACCCCCAACATTGTGCTGGATGGTTCCAGGATCCAAATTTTCCCTGATATATCCCCAGCCATTCTGGACAAATTCCGCAAGTTAAAAGAGATCACCACCCCTCTCCAAGAGGCTAGAATAAGGTACAGATGGCGATTGCCTTTTAAACTTCAGGTTCCACACAATGGGACAACATACACAGTGGTCACCATCCAAGAAGGGAAGGAGCTCCTGGTCAAGCTAGGTCTTATGGCTAAAGAGGATCTTCCTAGGATTCCCTCCACCCCCCGCCATCAACCATTTTGGCAACCCCTTCACCACAGAGGGATCGCAGAAGACAGAGGCAAGATCTCAGGGAAAGCATGAACTGACCTAATACTGCTTTCCACTCGCACCGGACCCATTACCATTTTTCCTTTCTTCAGGACACAGGACCTCACTTGACGATTGAGGAGCATCACTGACACATACGGGGGAGGTGCCAACTGACAGGTTCCTTACAATTTCAGAGCCTCACCCCCCCTGCAGTTAGTTTTCTTCTCACTGCACCATTTTTCATCCTGCCTGCTTTCCGCTGTGCCGGCGCACAGCAGTGCCCGCTTGGTTGTCCCCTCACTCTTGCTAAAACCCACAGAAAACAGAATAAGAGGACTGAAGGCGTATTCATTCCTCCCTTTATTTTTCTGGAACATAACTTTTGTATTTTTTTTATTTTTTTTTCAGCAGGTTGCTAAAAGTGTTGGACACTAGTGTCCTACTGTTCAGGAAGTTTTATACCTGACAAGTTATTACTTTTTCCTACAGTTGTGGTGGTCTTTCCCCCCCGACCCCAACGGCTTATTTTGTTCTCATTTTATGTTGTGTTTTTGTCTTTTTTGGTTACGGGACTTTTTTATCTTACACTAACTATGCAGAATTTGGTACTAGTGCCCTTATGGTACAATTTGGATGTGATCCCCCTATGGGTACTGCATACTCATTTTATATTCCAGACACTCCCGCCCCATCCGGGTGGGATTTTCCGGAAAACTGCTCCTTGGGACCCTCCCCCATTCCTCTATGCCTAGATAGTCACCCTGATTCAGAATGGGTATTAGAATAATTTCCCATAACGTTAGGGGTTTCAACTCCCCTCAAAAAAGGAAAAAAAGCTTTTAAAACCTATAAACGTCTAAATTCAGACATTGTTCTCCTACAGGAGACCCAGTTCTCAGAAGCCAACCACCCCACTTATTTTGATAGATCATATGGCATAGGACAATATACTACATTTGGGTCCAGGTCCCGAGGAGTAGCGATATTTGTTAAAAAAAAAACATATTGTTTGACGTTGATAGCTATCTATAAAGATCCTGCAAGAAGGTTTATCATCCTTAAGGGCTCATTGCAAGGGAAGATGGTCACGATAGCTAATGTGTACGCCCCTAATGATTCTCAAACAACTTTCTTTAAAGCTTTTTTTCAGATCTTAGATAAATATTCATCCCCTCATTTACTCCTGGGAGGTGACTTTAACTTGGTTGTACATTCAGCCCTGGATAGAAGATGGGCTGGTAGTGCCACCAATGCCTTCCCTAAAACCTTGAAATCGTTGCTGCACTCACACAATCTGGTTGACACATGGAGGGCGCACAATGTAAGGGCCCATGAGTAAACGTTTTATTCCCACTCTCATGACAGTTACTCCAGATTGGACTATCTGTTCTGTACCCCTATACTCTTAGCAAACTCTACAAATGCAGTTATCCATCCCTGCCCTTGGTCAGACCACCAGGTAGTCTCCTTACACATCTCCCATATTGGCCTTAAGCCTTCTGTGGCTGGATGGAGACCAAATGAGTCCCTCCTCACGGACCCTATTCTGATATCCCAAATTTCAAAACACATGAAGGATATTTTGCCACTAATAATACAAGTGATATATCCCCCACAGTCTTATGGGCTGCCCACAAAGTGGTAATTAGAGGACACTTAATCCAAATAGCGACAAATAGGAAAAAGCAGAGATTGGTTGACATCACCAGACTTACCGCAGAACTTGATAGGTTATATCACTTACTTACCCAAAGTCACGCCCCTGACCTACTACAGCAAACTAACACCAAAAGATTGGAACTAGATAAAATACTTTCTGAACAGACTGAAAAATCTTTGAGATGGTCGAGAGCCAAATTCTTGTTACACAGCAATTCCGCCTCTGCCATGTTTGCGGAAAAGCTCAACCAATCTATCCAACCCCCCCACACATGCAGTACAAACTGAGAAGCCCTAACAGCAACTTGGTCTCCCACCCTGCAGAGGTCCTACAGATCTTTTCTAAATTCTACTCAGAACTACTCTTCCCACCACCCTCACCCCCAGACCCCGCCCTCAAATCCTGGTTAGATGACATTTCCCTCCCAGCCCTCACTCAAGAACACCTCCAGGAGCTGAATGACCCATGCTCGGACACTGAACTAATCAGCGTCATCAAATCTTTAAAACCCTCTAAAACCCCTGGCCCGGAAGGATACTCAGCCCCATATTATAAAAAATTTCAAAACACCTTAATTCCCTACTTAAAATCACACTTTAACCACATTTTCAGGGGCAATGCTTTCCCAGACGATATGCTTATGGCAAATATGTCATTAATCCCTAAACCCAACAAGGACCACTTCCTACCCCAAAACTATAAGCCAATCTCAGTCATAAACACAGACTTAAAAATCTTTGGTCGCATCTTAGCAGACAGACTCTCCAATATCATTACCTCCTTAATTTCCCCAGAACAAACGGGATTTATCCTGACCAGACAAATTACAGACAACATCAGACTAGCATCCAACATCATACAAGATGCGGAAATTCAATCATGCAGGGTGCTGCTCCTGAGCCTTGTGTCTTATCTCGAACTGACCCTTGAAAATTTGGATTCTTGGGGGCCTTAGTCCATTCAGAGCACTTTATCACCACCCTTGCACACGGATTAGACTTCCGGGCTGCAACTCTGACTACTTCACACTAGGCAGGGGGACAAGACAGGGGTGCCCTCTGTCGCCACTTTTATTCGCCCTAGCCATCGAGCCACTGGCTCGCTCTATCACCCTAGACCCCAACATCGGAGGATATTTAAAAGGTGACCAGGAGTTCAAACTTAGTTTATACGCAAATGACGTCCTAATGTTCCTGACTGACCCGATAGCGTCCATGCCTAATCTTATCTCCACTTTATGCACTTTCCAAGAAATCTCAGGACTGGGGATTAACCTCAACAAATGCTCTGCCCTCCCTATAAACTTCCCTCAAAACACAACCACAACCTCAACTATACAATCCAATTTTGGTTTTGCAATGGAGGGACAAACGCTACCTTACCTTGGCCTCAAATTAGCCCATTCGCTCCATAAGCTTTACCTAGCTAACTGTCCCCAAGCATTAACTCGCATTAGACTTCTACTGCATACCTGAAGCCCATATCATATCACATTTTTAGTCAATTCTCCCTAAGCTGCTATTTTTTTTTAGGGCCCTCCCCAACTATGTGTCACGTCAGACGATAGATCACATTCAAAGGGATGTTAACAGCTTTGTATGGCAAAATAAAAAACCCCACCTAGGCAAGAAGATGATATACAGACCACAAGCTATGGGCGGGCTGGGACTACCGAACCTCTGGCTATATTACCTCTCCGCAAGGTTATTACAGCTGGCACAATGGCACACCTCCCCACAAGGTATCCCTTGAGCAGACCTCAATAGCCCCATATTTCCTACCTGGGTTATTATGGGCTACATCGATTCGCCCCAAGGATATTTCTTTCCTAAATGCAGTAGTAGGACAATCCCTACACCTATGGTCACTATACAAAAAAAAGTTCTCTCTACTCCCATCCAGTCCCAGATTAGCATCCTTTCTTGGGGACCCCACATTCAAATCAGCATTCCCCCTCCCCTAATGCCTTCACCCTATGGATCTCGAAAGACATTATTACCTTAGAATCTCTACAAAAGGATTGGGTAATCTGCTCTTTTTTAACTCTACAATCCTCCCACTCCCTACCCAAGACAGATTTTTACAAATACCTACAAATTAGACATTTCTTCAGCTCCCACTACCCCCGGAATAATTCTAACAACATCTCTACATTCAAAGACCTGTGTGGTCCCTCGTCCAGAGACAGGGGGACGATCTCATTGTTATATATTTACCTGGGTGGCCTCGGCCTTCCAGAAAAATCCACAGCCATGCTCGGTTGGGAGGTGGAGACCGGTCAGGTATCCTCCTCAGAGGAATGGTCGGACAGGATCACTAATATGCATAAATGCATTAAGTCAGTGGCAGTGAAGGAAACAGTGGGGAAATTACATACGAGATGGTATTATACACCTTCTAAACTTCACAAATTTTTTCTCGCTACTGTTTCCAAAAACTGCTTTAGAGGATGCCCCAAAAAGGGTACTCACCTACATATTTTTGGAGTTGTAAGGCTCTTAGAGACATATGGCAGAAAGTTGCCTCCAAAGTGGCAGAGATCACAGGTGTACTGATGACTCTGACACATCAAATGTGCATATTTTTTGCAGGAATTCCTGGATCCTCCCCCTCCTGAACAAAAACTAGCCCACGCGCTCTTTACGACGGACCGCTTTGTTCTGGAGAACTCCAGGGATCCCATGGGATCAGGTTCTCAAATGCATGGCAGCCATACAGCTCATGGAGAAAATTTTCCACACTATCATGGACACCATGCCTATCTATGAGTTGAAGTGGAACTCTTGGTCCCCCTAATCTCACATAGGGCGCCTTGGCTTGGCCGAGGCAGTTTTCCCAAAATATCCCCAAAATATACTATATTAAAGACTCCTGTTGCCAGATTGGTTTCCCGTAACCTCCTTTTTAATTTTCGTTAATTGGTTTATATGATTGATTTATAGTTTATTTTTAGTTTTTCTGATACCTTCGCAGTAGAAGTGTCACTGAAATAAGGAGGTGCCCACTAGATCCCTAGTGAGCTTCACAACTCTCCTCATTGGGTGGTCTCCCCCTGTAGACCTACAGTATGTGTGTGATATTCCAGATGAATATGAACTATGATGGCCCTTGCAGGCTCTCTCACCGTATAACTGTATTATAAGTTGTTCAATACAGCTGAATATATACCCTGATACTTATGTCTATTATCATTCTCTGTAACTGACACTTATTGCTAGTGCACTTTATTCTCCAATAAAATCATTTGTATTAAAAAATTAATCTCCATTAGAGCATGATAGAACTAGGAAAACTGATAGAAACTGATGGAAAAAAAAACTTAATAAATATTATACAAATATGTATGAATAACCCAAAAAGCAAAAATATGATATACTTTTATGCTCTCTATAATTTGTGCAAAAATCACAAGGAAATTCAATGGGTCTATATATCAAATAAACCCTATGCAATTCATACTAATAAAAAAGTCCAATGTAAATTGTTGTGTTAGTCACCCTCAAATTATGGAGGGAGCTTACTGAGTGACATCATCATGCTTGTAGGAACAGTCTCTCAGAATTGGTAGTATCAGTGATGATCTTGTGGTCTGTCTTACAGGCTTGATCTCCAGGGAAGGAGAATTTCAACAGTTTGAATGCCATTTGTACATTATTTTAAAAGTGATAAAATGGATGCCCTTTTCTTTTAATAAATCATTTTAAATGGAGAGCCTTAGATTGTTTTTTATTCTGTTGAGGAGCATATGATATCCTGTGAAGAGAGCACTGTGGATTCCATGGTCTAAGAACTCCTGGCTGTGGAAGTGTATGTTGCCATCTTGTCATTGATTGCAATTGAGCCCATTTGGACCTCTTATAATTTAGAGTTCAAATGAGCAAATTTCACAGCGCTGTGTGGCAGTGTTTAGCATGGTGGAAGTGTTCACCGGTCACCGAGGGAGTTCACAAGAATATTTGTGCATCATTTTTTCACACAAGTTACATTGTAAAGTTACGCTATTCGGGGGCGTGGCCAAGATGGCTCTGTGAGTGGCTGCTTTTTTTAGAGAGCTCCGCTCTTCCTCAACATCTATCTGAATCCGGCTTGCCTGTTGCTGCGGGGGGTGAGAGATTCCAACCCTGGGACCACAGTCAGCATTCCCCCGGACGTCTCCTGGCCTGCCTCATGTAGCTAGGCTGCAGCCGCGGTCTTTCCTTGCGGGCGGGGGTGGGACGGAGACTCATCGTGCGCCCTGCTCTGGAGGACAAAGCTCCCCACCTCACACAGGCCGCTGACGGCGGCGGGGAAGCCCAGCCTTTGGAGGATACAGGCTGAATTCGGAGCAAATCCCCCCCACGAGCAACTAGGCCGCAACCGCGGCCTTTCCTGATGGACCAGGGGCTCTGGACCAGTCCGGAGGCATCACATGACCCCCGCCCAGAAGTGGGTGCTCTATACAGCTCATGGGATACTGTCCGAGGACCGGGAGACAGACCGGAGCATCCCCAATACAGATCGCGGCCTCCTAGCTGAAATAGGCTGCGGTGGGAGCGGCTGTCCCTGCAGGGCCCTGGACGCCTGAACCGTACTGCTGCTGCACTCCAGAGATTGCAGGTGAGGGGGAAGACTGCCTGGGGGGCCTTATTCTGCACAGAACATTCTCCCGGACAACCCCTGGCCCCACTGTCAAGCCCCCCAGGTTGCCTACAGTTCATACAGTCAACAGGGTGGGCCCTAGATTTCTGAATGAGGCGCAGGAACTCGGGTGCAAAGTTCAGCAAAGGGGGCAAAGAATTTACTTTTCTGCCACAGTCAGACTCCCCCCAAGTGCCCACTGACCCCTGTGTGGAGGTTCACACTACCAGAAGCGCTCATAGAGCGTCAGACGGGCCCCATGGATTAGGATGAGTCCTGACCCCCCTGGCTGGCGGATGTCATGGCGGCCATTGCCATGTGCCAATCTACGTTAACAACAAAAATTGAGGCTGTTCAGTTGGATATGGGCCTAATCCGCCAAGACATAGACAAACTCAGGTCAAGAGTCACTGAGATAGAGCAAAGAGTGAGTAATAACCAAGACACAATGGCAGAACACGGAGCTGTACTCCACACCCTTCAAACCAAAGTAAAGGCCCTGGAATACAGAGCTGAAGATGCCGAAAATAGAAACCGGCACAATAACCTTCGTATTGTCGGCCTACCTGAGGGAGCAGAAGGGAACAACCCCACTTCCTTTATAGAAGGTATGCTACATGACCTCCTACCTGACGCTTGCCTGACGCTTCACTACACGGTGGAAAGGGCACACCGCATACCACCTAAACTGGGGCCTCCTGGAGCCCCCCCCCCATGCACCTTCATTCTCCATCTCCTTAATTTCAGGGACAGAGGTGAAATCCTCTGTGCCTCTAGAAATTTTGGGGACCTCCGATACCAGTATGCCAAGTTGATGATTTTCCCTGACTATTCGGTGGAGACCCAAAAGCTCAGGAAATCCTTCGACCAAGTTAAAGCGGCATTGAGAGCGTGTAACATCCGCTACAGTGTTCTCTTCCCGGCCCGTCTAAGAGTCCAGGATGGTGAGACAACCCGCTTCTTCAGCACACCTAGAGAGGAATCTTCCTGGCTGGACTCGTTACCATCGGTCCGCTGATCGACCAAACGGTACGTGCCACATGACACCCTCAATTTCTGCTCAGGTTAATCTGGGCCCAGGCCTGGGTTGCCCACAAATTTCCCCATGGTTTGAATTACCTTTGTTGCACCTGTTGTGCCCTGTTTGCACCCATGGTATGTGCGGCTCTGACAGAAGTCAATCTCCCCTGTTTGGGATATTTAAGTTTGCGCCCCTGACAAAGGACATGGTCAGGAGACTGATGTGACATGCCTTTCTTGTTTTGGCCCTCTCCTAGAGAGTTGGAACTCTCTATGTATGCCCACTTAATACTGGATCGAATTTACTGCTGGGAAGCACTTAAGTTTTTTTTTCTTTCTCCTTTTGGCTCCGAGTCCCTTACAGCTTGATACATTAAGCCAGCGGTAGTTTCACACATAAAGAGCTGCTTGAACTGCTGCTTGGCCCCCCCAAGATGTTTTGGGGGGCTGAGCTTGCCTCTTACACGGACCCCCTGTTGCAGCCGGCGAGCTGAAACTGTTTAGGATGAATGTCCACCTCTGTTTAGGGGGTTTGGGTGGGGTGGGAGGGTGGTAAGTTCCCCTAATGGGGCCAGTTTTTGTTCACTTTAGTTATTGGGTCCTTACATTTGTTTTTAGTTTGGTTTTGTTTTATCTATATACTAAAATACTAAATATTTCAGCATTGCATTGTTTTCAGTTGTATCCGCCTGGGGTCCGAGGGTCCATTTTAGGAGCCGAGATCCATACTGATCCTGATACTTCTATTGCCCCTAGAGCCCATGTCTACCCTTAACATCCTTTCATGGAACACCAGGGGGTTGAACTCCCCGGTTAAGCGCTCCCTGGTGTTCCAATTCCTTAGAGCTTATAACCCACTTATATGTGTGCTCCAAGAAACACACCTTATAGGGAGCAGGGTTCTCACCCTTAAATAACCCTGGGTGGGTTATCATTATCACTCCACGCATTCTAGTTTTTCCAGGGGTGTTAGTATTCTGATATTGAAGTCCCTTCCCATCCGGCTCCTGGATTTGGCCTTGGACGGTAGGTATGTCATTATTCATGCTAAGATCCACTCATTGACATGGACCATTGTGGGTTTATATTTGCCTCCTCCAGCCTCCTTGCTGGTGCTGAATCAAATCACCAGCAAGATGGCCGAGTTTGCTTCTGACAATACTATCATCCTGGGTGATTTCAATCTAGTCCCTGATCCAGAACTGGACAGACTGACGACTGCAGGACACCATTGCCCTGGTTTGGCTGAGTGGGCGGATGCCTAGGGCCTGACGGATGTCTGGAGGTGGAGACGCCCCGAGACCGGGCATTCACGTGTCACTTGGCTTCCCATAGAACATTCTCTCGCATTGACCTGGTCTTTGCAGGGAGCCTGGTCCTTCCAAGGGTCACGGACATACAAATATTTCCCAGGGGAATTTCAGACCATGCACCCTTGTTTGTGATGCTAAACCTCTCCCTGGGCTCAGTTGACAGGTTATGGAGGCTATCTAGATTTTGGATTTCAGACACTGCTGTGGATGCTCAATTCAGAACTGAACTGATTGGTTACTGGGCAGCTAATCCTGGTTCAGCGGAGGCCACGATTGTATGGGATGCCTTCAAGGCCACGACGAGGGGGCATTACCAGAGCATCATTGCCAGAGTATGCAGGGAGCGCAGGGCGGACTTGACTAGGGCTGAGAGGGAGGCGGTTAGTGCAGAGGCTCTTTTTTGTTCGTACCCGAGATCCCCAACATTATTCACACTTACAGCTCATGACTAAGGAGATTGTTCGTCTCCGCACTTCTCTTACCCAGAAGAAAATGTTAGCACAGTCCCAACGGATCTTTGAGCAGGGGGAGAGGTTGGGGAGACTGTTGGCCTGGCTGTCCAGAGAACAGGCAGAGGGGATGAGTATCCCACATATTAGGGAATGCTCAGGACAGTTGACTCATACCCCGGATGGGATTAATCACTCTTTTGCGGAATTCTACAAATCCCTTTACACCTCTAGCACAGACTACAGTAAGGAAGACCTCCCATCATACCTGGCTGATATTGACATTCCGACCCTTACTGAAACATACCGTAACAAACTTGATGCCCCTATTACGGTTTTGGAAATAACGCAGGCGCTTAAATCAATGCAGGCGGGGAAAACTCCGGGACCCGTCGGAATTCCAGTGGAGTTTTACAAGCAGTACGTTGAAGAGCTCTCTGATAAACTCCATAATCTCTTCTCTGCGTCGACTCGCCTCGAGAAACTTCCCGAAACCATGAGTGAAGCGATAATAGTCGTGATCCCCAATCCGGGAAAAGACCCCACTTTGTGTTCCTCGTATCGACCCATATCCCTGCTAAATGTTGATGCGAAAATATTGGCAAAAATTTTGGCTAATAGACTAAGCTTGGTCATCATTGCCCTTGTCCACAGGGACCAAACGGGCTTCATGCCGGGAAGAGGCATTAATATCAGACGCCTTCTTACTCACATAGATAGAGCGGATGCGACAACAATGGGGATGGTGACCTCACTTGACGCGGAGAAGGCTTTTTCAATTCCGTCAAGTGGGGTTACCTATGGGAGGTGCTCTCGCGCTTCGGGTTTGGTCCAGGTTTCACAAATTGGCTCCGCATGGTCTACCATGACCCCTCGGCTAGAATCTGCACTAACGGTTGCCTATTGGAGAAGTTCCAGTTAGCTCATGGCACAAGACAGGGCTGCCCTCTCTCTCCGAGCCTGTTTGCCCTCGCAATAGAGCCCCTAGCTATATTGCTGAGAGCGGACCCTGGGGTAAGGGGACTTCGGGTGGGCCCAATTGAGGAAAAGCTGTCTCTGTATGCGGATGATGCTCTGCTTTATTTAGTGGATGCGTCATCCTCTTTGCAGACTGCACTGGACCTAATTAACCGATTCGGTCTCTACTCAGGGATTCGTAATAATTGGGACAAGTCGGTCCTCTTCCTGCTCCACCCCTCGACCCCTCATCCGCAGCTCAAATGGGTGGAGGATTTCAAGTATCTGGGGATTAAAATTAGTAGTAAGGTGCAGGATTATATGGAAAATAATATACGGCCACTCATGACACAACTAGTGGCTAGATGTGCTGCATGGCGTTCCCTCCCTTTGACCCCAGTAGTCAGAGTCAATCTGCTAAAAATGATCTATCTCCCTAAATACTTATATTTCGACCGTAATACCCCCACACATATTCCCAGGACTTTCTTCCAGAGGCTGGAGAGTCTGCTGATATCCTTTGTCTGGGCTGGGAGGCCAAGCAGATATTATACCTCCCACTATCGGAGGGGGCTGGCGCTCCTGAACTTTCATCTTTACTACTGGGCGGCCGTCTTGGTCACAGTGCGATGGTGGTTCTCCCAGCCAGCACAAAATCCAGCGGTCACCCTGGAAGCAGCCATCCTGGGCTTCTTTGCAGCCCTGAGCAATCTGCCATTCTGTGGACTTAGGGCTAGTTCATCTATGACAACTCTGATGCGAACCACAGTAAGGGTCTGGCAGGAGGCTAGGAAGATTTATGGGAAACCCAATCACATCTCACCACACATGCCCCATGTGGGGTAATCCTATGCTCTCCCACCTATACAGCATCCCAGACCCTTCTCTGTGGGCGAAAAAGGGAATCAGTACCTTAAAGCATATAGTTCAAGATGGTAGAATTATGACTTTCCAGACACTGAAATGAATATACGCGCTTCCGCTCTCTTTTCAATTCAGATACTGGCAGCTGAAGCACGCCTTTGAAGCCCAGTTTCCTGCCCCCCTTGCTTTGGAGTCGGACTCCATAGAGCGTGTCTTGATCTCCACCTTATACTTATATTTGACAGTAGAATATGATACCAAACTAACCAAATCCTGGGAAAAATGGAGGATGGATATCCCATCCCTTGACGAAGAGGAGTGGAAGGAGTGTTTACTTTCATACATTCCTTCTATGATTGCCGCAAAAGATAGGTTTATACAATTTAAGTTCCTACACAGGGCATACTTCACCCCACAGAGGTTGGCGCGCATTTACCCTCAAAGGGACCCTAATTGTAAGAGATGCAGGCAGGAGGTGGGTACCTTCTGGCACATGGTCTGGTCCTGTCCCAAACTCCAACCCTACTGGACGGCAGTGGCCTCTACACTTAGTAATGTGACCGGATTGGATCTACAGGTTGATCTTCAAATTCTATTGTTAAGCCATTTAGAGGATGTAGAGGGGGACATGTATTGTAAACTGTGTCTTACCTTCTCATTATATTATGCTAGACGTGAAATTCTACTGAGATGGAAACTAGAGGAACCTCCTACTCTGGCCTCATGGAGGCGATTGGTGACCTCGGTACTTCCCCTATGTAGGCTGACCTATGAAAGTAGACAATGCCCAGGGAAACATGGTCTACCTCATGCCTACTCGTTATACCTTGCCCCCCAATCCTGCGCCCCCCTTTCTTTTTCTCTACTGACCCTGATTACTCCCTGCTTTGTTGCATCTCTCCTTCTCCCCCCCCCCCCCGGCCCGCAAGATACCTACATAATATATGTGTGGTTTCACTATTACTGGAATGCACTAATGTGTACATGTAACTGGTATTTATGACACCTGCACAGCTGGAACATTAGAGAAAGTATGACTGCCGGATGAAGGTGGTTATCCTGTCTATACTTGTGTATCATTGAATGTACTTTATATTTTTGTATTGTAATGCTGATTTGTTTAATAAAAATTTTCTGTAAAAAAAAAAGTTACACTATTTATTATTATTATTATTATTACTATTATTATTATTTGCACAGGGTTTATTTGATATATAGACAAACTGTGTTTCCTTTTTTTTTGCACACTAATTATAGGATAAATATATATATATATATATATATAATATATATATATATATATATATATATATATATATATATATATATATATATATATATATATATATATATATATATACAGTGGGGCAAAAAAGTATTTAGTCAGCCACCAATTGTGCAAGTTCTCACACTTAAAAAAATGAGAGAGGCCTGTAATTGTCATCATAGAATTACCTCAACTATGAGAGACAAAATGTGGAAACAAATGCAGAAAATCCCATTGTGACAGACCTAGCCGGGAGAGAGACTTTTCGAGGGGACTGAATGCTAGCCTCTTGCCAATCGATTGTGGGCCCTGGCATTTGGGGGAACAGTGCTCTTTGTGAGGTGTGTGCCTGGGGAAACTTGAGGTGGTATTACTGTGGATTCGGGTCCTGGTCCCCCAGGACACACAGACTCTGGGGACCCTGGATTTGCCATATTAGAAATAGTGGCTGATTCATAATGCTGGGACAAATACTGTTGGGAGGTGCTGGTGTCAATTCCAGCTGCCTGTCTGTCTGTTGCCTGCTAGAATGTGTATTGTAAATAAGTCTCTAGTATGGAATCTAAGAGTCATTAGATCCCCATTGTTGTTTGTGCAAATTAACTCTGCTATTGTGATAATGTTGATTGTGTTTTATGAGCTACAAGACGGCCAGTCTGGCCTAAAGGTCATGTCTGAGTCATCTAGGCTGTCTAAAGGGACTAGTTAATTAGCCCATGTTAATTAGGTTTCTGGTCACAGGTGTATGTTCAGAGTAATATGAGCCGGAGGTATACACCTCCTCTTTTAGTGTATAAAAGAGCCTGTATTTTTCAATAAAAGAGATTCCTGTTTGAACTTACATACAGCCTGCCTGGTGTTCGTTCTGAGCTATCACAACTGGGTTAGAACGGCACATAGCTGTAGTTCTAACCCTGGAGCATTGGATGACCTAACAATCAGATGTTGCAATCTGCAATCTGATTCTATAGCAGCAGAGGAGTGTCAGGAGAGTGGAACCGAGCAAGCAAAGGGGCTCGTTATATTTGTTGGCAGCGGTGGGATTTGCTCTCCAGTTACTGGGACACTCCAAACCAGCCTGCAGGAGAGCCATGCTGAAAGACTTTCTTGAGAGCCGTGAAGGGAATGGTGGGATCGTGCTTCCTTGCCGTGAACACATCCAAACCATCACCTGGATCCAAGGTCCAGATAGCAGGAGAGGAGAGGTACAGATACCAGCCACCATGGAAGAGGAATTCAGAAGGAGGTTGCGAGAGATGCAGATACAGCACAGAGGACCAGTATCAGAGCAGGTCCTGCTGAAATGCTTTGATTTTATCCGCTGTGAACTCTGGAAGGAAGCGCTAGCCCATGAGCAGCGACACCAGGGAAAAGTTCTCCCCTCCATCCATGTAAGGTACTGGTCGCAGTATGAAGTACGATTGCTGTTATTGGGGGAACAGCCGAACCAGGAGTGGACAGCTGAGTTAAGCAGGCTGATCCTGGCAGAAATGCGGTTGGACGAGAGCTACAGAGCCCTCCAGTGGTATGTAGCCCAAGTGTGCCCGTGGACAGCGGATGACAGCCCAACGGAAGGCTTTGACTACGATGGCCTGGGATTGTTGTACTGGAGGCTGTCCAGGGACCCTGACTTTGGGAGTGATCGGGAGTGGCGTTTGGAGGAAATAATGGAGCACAGAGAGCGAAAACTGAATGTCTCAGAAGTGCAATGGGCACAGGAAGATTTGGAGTTTCTGGCCATTCAGGAATGGGAGCTTGAGATGGCCTACAGACAGCTGCTAGACTCTGCTCAGCAGCAGGGTGGGGCTCCCTTTGCCTGGGACTATCAGGAAATACCAGTTGACAACTCTAAAATCCTGGCTGAAGAGTTGACAATGTGGCAGAGTAACAGTGTGCTTTGCCAACCTGCCCCCCGCAGCTATGGAGGCGGAGGTCTTATGGCGGATGCAGCAAGTGCTGACTGACCTTGATGATCCTGTTTCTGCATGGGATGATCTTGGATGGAGGAATGTGCCTGTCCAGCAGCATGCCAGAGAATCGGCAGTGGAAAATCTGAAGATTGCCGTCCCTAAACCTGAAGTCCTGACAACAGGGCAGAGCTCTGCTAACCTCTGCCCAGCACTGATAGCATCTTCTGGGTTCCACGGAGAGGAGATGGTGAACCTTTATCCCCAGACACCAGTTGCAGAGACAGGGGATTTGATAGACTTTTCTGCTGAGGAAGAACAACCCAGTGAGCCTCCAGCAGAAGAAGAGCTGTTATTAGGGCCAAACTTCACTGTGCTCTGCCCAGCACCAACAGAAGTATCTGTGAAGTTACAAGGAACTTCCCCAGCTGAAGCGCTGGCAACCGGACAGAGGGTCCAAGATCTCTGCCCTACACCTGCGGCGGTTCCGGAGGCTCAGGTTGAGAAGGAGGTGGTCACTTCCCAGCAGCAGATCAGGATACAGGGGGAGAAGGGAGAGGAGGTGTTCGTCGTCCCTCCCCAACAGTTGGCCAGGGTGGAGGAAGTGGTCTTTCCTCCCCAGCAAAGATCTGTGCACCTGGGAGACAGTACCACAGACATATCGTCCCAACATCCAGATGAGGGAATGGAAAAGGAAGCAGCTGGCTCACCTCCCCAATGGCAGCTACACAGTTTGGGAGTGGAGGAAGCCAGCCTCCTGCCCTAACAGTTAGCCGGAGCAGATGGTGTGGGGTTTCCAGCAGAAGGGCTGGCAACAGGGCCGAATACTGCTGGACTCTGCCCTCAACTAACAGAGGATGGATTTCCTGTGAAGGTGGATGGGACTTCAGTCTCCACCTGTATACCCCAGGGATGCTGGGTAGTCGGCCCAGATCCCCAACAGCATGACGGAGTGAGCCCAGACACCCTGTCTTCTCTCCAGCGGCAGAAAGGACTCCAGGGAGAAGGGCCAGTCCAGGCCTCTCCCCAGCGGCAGATATGTTCTCTGGGAGAGGCAGAGGTTGGCTGGGTGAGTAATGCTTTGTTTGGAACAATTTGTTTGGGGTACTGTGTGGGTAAAGGCATTAGAGGACTGGAACTACTGACTAACTTCGGAGTCAACCCGTCTGGGGTCTCCTCCTGTGTTAGTCTCCTGCCGAAAGGGGAGAAATGTGACAGACCTAGCCGGGAGAGAGACTTTTGGAGGGGACTGAATGCTAGCCTCTTGCCGATCGATCGTGGGCCCTGGCATTTGGGAGAACGGTGCTCTTTGTGAGCTGTGTGCCTGGGGACCCTTGAGGTGGTGTTACTGTGGATTCGGGTCCTGGTCCCCCAGGAATAGTGGCTGATTCATAATGCTGGGACAAATACTGTTGGGAGGTGCTGGTGTCAATTCCAGCTGCCTGTCTGTCTGTTGCCTGCTAGAATGTGTATTGTAAATAAGTCTCTAGTATGGAATCTAAGAGTCATTAGATCCCCATTGTTGTTTGTGTTAATTAACTCTACTATTGTGATAATGTTGATTGGGTTTTACTTTCAAAATCTTTTATTGGTTTATCAAAACAACAGAAAAAAAAATACAAACTCTGTATCAAAGTTTCATGTCACATTGATTGTTATACAGCATACCCCTGAGGGGGATAGGAAGTTAACAATAAAAAGGCTATAGAAAACTGTCTAAATAATGCAGAACGAATCAATGCTTATTCGGTTATTACTGGAACACATAGAAAGAAGGACCACTAAGTTCAATCACCGTTTCCTAGAGAGGCCCTAGGGGATCCCGCCGGCACCCCAAAGAGGGATCATGCTGTGCACAGGAGGAGCCCCATGCGCCTCCCTTTTCCTAAGATTATCCTGAAGCCATAGGGTCCATAATATCGTTTTAAATAAACTACTGCAATGGATAAAAACCTTCTGTGTGAAATAAAAAACAAAAATCAGGTATTTGTCCCAATAACTAGGAATCTCCTTGCAAGGGATACATTACACCATTTTCAGAGTGACCTGTCCTAGTTTCCCTCAGCGGATGAGCACGATCAAAAAGACACAAAATCTAAAAGAGTAGGAGAGATTTAGGAAAGAGAGGAAAGTAAGAAAGGGAGGTTAGCCAGCCGTCTAGAGGAGCCCCCGCCCCTCAATTTGTCCACTCTTAGTTTTGAGGTTGGACTCCGGGTATGAGAGAAATACCAACGAACTGTGCCCAAGGCTCCCAAACAGCTTCAAATTGCATTTTTTTGTCGTCTAAAATGCTTGCTAGTTTCTCTTGGGCCATAATCCAGGAAACTTTGCGAATTGCAGCCTTCACAGAGACTTTGGGCTGTTTCCAAGCCTTAGCAATGGTGAGTTTTGCGCCTAGGAGGATGAAGTGTATAAGTTTACGTGAATGCTTTGGAGTCTTGGGCAAGCTATCATTGAGAAGAGCTATGGCCGGGGATTTCGGGATTTGAATCTTCGTTATTTTCCGGATCAGGAAGAATATCTTACCCCAGAAGGGCCTCAGTCTAGGGCATTCCCACCAGACGTGAGCCATTGATCCCAAGAGCTGACACCCATGAAAACACTTGGGGTCCGCTGTTGGGAACATTTTGGAAAGCTTGGCGGGGGTAAAATACCATCTTGTTATAACCTTATTACTTGATTCAATTAGAGAAATATTTTTAATGCCTTTAAAGGCTCTGTCAAAGGAGCTTCTCCATTTAGCAACTTCCCATTCAATGGCAAGATCACTTTCCCAGGCAAGCATATAAGGAGTCTTTTGGGTGTGGAGGGCTAGTGACTGGTAGATAACAGATCCCCCCCCTCTGTTCCAAAGAGCGTCCACACCATAATTCATATGGCGTAAAGGCGTTATGTGAGGAAGTACCTCCTCTCCAGAGTTGGTGGAGAAAATGTCTTATTTGGTGGAATCTAAAACGCTCAGAGTTCGGAATTTCAAGAAGCTTTACACCAAGTTCCAGAGAAATGGGTCCCTCATTAGTAAAGAAATGTCCGATTCGGTACAGTCCCTTGTCCAGCCACCAACGGAAAGCCTTAATATCTAATCCAGGGGCAAAATCGGGATTATTGAAGATGTGTGCTAGTGGTAAACATCTCGAGATTAGGGCGGGGTTGTTTCTTAGGTTATCCCATAAGTGAAATGTTTGAGATAGAGAAGGGGAGAGTATTGGGGATCTCTGTTTAGGGGGAGTCCAGAGAAGGAAGTCCAGGGTGTAAGAGGGGGCTGCCTGTCTCTCTATCTGAATCCAATCTGGTTTCTCTGCTTTAGAATAGACTGTGGAGAGTTGGGCTAGCCTGGCCTGAAAGTACCAGAAAAGCTAAGGAGCCCCCATGCCCCCCTGAGTTCTAGGGAGGAAAAGGGTTCTTTTTTTAAATCTATGTCCTCTCCCCCCCAGATACATTTGGTGATCTTTTTTTGGAATTTGGTCAAGTGATCCTTATTGATGTTTATCGGAATGGCCCTGAATAGGTATAGGAGTCTGGGCAAAAGCGTCATCTTCACTGCATGAATTCTACCCAGCCAGGAAATCTCCCCCTTGGACCATGTTCCCAAGTCAGATGCTAACTTGCGGTACATTGGGGGGAAGTTCAAGGAATATAATTGTTCCGTTTTAGCTGTAAGTTTAATTCCTAAATAATCTATCCATTGGTCATTCCATTTAAAGTCAAAGGAGCTTTGAAGTGCGGATACTGTTTCTGTCTGAAGGGAGATATTTAAAGCCGATGATTTAGAATAAAAATAAAAAAGATGCGGCGCTAAAAATTATTATGAAACAAAAAACAGAGGGAACAGAGACTAATGACAGGTCTGATCCTCATCCAAACCAATATATAGTGAGGTGAATATGCACACAAAAATATATAGTACTACAATGAAAAAACAGTTGAATATATATGAATGAACACTGATATCCAAAAGAAAAATATATCACAATACACAAAAGAATATATAATAAAGAAAAGAAAGAAAAAAACCCCAAGATATAAAGTCCAAAAAAATATCAAAAGTAATCCGTGATTTGAAAAAAGAAGATGTGCCAAAAAAACAGATGCAGGTAAGGATGCAGATGAAGAAGCCTTCCAAATCTTGTCACACACAGAATGGATAATCGAATGTGCTTACCAGATCCTGGTGATCCTGGTGACTGCTATTACGGCAGTCTCAAACAGCACAGGGAAATAGGTCTCCCCACAACCTTGCCAAGCAGCGACCGTAAGCAGCGGATTATCCTCAAACGTGTAAAACAAAAGGATTGGCCACTCCCCAGACGACGTCCTATCGTGATGAAACGCGTAGGGACGAGCCTACAACGTCATCACGTCCGTTCTCGGTTGGGCTTTGCACGAACCCAGGAAGTGGAGGCGACAGGCGGAGACGCCGTTTTTTATTATACGAACATGCTGGCTTTTCATCTGGATTGTGTAAGTGCAATTCTTCTTTTTTAATAAATCCTTTGTTTGGACATATTACGCTATGGATTCCCCTTTTGTTTTATATGAACATGCTGGCTTCTCATCTGGATTGTGTAAGTGCAATTCTTCTTTTTTAATAAATCCTTTGTTTGGACATATTACGCTATGGATTCCCCTTTTGTTTTACACGTTTGAGGATAATCCGCTGCTTACGGTCGCTGCTTGGCAAGGTTGTGGGGAGACCTATTTCCCTGTGCTGTTTGAGACTGCCGTAATAGCAGTCACCAGGATCTGGTAAGCGCATTCGATTATCCATTCTGTGTGTGACAAGATTTGGAAGGCTTCTTCATCTGCATCCTTACCTGCATCTGTTTTTTTGGCACATCTTCTTTTTTCAAATCACGGATTACTTTTGATATTTTTTTGGACTTTATATCTTGGGGTTTTTTTCTTTCTTTTCTTTATTATATATTCTTTTGTGTATTGTGATATATTTTTCTTTTGGATATCAGTGTTCATTCATATATATTCAACTGTTTTTTCATTGTAGTACTATATATTTTTGTGTGCATATTCACCTCACTATATATTGGTTTGGATGAGGATCAGACCTGTCATTAGTCTCTGTTCCCTCTGTTTTTTGTTTCATAATAATTTTTAGCGCTGCATCTTTTTTATTTTTATTGCATTTTGGGGTTTTTGGGACTAGACCTTTGGTGCTGGCTGCTTTTTGCGTGCTTCTTTCACAAATTTCAATTATTTATTATCCTTTGAGCGCAGCTTTTATCTGGTTTCCTATCAGATGATTTAGAATAGTTGACCTTAAGGCCTGAGATACTATAGAACTCTTTCAACAGTTTGCATAAATTTGGGAGTGATGTGGTAGGTGACGTTATGAAAAGGAGCATATCGTCAGCGAAGAGCCCACACTTGTGGACTTGGTCCCCACAGGTTACTCCATGCATATTTGGGTTTGATCTAATCGCTATCGCAAGTGTTTCTATGGCCATGGCGAAAATCAGAGGGGAGAGAGGGCAACCCTGTCTCATCCCTCTCGCTATTTGGAGGGGTTTGGAATATTGGCCCTGCAGTCGGAGTACCGCTGCCGGGTTGGAGAAGAGGGATCACAGAGTTCCTAAAAAGCCAGCCCCAAAGCCCCAGCTCTCCAGGAGGGAAAACAGGTAAGGCCATTCGATCGTGTCGAAGGCCTTATGTAAATCTAAAGACAGCAGCATTCCTGCCTGTTTGGGGCCCCCATCCCAATTACATTGGAGAATGGAGACAATGTCCACCGCTCTCCTGATTTGATCTGGGCCCTGCCTCCCCGGGATAAATCCTACCTGGTCTTTGTGGACATACTGCTTGATAAAGGAGGCGAGACGGTTGGCTAAAATTTTAGTGAGTATCTTGAGATCGTTATTAATTAGGGAAATGGGCCTATAATTCTCTACTTCTTCATGATTCTTATTGGGTTTGGGAATTACTGCTATGAAAGCCGTGTTCAGATGTGGATCTATGGGGGAGCCTGACTTCTTAGAGTTGAAAAATTTTGCCATCTGGGGGGCCAGTATATCCCCGAACTTCTTATAATAAGGGACTGACAAGCCGTCCGGGGCCGAGCCCGTCTTAAGGTTTTTAATAACCTCCCTTATCTCATCCGAGGATAAGGGTTCCTCCATAAGGTCTCTATGGTCTTTGGATAGAGAGGGCAGTTGAAGATTGGAGAAAAAGGAAGCAATCGAGATGTCTCTCGGTTTTTGTGTGGTTTTGTATAATTCAGAATAAAATTAGTGAAAGGCCTTCATGATTTTAGATGGGTTGGCCGTTGGTGGTTGGCCCGCTATACGTAATTTGGGGAAAGTGTGAGAGTGGAACTTGGGGGAGAGTTTCGTAGCTAGAATCGTCCCAGCTTTGTCCCTGTGGCAGTAAAATTTAGCTCCGCTCCATCTAATATGTTTTTCGGCTTTTGGCGTTAAAGCTAGATTGAGTTCCAGTCTAATCGCATCTAGTTTTTCATTGAGCTCCCTAGATGGATGTTTTTTGTGATCGATTTTCAAAGTAATACATTTTTGCTCTAGTCTATGGATGTCTATCATTCTCTCCTTTTTAACTTGAGTAGCTAATCTGATGAGCTCACCTGGGACTGTGACCTTGTGGGCTGCCCAAAGGGTTTTCGGGGGAGATGTTTCCCACATCATTTATTCTGAAGTATTCCTTGATAGCGTCTGCTATCATCTTGGCATGAACTGGATCTCATAGGAGAGACTCGTTCAATCTCCAAAAAGAGCCCCCCGCTCCTCGACAGGACATTTCTCATAGTCAGGAGGACCAGCGAGTGGTCTGACCAGACTATGTCTATGATTTTAGCTTTGGAGGATAGGGGGATGAGGTTAGTCGGAATGAGTATGTGGTCAATCCTTGCGTAGGTCTGGTGGGGAGAGGAGAAGTGTGTGAAGTCCCTACATGTGGGATTTAGTTCCCGCCAGATATCTACCAAACTTTGGGAGTGAATCATTTTAGCTATTCTGGTGCTTAGTTTTGTGGGGCATGTTAGTCTTTCTTTGAGTGGTTTATTTTTGTCTAGGCCCTGGTCAAACGCTACATTTGAGTCCCCTCCCCATATGACTTTGCCCTCCAGGAGGGGGTTGAGAGTTGCAAAGAGGTTCTGGAAGAAAGTTGCTTGACCCTTATTAGGGGCATAGTAAGAGATTATGGAGTATAGTACTCCCTCCAGAGTGCCCTTTACAAGAATAAACCATCCCTCTGGATCTTTAAGGTCAGAAATATGGGTAAATTTACTGTTCTTAGAAAAAAGTATTGAAACACCTTTGGTTTTGTTATGAGCATTGGCTAAGAAAAATGAAGGGTAGTAGGAGTGTAGGAACTTGGGACTGTACCGAATCGGGAAATGCGTCTCCTGCAGGAGCACTATATCAAGCTTGAGGGATTTGTAATGGTCAAAAGCCACTCTCCTTTTCCTAGGAGAATTGAGCCCTTGAGCGTTATGAGAAGCCACCTTGAGATCTAGTCCCTTAGATGACAAATCAGCCATTGGAACAGAGGGAGAAGTGATCACCGGCCCAGCAGCCACTTACCTCGTGTTGAGATGTATTCAAAGAGAGGGTGGTGGGATGAGGGATCCGACCTATGTCTTTACGCGGGAGGTCCTGGGGCAACCCCAGATGGCCAGCTAGAAGAGAAAGAAGTGAAAATAAAAAGAAAAACTGCGCTACAGAGCAAAAAGTCAAGGTAGAAGCTGCACATAAAATACACCAATATCTGTGTATACCATGGAAAATAAAAATAAATAAAGTGCGCTAACTGTGTGAGAATATACACATAAATGTGAATGCATATGGGTGGTAGTGAAAACCACAATCTACTGAGAGCAAAATGAATGACTCAATGAGTGGTGAAAAAATATGCGTGCCAATCATAAAAACTCAAATAAAAAGAAAAAAGTGTACATGTGAAGTACAACAATAATAATAACGAGAAAACATGATAATCAAACAGACTCAGTCCATGAGTTCAAACATAAAACGTTCATCAGTGAAAAAATGCTTCCATCCACTATACAGCTTAGCAGCAACCAATCTCCCTATGAGTGGATCGACAAAGGAGAGGGATGTGCAGGATGGTACAATTCCACTGGCGGTGACTCCAATAAGTGAGAAAAGTGGTAAAGGTGGACTCTTACCCTCCGTGTTGGACCCCCTCCTTGGCAGGGTCTATCAGGCATGCAGATTTTGCCCTCTGCAGGGACCGTGTGATGAGAAGATCTTCCCAGCAGCTGTCAGGAATGCTGTCTCCAGTCCGGGCTAGTCCAAGTGAAACTCCTGAAGAGGGGGGAAGGACAGCTCTCTTGCTCCCAGTGTGGCAAAGGAAAAAACAAAAGAGCGGAGCTCCAATAGTGTAAAAAATTTCAGGATTTATTAAATAAAAGTACAGACCGCAACAGAGAGTGCATGCTCCGTGAGGTAGAAATACAATTAAAAACAAGCCGGCATATAAAAATCGCAATAACCCGTGCATAACATGGGGCAATCGTGACGGCTTACAACGTAGCCACGCCCTACATGTTTCGTCATTAGTAGACGTCTTCAAAGGTTTTGTTACGAGCATTGGCTAAGAAAAATGATGGGTAGTAGGAGTGTAGGAACTTGGGACTGTACCGAATCGAGAAATGCGTCTCCTGCAGGAGCACTATATCAAGCTTGAGGGATTTGTAATGGTCAAAAGCCACTCTCCTTTTCCTAGGAGAATTGAGCCCTTGAGCGTTATGAGAAGCCACCTTGAGATCTAGTCCCTTAGATGACAAATCAGCCATTGGAACAGAGGGAGAAGTGATCACCGGCCCAGCAGCCACTTACCTCATGTTGAGATGTATTCAAAGAGAGGGTGGTGGGATGAGGGATCCGACCTATGTCTTTACGCGGGAGGTCCTGGGGCAACCCCAGATGGCCAGCTAGAAGAGAAAGAAGTGATGAGAAAGAATAGAGGAAAGATAGGGAGACAAAAAGACAAAAAAACAAAAACAGTATCAAGGGTCCTCTAACTGGACCCGTGGAGGGCAGCGGTGTTCCTAACCGCTTAGTCTTCATTTTAAATCTTCTCTCGTCCATAGTGGGCGGGAGAAGTCTCAATCTGCGGGAGCACATTTGGTTCCCTCGGAGTGATAATAAACAGTATGAGCCCTTGCACACTGGGGCGGGGGGCGGCGTCGGCGGTAAAACGCCGCTATTATTAGCAGCGTTTTACCGTCGGTATGCAGCCGCTAGCGGGGCGGTTTTACCCCCCGCTAGTAGCCGAGAAAGGGTTAAATACCACCGCAAAGCGCCTCTGCAGAGGCGCTTTGCCGGCGGTATAGCCGCGCCGTCCCATTGATTTCAATGGGCAGGAGCGGTAAAGGAGCGGTATACACACCGCTCCTTCACCGCTCCGAAGATGCTGCTGGCAGGACTTTTTTTACCGTCCTGCCAGCGCATCGCTCCAGTGTGCAAGCCCTCGGGGCTTTCACACTGGAATGAAAGCATCGGCACTTTCGGGGCGGTTTGCAGGCGCTATTATTAGCGCAATAGCGCCTGCAAACCGCCCCAGTGTGCAAGGGCTCTACCTCCGCGCCAGTGGTGTCAATAAAAGATTAAGAAAAATTATAAGATTATACCAATAAGAAAGATCCGTGCAATAGCTATACCAAAGTAGATCACCCGTGAATATTGCAATTGTTTAAAAAAGAACTCCCAAAAAACACAGGTAACAAGCTGCTCCCCTCATTTGAACAAGAAGGTCAAATCTAGAAATATTATAAGATAGGGGGCGCTATAAACCTCGAAAAAATTAAGTGTTGTTAAATTACTAGACAGTTTGAAAACAAACACACAAAAAGAGCGTCAAAGATATATATACCACAATATGTTGCTGTGCTAAATGCAAAAATAATTAGATGTGTGATAATTGACATTCACAATAATAAATTAGTGCAAAAATAATTTAAATTTGACATTCGTGATAATTAATTGTCCCAATCCAGTGAAGAAATTAGAGAAATAAAAAATAGTGAAAAAACAAAAACAAAGAAAACAGCAAAACTCTTCATAGATGCATCAAAATCTTGTTGATGATATAAAGGTTACGTCACCAAAGAGGAAGAAATACACCTTGAAATAATAGATATCTGCTTACCAGATACCAATGACTCCTTTAACTAAAAAGAGAGTCATTAGCGCTTGTACAGGATTGTGCCTGTTCACATGAAAAGCTGGATGGCTGGGTGGTGCTTTAGGCATAGATCCCTCCCGTCCCATTCATTCAGGATAGGAAATGTAGGAAACAAAAAGGAGTCTCCATAGCGTAAAAACGTTTAATAAATGTAAAAAAAGACAATAAAAATAGCCAAATGGCCGCTTACATTGATCGGTGCCTACCCGGCACTGGGACTGCTCGTATGTCAGGGTGAATGGTGTCAGAGACCCATCGCGTCACATCATGTGCGGCGTGCGTTCCACCCAGTACGCATAGTCAACCAGAGGATCCGGATGTTGGTAAGCCAGGAAGGGAAAGGACACGGTATATATATCTTTGACGCTGTTTTTGTGTGTTTGTTTTCAAACTGTCTAGTAATTTAACAACACTTAATTTTTTTGAGGTTTATAGCGCCCCCTATCTTATAATATCCCTCGGAGTGAGAGGAGGTGCAAGGGTACCACCCCGGACCCTTACTTCTAAATAACTGCAAGGTAAATTGTGCATAACGCAGTCTAAGATCTTCGGCTTGATCAGTGCAAAGTCAAACCACAACTTTAGACCTATAATTACATTCAAGAAAAATAAAAAAGGACTTAAAAGGAACTATCAAAAAAAAAAGACCACTAGCCCTGGGCTAACTACAGCCATGATCATGGATCTGGGTAGGAGAGGCTTGCTGAGTACTGTGGAGATCAAGAGTTCCAGGGTCCGAATCCCCTGTGCGGATTGCAAAGAAACCATCCTCTCGCTTCTGAGAGGCAAAGGGAACCCGGGGACTGTTCTCCGTAGACGATTCACTTCGGTGATCCACATCAGCAGGCAGTGTCAAGGCTTTAGCAGTAAGAAAGTGTCCTGTGTCCAGGACCCCAATTGGGCCATGAAATTAGAAGGGTGAGCATTAGCTCAATCAACGGAGGGAAACAATCCCAAACAGAAAAGACCGTGGAAGATCTGGGTGAGTAAAAAAAACCTTGAAACTCTGTTATGGAGGTCTTCTGTCTTTACTCCTTTTAGAAGGGCCCTTGATCCAGAGAGGGGAGACTGGGCTGCCTGGAGGAGGGCATTTGGACGAACCCGATGAAGATGAGGAAAGTTCCATGGGGGCTTCCTGGGAGATTAGTTTGAGGGGGAGGAGCAGTCTCTCACCATCCGGGAGGTTGGAGAAAGCATAGGTCTTGCCTTGTAATGAAAACTTCACAGCAAAGGGGAATGTCCAGCGGTATTTGATGTCTCGTTCCATCAAGACTGAAAGGAGGGGTTTGAGGGTACGTCTTCTTTGTATGGTGGACTGGGCCAGATCTGCAAAAACCTGGATTTGGTGACCCTGATGTTGGAGCTTAGGCTTCAAACATGATTGTCTCATTACCTCCTCTTTGACCGCATAAAAATGCGGCTTTACTATTACGTCCCTAGGGGAGCCATCTTTCCTCGGGGGTCCCAGGGCCCTGTGAGCCCTGTCCAGCTCTAGCCTGTGTGGCGGGATATTAGGGATAAGCTCTGAGATAAAGTCCTGCACCATGAGGGGGATATCTGTGAAGGATTCCGGGAGGCCTCTTATTCTGAAATTATACCTCCTGGACCTGTTCTCAAGTTCGTCAATTCTTGATAGGGCTGTGTCCAGTTGTTCTTGGACTGTCTGGATATGTGCGGCATTCTGGTTGGTTCTAGCGACCGTGTGGTCAATTTTGTCTTCCATAGCCTCAATTCTAAAGCCCAGGTTGGAGAGGTCCGTTTTAATAGCATTAGTGATCTGGGTTGCTGTATTAGCCAGTCCCTTTTCTAATAGTGCTGAAAATTTGGAAAAGAGATCTTCTTGGAGTGCAGAGATGTCATTAACTGAGTATCCAGGTGAAGTGCCTGCTGACGAGGGGGGTTGAGGGGGTATATCTGAGGGAAAGGCGCCATCTTCCCTCTGCTCAATGCTGTGTGGCTCTCTTTGGGCCCCCTGTGGGGCTTGATGATGCTGCAGGCCCTGATGGCCAGTCTGGAGCGTGCTGGAGCCTCCCTGAGCTGCCTGGGCATAGGTCAGGATCGGGGGGTGAGTATAGATCTTTGCTCCAGCCCCTTGTGCTGTGTGGCTGAGTGAGGCCTGGTGGAATCATTGCCGTCGGCCATCTTGGTACACCCCTCCGCCGCCACCTTGCGAAATTGCGGGCCTAGATCACGCCGGGCCTGTGCACCGGACATCTCACCGTGAGCCCCCGCTGTTCCCAAAGCGGGGGGAGTGCTCGGGTGGGTCCTCCACTGGCTGTGGCTGGAGATATGCCGCTCGTCGGACCAGGGTGGTGTGGAGCTCCGGGCTTAAGCGGCCGTTACGGAGCTCTCGCGCATGCACACAGTTGATTGGGTTTTATGAGCTACAAGACGGCCAGTCTGGCCTAAAGGTCATTTCTGAGTCATCTAGGCTGTCTAAAGGGATTAGTTAATTAGCCCATGTTAATTAGGTTTCTGGTCACAGGTGTATGTTCAGAGTAATATGAGCCGAAGGTATACACCTCCTCTTTTAGTGTATAAAAGAGCCTGTATTTTGCAATAAAAGAGATTCCTGTTTGAACTTACATACAGCCTGCCTGGTGTTCGTTCTGAGCTATCACAACTGGGTTAGAACAGCACATATCTGTAGTTCTAATCCCAGAGCATTGGATGACCGAACAATCAGATGTTGCGATCTGCAATCTGATTCTATAGCAGCAGAGGAGTGTCGGGAGAGCGGAACCGAGCGAGCAAAGGGGCTTGTTACACCCATTGTCTGATTTTTGAAAGAATTTATTTGCAAATTATGGTGGAAAATAAGTATTTGGTCAATATCAAAAGTCCATCTCAATACTTTGTTTTATATCTTTTGTTGGCAATGACAGAGGTCAAACGTTTTTGTAAGTCTTCACAAGGTTGTCACACACTGTTGCTGGTATGTTGGTCAATTCCTCCATGCAGATCTCCACTAGAGCAGTGATGTTTTGGGGCTGTCACTGAGCAGCACAGACTTTCAACTCCCTCCAAAGGTTTTCTATGAGGTTGAGATCTGGAGACTGGCTAGGCCACTCCAGGACCTTGAAATGCTTCTTACGAAGCCACTCCTTCGTTGCCCAGGCGGTGTGTTTGGGATCATTGTCATGCTGAAAGACCCAGCCACGTTTCATCTTCAATGCCCTTGCTGATGGGAGGAGTCTTACACACAAAATCTCACGATACATGGCCCTATTCATTCTTTCATGTACACGGATCAGTCGTACTGTTCCCTTTGCAGAGAAACAGCCCCAAAGCATGATGTTGCCACCCCCATGCTTCACAGTAGGTATAGTGTTCTTTGGTTGCAACTCAGCATTTTCTCTCCTCCAAACAGGATGAGTTGTTTCTACCAAACAGTTCTACTTTGGTTTCATCTGACCATATGACATTCTCCCAATCCTCTTCTGGATCATCCATATGCTCTCTAGCAAACCTCAGATGGGCCCGGACATGTACTGGCTTAAGCAGGGGGACACGTCTGGCACTGCAGGATCTGAGTCCCTGGCGGCGTAGTGTGTTACTGATGGTAGCCTTTGTTATGTTGGCCCCAGCTCTCTGCAGGTCATTCACTAGGTCCCCCCGTGTGGTTCTGGGATTTTTGCTCACTGTTCTTGTGATCATTTTGACCCCACGGGGTGAGATCTTGTGTGGAGCCCCAGATCGAGGGAGATTATCAGTGGTCTTGTATGTCTTCCATTTTCTAATTATTGCTCCTACGGTTGATTTCTTCACACCAAGGTGCTTGCCTATGGCAAATTCAGTCTTCCCAGCCTGGTGCAGGTCTACAATTTTGTTTCTGGTGTCCTTCGACAGCTCTTTGGTCTTCACCATAGTGGAGTTTGGAGTGTGACTGTTTGAGGTTGTGGACAGGTGTCTTTTATACTGACTATACACGTTTAAACAGGTGCCATTAATACAGGTAATGACTGGAGGACAGAGGAGCCTCTTAAAGAAGAAGATACAGGTCTGTGAGAGCCAGAAATCTTGCTTGTTTGTAGGTGACCAAATACTTATTTTCCACCATAATTTGCAAATAAATTCTTTCAAAAATCAGACAATGTGATTGCCTGGATTTGTTTCCACATTTTGTCTCTCAAAGTTGAGGTATACCTATGATGACAATTACAGGCCTCTCTCATCTTTTTAAGTGGGAGAACTTGCACAATTGGTGGCTGACTAAATACTTTTTTGCCCCACTGTGTATATATATATATATATATATATATATATATATATATATTTATTTATTTTTTTTAAACAAGTATTATACAAGTACCTAATCTATCTGATGTAATACTCTAGCTAAACATATATAAGAACTTTGTTTTGCCCTTTGTTCTGGTACGCTCAAAAAATTCAAAAGTATATGGGATTAATGGCTTAAATTTCTGGGAGGCTATGGGTAATCTTTTTACCTGTGTTTATTCTGTTAGTGAAGTTCACTCTTATTGCAGTTTGTTTACAGTATTGCAATGTCTCTGCATTTTGTCTATGCTTTAGTTTTGACTATGTACTTTGTTTCATTATATTTATTGCACAGCGTAATGTCTGTACTGTGATTTTTTTTTCAAAAAAATCTAATAAAAACACATCAAAATAAAAAATTAGGTTTGATTTTAAGTTTTTCCTAGTTATCCATATTTTTTTCATTAAAACTAAAAAGTGAGACATTGACAATAACCTAGTACTACAATTTTAGTGTTGGCAAGTGAAGCAAGGCTGTCCTTAATATGCTGTATTTGCTAACTGCCATTGTCATGAAAAAAGTGCTATCCTGTGTGAAACAGATACAAGCATATTGATAAGGCATTAATATGTATAGTTTGAATAGCTCAAACAAAGGTGTTCAAGCTGTTGGCTGCATGTTATCATCTCCTATCACTTATCTTTTGTTAGATGTGGATATGACCTTTATTTATAAAAGAAAGGAAAGAAACATTGTGACAATAGTTTTATAGGTTCTACAGCAGCCTCTCTATATGAAGTATGCATCAGTTTGGTAATTTACAGTATATCATCTTTATTCTCATATAATCTTTATATCTGAGTTTGACAAGAGTAGAATGTTAAATATCTTTCAAAGATAAGAGACTGTCGGAAAGTATTTTATGTAACCCATTTTAGACTCTTCAATGCAGTTCCACCATTGGGCCTGATAGCTTTACAAGCAGAAGTCAGAAAATGTATGCAACTGTGCCTGTTGGTAATTCATCACGCACTGTAAATATGCTCCATAATTTGCAAATTTGCTCCTCCAGATATGAATCACAAACCTCCCTTTGAGTACATATCACCCTTTTTTTGACCCAAACACATATTTTTTAAACCAAATTAAATATTAAAGGAATCATGTTTTGCAAATAGTGTTGTTTTTTGACCTTTGTTTTCTTTTTAGTGAGTATTATTTGGAGACTTTTGGAATGGAAAGCATAAAAAAATATTTCTTTGAAGCGTCAGAGTAGACCACCACCAAAAAGGAAGCCAAAAAAATAGAAATTTTTACAATGAGCACTGGCCTCATACCCATGCCCCTTTCATCGTATACTGATTATTTGCAGCCAGGAAGACAAATACAGCAGCATGGAAACAAAAAGACCTACCGGATCCTAAAATCTTTCTACACAACTTAAATTCACAAACCCAATTCAAAGTTACATTCTGTACTGCTTTCTTTTTCTTTCAAAATGTGTTTATTAATATGAACAGACAAATAAATGTGTTGCATGCAGAATGTTATACAATCATGTTAAGGATTATACAGTAGTGAAAACATCTGTAGAGGCTAAGTATCTTGCATCTAGATCAACAAAGCAAGGAAAACAATTAAACACACTGCCTTAAGCAGAACTTGTCCATCTGAAGAAAAAGATAAAGACAAAATGTTCTGAACATAGTAGGTGAAGTTAGCCATCCGGTATCGCTTCGGTGCACCTATCATTAGAAAACCAAAATTTAAGTGGCCTCTGGAAATGTAATCCTTGATTATACAGTTAAAAGCAAGTTATGTCAAGCACTAAGAGATAGTGCAAAGAAGATTTTAACTAAGGGAGAAAAGTCAGAAAGAAGAATAAAAGAATGAGAAAATACTAGAGTTAGCCAACCTTACAGGATCACCCTGTCCCGTCGCATTGTACGTTATTACTCGGGATTACCTACAAAGGCCACCCAAGGCTCCCATGTTGACTCAAACTTCGCAGCTGGACATCCTGTGACTCTGCGTATTATATAAAATATTCTATTCCAGAATCCCAGAATTCTCAGACAGTCCCACCAGATATGCATCATGGAACCTGGGATAACACAACCTCTAAAGCAGAGGGGTGAGGAGGAAGGGAACATTTTTGCCAGCCTTGTTGGTACTAGGTACCATCTGGTAAACACCTTGAGGTTTGCTTCAATCAGGGCATTGTTGTGTATGCCTCTGTAGGATCGGAAGAAGTTTCTATTCCAGATGTCCGTAGTCCAGCTGACCTGGGTCCCACTTTCCCAAGCAAGCATATAAGGTAACTTAGAGCTGTCTAAGGTTAGTGACAGGTAAATTGTGGAAATGCCCCCCCCCCCTCTCTGTGGCCTGGCCACACCACTGTTCATAGGCTGTTGATTTTGGGATTTCAGGCCTATTCTTCCATTGAGAGTTCAAGTGATGGGAAATTTGCAGGAATCTACACTGTTCAGATTCAGGCATCTCCAATTTGCTTTTACGATAATTGAGCTTAAGTGGTCCCAGGGGGGTTAGGTAGTCTCCTATGCGGTATAACTTCTTGTGCAACAACCAACTGACGGCCTTTATATTCATTCTCGGCGGAAATTTGGGGTTATGAAAAATGTGCGCTAGCGGCTGCATAACTGAGGTTAAGGATGGGAGACTTTTCAGACCATCCCAGAGGGAGAAAGAGTTAGATAACATGGGGGACAGAATCGGAGGGCGATCTTTTGGAGGGCACCAGAGTAGGAAATCTAATGTGTATGTTGGAACTGCTTGTCGCCATATAATTCACCCAATTAGTTTTCTCCAGGCGTGTGTATATGACCGATAGTTGTGCCAATCTAGCCACTTGGTAATACCATAGGAGATTGAGACCCCCCAACCCTCCCTGTATCCTTGGTCTGTAAAGTATATGCCTCGACAGGCAGTGTCCTGAGGAACCCCAAATTAACCCCAAATTAATTTTATTATTTTGCTTTGAAAGATCCGCAGGTGGGCTTTTCTTAGAGAAATCGGTAAGGAGCAAAACAGGTAGAGTAATTGCCATGCAATTCGCTAGGATCTTGGTCAGGATCTTCATGTCATTATTGATTAGAGATATGGGCCTATAGTTCCCTACCTCTCATTGGTCTTTGTTCGGTTTGGGGATGAAATCTGAATTAAGATGCCTATCCAGAGGTTTGTTTGTTTTAGAGTTAAAGGAGCATGTAAGGTGAGGTGCCAATGGTTGCACAAACATTTTGTAATATGGTGTGGAGAAAACATCTGAGCCAGGGGCAGACCCTCGTTTAAGATTCTTAATGACCAGTAGCACTTCTTCCACTGATATCGGGGTCTCTAGTTTATCATGGTGTCAGGATTACAATTTTGGAAGTGGGAGAGAGTCCAAAAATGAATTCATATGGGTTGTATTACTGTTATTCCCTGCGCTATATAATTTCTCATAGAAGTTATGGAAAGTTTCCATAATGCGTTGCAGATTCAAAGTGTGGTTCCCACCCGGGACCCGAATTTTGGGTACGGTACGCTGTCGTGGGTTGGGGGGATCATTTGGGGGCCAGCATTGGGCCAATTGTATCCCTTTGATGACAGAATTTAGCTCTGCTGCATCTAATGCTTTTTTCAGCCTTGGTTGTGAGAGCCAGGCTAAGGGATAGACGCGATGCATCCAGTTTATCAGTAGGGACCATTTTAGGGTCTTGTTTATGAAGAAAACGCATGTGATTACATTTTTTTTCCCAAAAGGAGCCTTAAAATAGCTAAAATAATCTTTCAACATGGGTTGGCCGATACTTGGAGAGAAACAAAACCAAGTAAAAGGGATTATACCCACTTTTCTTGCTTGCACCAGTCCTACGTTAGGATCGACTACATTTTCATCTCCACAGATAAAATCTCAGACATAGTCAAGGCCTCCATTAGCGACACTGTGTGGTCAGACCATTCCATAGTTCTACTCACACTAAAAAGAAGATTTAATTGCCCTAATCTCCTTCAATGGAGACTCAACGTGGCACTGAAGGTTCAAGTTTTTTTTTTTAAAATAACAAACATATCATACTTACCTCTAGGGATGAGCCGAACACCCCCTGTGTGTTCGAACAGGAAAAAATTTGTTTGCACACGTGAACACTGTTAAAGTCTATGGGATTCGAACATGAATAATCAAAAGTGCTAATTTTAAAGGCTTATATGCAAGTTATTGTCATAAAAAGTGTTTGGGGACCTGGGTCCCCAGGGGACATGAATCAATGCAAAAAAAAGTTTTAAAAACAAACGTTTTTTCGGGAGCAGTAATTTTAATAATGCTTAAAGTGAAACAATAAAATTGTAATATTCCTTTAAATTTTGTACCTGGGGGGTGTCTATAGTATGCCTGTAAAGGGGCACATGTTTCCCATGTTTAGAAGAGTCTGACAGCAAAATGACATTTCAAAGGAAAAAAAGTCATTTTTCTCTCCAAGTATCGGCCAACCCATGTTGAAAGATTATTTTAGCTATTTTAAGGCTCCTTTTGGGTGGACGAGTGAGCTGGGATCCGGGAGGTTTGGCTTTGTCTAGTCCCTGGTCAAGGGCAGTATTGAAATCACCTCCATAAATAACCGTCCCACCACGGGTCCCAGTGTTCTAAGCATCACCTGGAAGAATGCCGCTTGGCTCTGATTAGATGCATAATATGAAATTGATCATCTACCGTGCCCTTTACGAGAATAAATCTGCCCTCTGGTTCCCTGTGTTCTAGTTGGGATGTAAATTTACAATTATTAGAAATTAGAATTGCTACTCCCTTGGTTTTGTCCTCAGCATTCGCAAGGAAAAACATAGTGAAATTGGCATGTAAGAAGGAAGGGTTATACTGCTTTTGGAAAATGCATCTCCTGAATAGGGATGAGCTTCGAGTTTGAGTCGAACTCATGTTCGACTCGAACATTGGCTGTTCGCAAGTTCGCCGAACAGCGAACAATTTGGGGTGTTCGCGGCAAATTCGAATGCCGCGGAACACCCTTTAAAAGTCTATGGGAGAAATCAAAAGTGCTCATTTTAAAGGCTTATATGCAAGTTATTGTCATAAAAAGTGTTTGGGGACCTGGGTCCTGCCCCAGGGGACATGGATCAATGCAAAAAAAAGTTTTAAAACCGTCCGTTTTTTCAGGAGCAGTGATTTTAATAATGCTTAAAGTCAAACAATAAAAGTGTAATATCCCTTTAAATTTCGTACCTGGGGGGTGTCTATAGTATGCCTGTAAAGGGGCGCATGTTTCCTGTGTTTAGAACAGTCTGACAGCAAAATGACATTTCGAAGGAAAAAAAGCTATTTAAAACTACCCGCGGCTATTGCATTGCCGACAATACACATAGAAGTTCATTGATAAAAACGGCATGGGAATTCCCCACAGGGCAACCCCGAACCAAAATTAAAAAAAAAAAAAAATGACGTGGGAGACCCCCTAAATTCCATACCAGGCCCTTCAGGTCTGGTATGGATATTAAGGGGAACCCCGGCCAAAATTTAAAAAAGAAAATGACGTGGGGTTCCCCCAATATTCCATACCAGACCCTTCAGGTCTGGTATGGATTTTAAGGGGAACCCCGCGCCAAAAAAAAAAAATGGCGTGGGGTCCCCCCAAAAATCCATACCAGATCCATACCAGACCCTTATCCGAGCACGCAACCTGGCAGGCCGCAGGAAAAGAGGGGGGGACGAGAGTGCGGCCCCCCCTCCTGAACCGTACCAGGCCACATGCCCTCAACATTGGGAGGGTGCTTTGGGGCCACATGTTGATGAGGACAAGGGCCTCATCCCCACAACCCTGGCCGGTGGTTGTGGGGGTCTGCGGGCGGGGGGCTTATCGGAATCTGGAAGCCCCCTTTAACAAGGGGACCCCCAGATCCCGCCCCCCCCCTGTGTGAAATGGTAAGGGGTACTTACCCCTACCATTTCACTAAAAAACTGTCAAAAATGTTAAAAATGACAAGAGACAGTTTTTGACAATTCCTTTATTTAAATGCTTCTTCTTTCTTCCTTCATCTTCTTATGGTTCTTCTGGCTCTTCTGGTTCTTCCTCCGGCGTTCTCGTCCAGCATCTCCTCCGCGGCATCTTCTATCTTCTTCTCCTCGGGCCGCTCCGCACCCATGGCATGAGGGGAGGCTCCCGCTCTTCTCTTCATCTTCTTCTTCATCCTCTTCTCTTCTTTCTTCTTCTCTTCTTCATTTTCTTCTCCGGGCCGCTCCTCACCCATGCTGGCATGGAGGGAGGCTCCCGCTGTGTGACGGCGTCTCCTCGTCTGACGGTTCTTAAATAACGGGGGGCGGGGCCACCTGGTGACCCCGCCCCCTCTGACGCACGGGACATGACGGGACTTCCCTGTGGCATTCCCCGTGACGTCACAGGGAAGTCCCTGTCAAGTCACCGTGCGTCAGAGGGGGGCGGGGGTCACCGGGTGGCCCCGCCCCCCATTATTTAAGAGCCGTCAGACGAAGAGACGCCGTCACACAGCGGGAGCCTCCCTTTATGCCAGCATGAATGCGGAGCGGCCCGGAGAAGAAAATGAAGAAGAGAAGAAGAAAGAAGAGGAGAGGATGAAGAAGAAGATGAAGAGAAGAGCGGGAGCCTCCCCTCATTCCATGGATGCAGAGCGGCCCGAGGAGAAGAAGACAGAAGACGCCGCGGAGGAGATGCTGGACGAGAACGCCGGAGGAAGAACCAGAAGAGCCAGAAGAACCAGAAGAAGATGAAGGAAGAAAGAAGAAAGAAGAAGCATTTAAATAAAGGAATTGTCAAAAACTGTCTCTTGTCATTTTTAACATTTTTGACAGTTTTTTAGTGAAATGGTAGGGGTAAGTACCCCCTTACCATTTCACACAGGGAGGGGACCGGGATCTGGGGGTCCCCTTGTTAAAGGGGGCTTCCAGATTCCGATAAGCCCCCCGCAGACCCCCACAACCACCGGCCAGGGTTGTGGGGATGAGGCCCTTGTCCTCATCAACATGGGGACAAGGTGTTTTGGGGGGCTACCCAAAAGCACCCTCCCAATGTTGAGGGCATGTGGCCTGGTACGGTTCAGGAGGGGGGGGCGCACTCTCGTCCCCCCCTCTTTTCCTGTGGCCTGCCAGGTTGCATGCTCGGATAAGGGTCTGGTATGGATTTTTGGGGGGACCCCACGCCGTTTTTTTTTTTTGGCGCGGGGTTCCCCTTAAAATCCATACCAGACCTGAAGGGTTCCCCTTAATATCCATACCAGACCTGAAGGGCCTGGTATGGAATTTAGGGGGTCTCCCACGTCATTTTTTTTAATATTGGTTCGGGGTTGCCCTGTGGGGAATTCCCATGCCGTTTTTATCAATGAACTTCTATGTGTATTGTCGGCAATGCAATAGCCGCGGGTAGTTTTAAATGGCTTTTTTTCCTTCGAAATGTCATTTTGCTGTCAGATTTTGCTGTCAGACTGTTCTAAACACAGGAAACATGCGCCCCTTTACAGGCATACTATAGACACCCCCCAAGTACAAAATTTAAAGGGATATTACACTTTTATTGTTTGACTTTAAGCATTATTAAAATCACTGCTCCTGAAAAAACGGACGGTTTTAAAACTTTTTTTTGCATTGATCCATGTCCCCTGGGGCAGGACCCAGGTCCCCAAACACTTTTTATGACAATAACTTGCATATAAGCCTTTAAAATTAGCACTTTTAAATATTAATGTTCGTGTCCCATAGACTTTAACGGTGTTCGCGTGTTCGAGCGAACTTTTTTCCTGTTCGCATGTTCTGGTGCGAACCGAACAGGGGGGTGTTCGGCTCATCCCTACTCCTGAAGTAGGACGATGTCTATTTTTTGGGAATGCAGAGACTGTAGAATTTTAATTCTTTTTACAGGGGATTTCATCCTTGCGTGTTGTGTAAAGCAACATGCAGTGGAGGAGTAGAAAGAGTGTTATTAGCCATTGACAAGAGAGGTATAGTCCTCATCTGTTACTCTGTCACTTACCCCAGATATGCATGTGGATCTAACATGGGTTTCCTCCTAGCAGCATGAGAATTCCCAGATAGGATCGGTAGAGACATGGGGATCCTGGAGTTAGGCTAAAAGAGAACAGAAGTAAGTGCAAGCTAAGAAAAAGGGAAGAGAAAGGGTTGGAGAATAGCCCTCTAGGAGCTCCAGTGGGCAGGAGAAGAATAGTATCTCTCTGCCCACAAAACCATTAGTAAAATGAAAAAAGCTGAGATATCTGACTGCAACTCATTAATTTCAATAGATAACCTAAAATGACCCATGCCGAATACGTGAGGGTTAGGAGTATGGGAGGGGGAAGGATACAGGGAATAAGGGGGTGGTTGAGGTGGGGAAAAGGTAGAAAAGAGGGTTAAAGTATTCAGGGATGGGGAGTGGAGGGAGGGAGCGGTGTTGAGGTTAGCAGCACTAAAAGGGTAGAGGAAATGTTTGCTGGATATTGTGGTTAGACCACATGAAATGAAATTGCTTCTAGTGCATTACAGTTCCGGATCATGGAAGTCATTCATTTCTTGGGTCTAGATAGCCATCAGTGGAATCTTGCATCCAGAACAACAATGAAAAAGTCTGGGCCATGCATGAAACTGGGAACTGGGAAACAAGTCATAAACAATGCAACTTGAAGGTATCTCGGTAAAGTTCATGTTTGAACGGATCATATCTCAATGTCTGGTTAGGACCAGAAGAGGATGTGTATCAGCATTGTCCCTTCTTAAGTCAGGGAGGTCTTCCTTCCTTGAGTAGTTTGAGGTTGATCTTGTTCCACACTGGAGAGATGGTGTTTGACACTTTGTGGCCCCTGAGTGGGAGTTCAGAGGGTGTGAGGCGGGCCAAGTGTGATGAATCTCAGGCCCATCAAAACATTCTCACCTTCCTGAAATCTGGCGAAGGAGTAGGTTTTGGATTTGAAAGTAAACTTGAGAGCAAACGGGAAGGCCCACCAGTACTTGATTTATTTCTGTGAAAGAACAGTAAGCAGGGTTTTCAGGGATTGCCTCCTTTGTATGGCAAGGGAGAGATGTCTGCAAAGATCTGAACATAATGATTTTGGCAGAGAAGTGGCGTTTGCAAATGTGACTTTTTCATGATCTCTTCCTTCGCCAAACTGCAGCTCCGTGTCTGAATGGATAGACAGAGCTGCAAGCTGCTTGCTGCGGGGGCACTCGACAGGAGGGAAGGGCCAGGAGCTCCAGCCAGGGACCTGAGAAGAGGAGGATCTGGGCTTCTCTGTCCAAAACCACTACACAGAGCAGGAAAGTATAACATGTTTGTTATTTTCATAGAAAAAAAAATTGACTTTACAATCACTTTAATGCAAGTAGCACAACCAGTAAATTGGACAGGAAGCTGGGGGGGCGTGGCCAAGGCAGGCATGTGAGAGGACGCATCTCCCACAGCTCCCAGCAGTGATCCAGTAACCGATCCTCCCTCAGCCCACATACCGACTTCATTTTGCCCTATGCAGCACGGGCACGATCCTGAGACCCTAGGGGATCATCCGCCGGCACTCTGCACCAGAGGAAAGTTCCGAAAAGGACAGATTGAGATGACGGGCCTGGAGATCCAAGATGGCGCCGCGGCGTCTTCAGCGAAACACACACCGCGCGGACAGGACAAGCAGAAGGACTCTTGGCCTAAAGCAAGTAAGACACCAAAAATCACTGGTAAAGACGCCCCCAGAGACATGATTTATTATGCTCAGAAAATGGCTGGGGCATTGGGAACAGAGCAGTCATCTAGCCAGGCTGGGACACATGCTATGCAGGCAGACATCACACAGGTGCTCTGGGGAGAGGAGGAGGGGGAGCAGTCGGCCCTTGCATCTGGGGAACCACAAAGCTCAGCGGACCCGGACGCTATGCAGCCTACTCTAGCTGACATACTCAGAGCTGTGAACAACTGCACAGCTTCAGTTAACACCCTGAAGGAGCAGTTTGGGGGTCTGAGAGAAGATGTGTCATTACTAAGGCAAGACATGCAAAAGATACGTGAACGCACCACGGCTGTGGAAAGCAGAGTCAGTGACATGGAAGACCAGTTACCACCTATGACACAAGATACCAGAACTGCACTGCAATTAGCCAGGGATGCATGCGATCATGCAGAGGATTTAGAAAATCGCTTAAGGCGAAACAATGTTCGCATAGTGGGGTTGCCTGAGAAAGTGGAGGGCAGGGACCCCACCACCTATGTTGAAAACTGGCTAATGGAACTTTTTGGGAAAAACGCATTCTCCCCACTGTTTGCGGTGGAACGTGCCCACAGAGTGCCCTCACGCCCTCCTCCACCAGGGGGCCCTCCAAGATCCATTCTTGCAAGAATTTTACATTACAAGGATAGAGAAGCAGTGTTGAGACATGCTCGTGAGAAGGCAAATGTCCTCCACAATGGTGTTCGGGTGTCTTTCTATCCGGACTTTTCGGCAGAAGTCCAGAGGCGCAGAGCTAAATTCACAGACGTGAAACGCAGACTGCGACTTCTGCAACTCCCATACGCCATGTTATATCCGGTGAAGCTTCGGATTGTGGTGAGAGGCCAAGCACAATTCTTTGAATCTGCTAAGGACGCCTCAGTCTGGTTGGATAGAAATGAGCAGGCATTGAAACGGCAGGCTCCACAAGACGAAGATTGAAAGGACTAAACCGGCTACTTTCAGAAGGCTGAGATACTGGAAAAAGTCATTTTGTTTCCCTTTTTTCTAGATGGGCAACCAGAGCATACCTTATTTTCTATTTCCAGTGTTGACAGATGTTCCTTGGCTGGGGGACTGAATATTCATAAGCAGTGCAATGAGAGCGAATTGGATTAAAAGTCGTATCTACAAATGATCATTTCCAGTAAAAAAGAGCGATGTAATGTCGCATACGTTGCTAAAGTTGCCATGTTGGCAGAATGTGCAGTTTATAGCACAAGACAGTTTTCCTTTTCACCACCCCCCATTGAAGCGGGGAAAGTTTTAGCAATAAGAGTTACAAGCAGAAAGAAGAATATCTCAATAGGACACGTATACATCAACCTTACGGCAAACCTAGCAGAACCTCGCTACAGAAGTGGATACCCAAAGTACCGGTCAACACTACTTACTTACCAGCAGACATGGCGGACATCCCATTAGTATCCTGGAACGTTAGGGGACTACATTCCCCACTGAAGCGCACCATGATTCGCATGTGCCTGAAGAAGTACATTCCCGGAATTCTTTGCTACCAAGAAACCCACTTGACTGCGGACACTGTGAGCTTCCTGAGATACTCCTGGGTAGGAAAGGCCTATCACTCCATGCACACCTCCTATTCCAGGGGGGTGAGCGTGTTGATCCATGGTAACCTGGACTTTGAAGAAATTGCAAATGAAATTGATAGTGAAGGTCGTTATGTTTTTCTCCATTGCAGGTTGGGCACATTGACTTGTGTGCTGGCGGTAGTATATATTCCCCCCCCCCCCTTCACGGCGGCGGTGCTTAGGTCCCTGCTGACATTTATGGATGGCAGGCCTGACGCACCGCTGTTGGTAACGGGGGACTTTAATTGCTGCTTAAATCCAGTGGAAGACAGACACCCAGGACCCGGAGCCTCTGCCCTCTCCAGGGCTACCCCCCTGGTGCGGTTGTTGCAAGAGGTGGGCTGGGTGGATGTCTGGAGACATAGGAACCCAGGAGTTAGACAATTTACATGCTTTTCCAAAACCCATGGTTGTTTGTCTAGAATTGACCTGGGGGTGTGCAGCTTAAACATGCTCCCGTTTGTTTCTGATATGATACATAGGCCCCGCAGTGTATCCGATCACTCACCAGTGGTTATACGGCTTATAATTGCCCCAATAGCTACATTACCTAAAGCCCCTTGGAAATTCAATGCTTTTTGGTTGAAACTGTTCCGCTCACACGAGGGGATAGTTGGGAGCATGTGTGAGTTTTTCCGCACCCAGGGTCCAAATGAATCGATAATTGGGCAATGGGATGCCTTCAAGGCATATTTGAGGGGTGTGTTAATAGCTGAAATGAATAAGGTTAAACAGGACTCTTCCGCACTTAAAAATGAACTTGAAACCAAAGTACAGGAGATGGAACAATTATATGTCACGGATCCTTCTGATTCGACCAAGGAGGCATGGCAGGCGGCTCTTTCTGCATACCGTCAGCTGCTGTCCTCATCGGCCGATAAGAAGAGATTCTTTGCTAAGCAGGCATTTTTTGAGGAGGGTGAGAAAACAGGCCGCATACTAGCGAGAATCGCAAATTCGTACCAGAAGTCCCCAACTATAGGTGCTATCAGGACTAAGGCGGGTAACATAGTTAACACGCCTGAGAAAGTGCTGCAGGAACTAAACACTTTTTATGAAGATTTGTATAAGCCGGGTACATCTTATACATCTGAGGAGTTAGAACAATACTTAGAACAGATAGATTTCCCTAGATTAAACAAAGATCAGAGAGAGCTCTTGGAGAATCCTCTTACAGTGGAAGAACTACAGGATGCGGTTGGATCTTTTCCTAACTGCAGAGCGCCCGGGGAAGAGGGAATCCCCATAGAAATATACAAACAGTACCCTACTGAATTATTACCCCAGTTGCTTAAAGTCTTTAATAGAGCCCGGGAGGAAGGCCGTCTACCAATATCAATGTCAAAGGCCAATATTGTTTTGCTGCTCAAGCCAGGTAAAGATCCAGTAGATCCCGGGGCGTATCGCCCGATTTCTCTGCTACAGAGTGACGTGAAAATATTGGCGAAAGCTCTGGCCATTAGACTAAATGGAGTTATTACTTCAATTGTCCATGGAGACCAAGCTGGTTTTATGCCCAATAAATCGACGGCAGTCAATTTGAGGAGGCTATTCCTTAACATGCAATCCAAAGCAGACAATATGGGTTCCAGGGCCTTGCTGTCATTGGACGCTACTAAGGCATTTGACAGCATAGACTGGAATTATCTGTGGTCAGTCTTGCAGAGTTTTGGATTTGGCCCCCAGTATGTCTCTTGGGTTAGGCTCCTTTATAGTCAGCCGGAGGCCGCTGTGAGGGTTGCCGGCTACCTATCCCCAAGCTTTGTGTTGAGGAGGGGTACGAGACAGGGATGTCCCCTGTCTCCTTTCCTCTTTGCACTGGCTATTGAGCCTTTGGCGATCGGGATCAGGGCAAATCAGGGCATTACGGGCTTCTGCTACGGTGACATGCAGGAAAAAATTATGCTGTACGCTGATGATACCATGCTCCTACTCGGTGACACTGGCCCCTCCCTTCAGGAGGCCATGTCGACCATATCTAAATTTGGGAAGTTCTCTGGCCTTCATATAAATTGGTCGAAGTCTGCCCTTCTCTTATTGGATGGAGATGATTCACAGGAGGTCTGCGCCACTTGCCCCATCCCGATTGCCACTACTTTCAAATATTTGGGGATTCAAATCACGTCCCAGCCCCGAGACTTTATACATCTAAATATATTTCCACTCCTACAGCGTTTTAGAGACAAAATTAAGACATGGAACTCTCTTTTAATGTCAGTAGCAGGTAGAGTAAACTTAGTGAAAATGATTCTTATGCCCCAGTTACTTTTTACACTTTTTAGTTACTATTTTTTACACAATACCCCTATGGTTATCCCCTTAAAAATATTTCACATAGTCAATGCCATTTTCCGAACCCTTATTTGGAAAAATGGTCTCCCCCGGATCAAATTAGAACACCTACAGAGACCCAAGGACTGTGGTGGATTGGCATTGCCCAATCCATGGCTGTACTACCTGGCCTCCCAATTGCAGCATCTGATTGGTACATTTATCCCGTCACACAACTCATCCCACAGGCTAATGATCCATACAGTAGGTAAGGGACCGATACACATGGCTTTAGAGGCATTGGCCTTCACTAAACCACATAAAAAATACCCAACGTTTAGTCTAATTCAAAAGGTGTGGAATAAGTCCAAATATCTCCAAAACGTAGATGGATATACGGAATATAGTCCCATTTGGCACAATGACACATATGGGGAACTAGCTAAATTACAATGCGGAACTCGTTGGAAGCAGTTTGGAATCACTCATATCAAGCATATATTTAAGGAAGGTGTGTTGCGAACATTTGCTGATCTAAAAGAAGCGTATAACCTGCCAGCATCAATGTTATTCTACTATATGCAACTTAGACACGCAGTACAGACACAGGGCCGCTCCTCGGAGTGGCACTTGTCCCCGACCCCGGTTTTCAACCTTCTGGAGGATGCTGGCTAATCTAAGGGATTTATTTCTCAATGCTATGCCATCCTGTTGCAATCCGTGATGGGACGTCATCCCTTGAGGGTGAGAGAGAGGTGGGAGGCAGAGGTGGGACACCTAGACGAGGATCAGTGGGAGGAGATCTTTCAGGCGGTGAACCAATGTTCACTTAATGTGTCACAAAAGCTCACCCAATTATATATTCTATTGAGAACATATTATACTCCGCACAGATTACACTTAATGAACAGGCTGACGGAACCAACATGTACTAGATGTAAACGGGAGCATGGAGACCTGATCCATATGCTGTGGAGATGCCCCAAGTTGCACACGTATTGGGCAGGAGTGGTTCAAACTATTAACTCAATCTTTAATGTGGGTCTTCCACAGGACCCTAGAGCGTGTCTCTTTTGTGCTTTGGAGGAATACGAATGGGAAGGACACAACAGAGAAGCTGTGCATAGAATACTTTTTCAGGCCAGAAGACTGATTATGACTCACTGGAAGTCCGATAGGTCACCGACTGTTAAGGAGTGGACTGAAAGTATTAACACAACTCTAAAAATGGAAAAGTTGATTTACCAACATAGAGGTAGCATGCAAAAATTTGAAAAAATATGGGGTCCATGGTTAGATGTACCAGGATTAGCACCTATGGAACTGGTATATGACAGGTTGCTAGGTATTAATGCCGGGTGAGACCTGTATAGAGGTTGACTGTGATTAGAATAAGCTTTTAACAATGTTATATGGAGATTGTTACTCTACTATTGGATTATGTGTAGCATAAGAGGTGATGTGTAAACCTGGCTACAATGCTTGTAATGCTTTCCCTGCAAACTCAATAAAATCTTGTTGGATTAAAAAAAAAAAAAAAAAATTGGACAGGAAGCTACCTGACACCAGTTGGATTAAAAATATAGTTACATATGTTTTTGTGCATTAGTAGTGGTGTTTTAATGAAGGCAAGTACTGTTGATTACATTTTTAAGTGGTTTTGGGACCAGAAAACATGCCAGGAGTGTTCTGGCCAGCTTTATGAGACAATGCATAAGGCTTTTGCTAGATATGGTATTTCAGTGTGGTTCTGTTGATGTAAAATATGGTTGTCTAAGCTGCTGCTTTTGATAATGCTTGCAGAAGTAAAAAAGGTCTCTGAGTAATGATTCTGTACAGAATCTTTTTGAAGGATCCAAAGTTGAATGAACCAACCAAAATGTATTTTTCCTCTGATGTGCATAAGAGCCTGTATTAAAGAGGAAGTAAACCCTAATGGGTTTTACTACCGCTTTCCTTTACTGCAAACCCTGCAAAGTAAAAGCATAACGGGCTAGTATGCATCTCATACTAGCCCATTATGTGGCACTTACCTGCAATGGAAGCCCGCGCTGTCCAGGCTGCAGGAAGCATCCATCTTCACCCCTCTTCCTTCCGGGGCTGTGGACTCCAGCTCTGTTACTGTCCGGAGTCGCATGACGTCACTCCCGCGCATGTGCGCAGAAGCCTACGGTCACGGCACAGGCACTATAGAAACGGAACAATCGTGCCCTTTCTTCAGTGCGCATGCGCCGATGACATTGGCACAAGTGTATGTGGTAAATATCTTCTAAACCGTACAGGTTTAGAAGATATTTTCAGTACCCACAGGTAAACCTTATTATAGGCTTACCTGTAAGGAAAAGTGGTCTTTAAGGGTTTACAACCACTTTAACTGACTTTTATTTGAACTGCTTCTCTCACCATACAGGTTTATGAAAATGCAAAAGCCACTGAAGTAGTATAGCTTGCAGATACCGCTGCACACTGTATTCAACTCCACTATAAGGTGAATAAAAATATTCTTCGGCTCAGATAATAGCCCAATGTAGGTATAATATTGCTGTAATGTGAATACTTAAAGAGGAAGTAAACTTTGTATTTATTAACATGCCTTGCACATTGTAATCTTAGTAAAAACGAACAGCGTACAATTTGGGGTGTTCGTGGCTAATTCGAAAGCCGCAGAACACCCTTTAAATGTCTATGGGAGAAATCAAAAGTGCTAATTTTAAAGGCTTATATGCATGGTATTGTCATAAAAAGTGTTTGGGGACCTGGGTCCTGCCCCAGGGGACATGTATCAATGCAAAAAAAAGTTTTAAAAACTGCCATTTTTTCGGGAGCAGTGATTTTAATAATGCTTAAAGTGAAACAATAAAAGTGTAATATTCCTTTAAATTTTCATACCTGGGGGGTGTCTATAGTATGCCTGTAAAGTGGCACATGTTTCCCGTGTTTACAACAGTCCAAGAGCAAAATTACATTTCTAAAGGAAAAAAAAGTCATTTAAAAATACTCGCGGCTATAATGAATTGTCGGTCCCGGCAATACACATAAAAGTTCATTGATAAAAATGGCATGGGATTCCCCCACAGGGGAACCCCGAACCAAAAAAAAGGAGTGGGGGTCCCCCAAGTTCCATACCAGTCCCTTCAGGTCTGGTATGGATATTAAGGGGAACCCCGTGCCAAAATTTACAAAGAAAATGATGTGGGGGTCCCCCTCAAAATCCATACTAGACTCTTCAGGTCTGGTATGGATTTTAAGGGGAACCCCGCGCCAAAATTTTTAAAAAAATGGCGTGGGGTCCCCCAAAAATCCATACCATACCCTTATCCGAGCACGCAACCTGGCAGGCCGCAGGAAAAGAGGGCGGGATGAGAGAGCGCCCCCCCTTCTGAACCGTACCAGGCCACATGCCCTCACTTTTGGGAGGGTGCTTTGGGGTAGCACCCAAAGCACCTTGTCCCCATGTTGATGGGGAGAAGGGCCTCATCCCCACAGCCCTTGCCCGGTGGTTGTGGGGGTCTGTGGGTGGGGGCCTTATCGGAATCTGGAAGCCCCCTTTAACAAGGGGACCCCCAGATCCCGGCCCACCCTGTGTGAAATGGTAATGGGGTACAAATGTACCCCTACCTTTTCACAAAAAATTTGTGAAAATGGTAAAAAAAAACACAATACACACCTTGGGACAAGTCCTTTATTAAAAAAAATAAAAAAATAAAACTGTCCCACGGAGTCTTCTTCTTCTCATGCTCCGATGGACCGAAAAAAAAAAAAAACGCACGCCGCCTACGAACTGCCTCCATAGGAGGCACCCGCCGTAATGACCGGCAACTCTCAGGTGACAGCTCTTTTATAACTTAGGGCGGGGCCACACAATGACGCCGAGAGACCCTGTCCCCTCTGATGCACGGGGACATCCCTATGGCTTTCCCATAGTGTCAGAGGGGTGGAGCCACACGGTCCGCCCCCTCTGATGCACGGGGACATCCCTATGGCTTCCCCGTAGTGTCAGAGGGGGCGGGGTCACTCGGTTATGTAACCAGGTGGCCCCGCCCCCTCTGACGCTACGGGAAAGCCATAGGGATGTTCCCATGCGTCAGTAGGGGGCGGGGTCACCCGGCAACGTCATCTTGTGGCTCCGCCCTCAGTTATAAAAGAGCTGTCACCTGAGAGCAGCCAGTCATTATGGCAGGTGCCTCTCATGGAGGCAGATCGTAGGCGACGTGCGGCTTTTTTTTGTCCCACGGAGTCTCCATGGGACAGTTTTATTTTTTATTTTTTTAATAAAGGACTTGTCCCAAGGCGTGTATTGTGTTTTTTTTACCATTTTCACACATTTTTGTGAAATGGTAGGGGTACATTTGTACCCCGTTACCATTTCACATGGGGGTGGTGGGATCTGGGGGTCCTCTTGTTAAAGGAGGCTTCCAGATTTTGATAAGCCCCCCGCCCGCAGACCCCACAACCACTGGGCAAGGGTTGTGGGGATGAGGCTCTTCTCCCCATCAACATGGGGACAAGGTGCATTGGGGGCTACCCCAAAGCACCCTCCCAATGTTGAGGGCATGTGGCCTGGTATGGTTCAGGAGGGGGGCCACTCTCTCATCCCCCCTCTTTTCCTGTGGCCTGCCAGGTTGTGTGCTCAGATAAGGGTCTGGCATTAATTTTTGGGGGGACCCACACAATTTTTTTTTTAATCTTGGTGCAGGGTTCCCCTTAAAATCCATACCAGACCTGAAGGGTCTGGTATGGATTTTGAGGGGGACCAGAGCGCCATTTTTTTAAAAATTTTGGGGCGGGGTTCCCCTTAATATCCATACCAGACCTGAAGGGCCTGGTATGGAATTTGGGAGGACCCCCACGCATTTTTTTTTTAAATTTTGGTTTGGGGTTCCCTGTGGGGGAATCCCATGCCATTTTTATCAATGAACTTTTATGTGTATTCCCGGGAGTCGGGACCGACAATTCATTAAAGCCGCGAGTACTTTTAAATTACTTTTTTTCCTTTAGAAATGTCATTTCGCTCCCGGACTGTTGTAAACACGGGAAACATGCGCCACTTTACAGTCATACTATAGACACCCCCCAGCTACGAAATTTAAAGGAATATTACACTTTTATTGTTTCACTTTAAGCATTATTAAAATCACTGCTCCCGAAAAACGACTGTTTTTAAAACTTTTTTTTGCATTGATACATGTCCTCTGCGGCAGGACCCGGGTCCCCAAACACTTTTTAAGACAATACCATGCATAGAAGCCTTTAAAATTAGCACTTTTGATTTTTTATGTTCGTGTCCCATAGACTTTAACGGTGTTCGCGTGTTCGAATAAATTTTTTTGCCTGTTCGCATATTCTGGTGCAAACCGAACCGGGGATGTTCTGCCCATCCCTATTTATAAATGATATAGAAAAAAAAGAAGAACAGTTTCCCCATTTATGTGGGGCTTTGGACAGCAATGTGGGCATCATAAAGAATTTATGTATAAACTATGTTGAAAAATTGATTTAAAAATTGTCAAAGGTCACAATTTGATTAAGGTACAATGTATAAATCAAGCCAAATGACATACTACATATTCCACAACATAACATGCAAGCAACATGTACAAAAATGTTGGGCATCATTGTTTGGCAAAGGGGTATTATAAACTGACGCGTTTCGAGCATAAAGTGGTCATCTTCAGGGGGATCGTAGACTCTATGAGACATAAAAGTTTTATTTAATGCATGTATCATCATATATCCTAATAAGAAGAGGTATTAAAAGGCCATGGAATGATCTGGAGGGTCACGTGACTGCTCCCACCTCCCAAAGGGGAAGAGGCCGAACGCGATGGGCTTACAAGAAGCCACACATAGGACGCCCTCCAAGGCAAAGGAGGGAATGAGAGAACCAGCACCTGCAACAAGTCTAACTCTATTGTAGGAGAATAAAATTAAACTGTGTTTATCTGATTATGTGGACAAATAGCAACAACCATAAGATTATGTGCACAACAGAATTTTGTAAGGTTCCGGGAATGAGATTAACTAATGTAAAAATAATAAGATACAAAAATCTATTAGTGAAATGACTAGGAATATTGGAAGTAGTAAAAAAAAAATAATAAAAATATAATAAAAAATAAACATAATTAAAAAACATAATTAAAATAGTTATGGTGCTGCAATCAGTTTTGTAATGCCCCGTACACACGGTCGGATTTTCCGATGGAAAATGTCCGACGGGCGGAAATTCCGACCGTGTGTGGGCTTCATCGGACATTTTCCATCGGATTTTCCGACACACAAAGTTTGAGAGCAGGCTATAACATTTTCCGACAACAAAATCCGGTCGCGTCAATTCCGACCGTGTGTGGCCTGTTCCGACGCACAAAATGCCACGCATGCTCAGAAGAAATTCCGAGACGGAACAGCTCGGTCTGGTAAACTTAGCGTTTGCAATGGATACAACACTTTCGTCACGGTGCAATGTTAAAAATGGTTTAATACAGCGCACTCTCTTCTTCTTTATAATGTGAGAAGAATTAAGTAGTTTTGCTGCTCATATTCACAGAGACTTCTCACAAACTTATTTCTTTATTATTTATCGGGATTACCTTAATATATTTTGATTTGTCACATCTGACCCAAATTTTTATTTTTAATTTTTTTTTTTTAAGGCAGTTTTTTTTTTTTTTTTTTAGGTTTGTATTTTTTCCAAGGCTGATCTTTGTTTTATTTTATTTTTTGTTTTACTCCAGAATATTTTTGTGTGTGTTTTGTGTGTCAAGTTACCACAACACCATTAAAATCTTGTATTATTTAATCTCAAGGAGATTGCTTGGTGTTGGTGTCCCTTGTTAATTTCACATTGTACTTTTCAAATGTACCTGAATCCTCACAAACTGTCCTTTTTCAAGGAAAAAACACATAGGAGAGTATAATTGAAACAAAAATCCTTTATTAAGGGCTCAGAACCAAACAAAAAGGGAGGCAACGCTGGATAAACAGGAGAAATTAGCGAAGCCTTGGACCTCCAGGGCAGACATCAATTCTTGAACATCAAAATTGGTGGCCTGAGGAGTCCATATGTAAGGGAGTGCAGTCTGGTCCAGAAGTTCCAGAGATCAGGAAAGCAGCAGATGGCATCTGTGTCCCCAGGCTATGGTACCACAAGAGGCTGCATATTTTGCCAGACCAGACTGAACCCAGGGTCTTCACTTTCTGGTCTTCCTTCCACGCTTCCTTCCTGGCTGTGGCTCTGCTGTTGGAGATGTGGCAGGAGGAGGAGTAGGACCTGGAGGAGGAGGAGGAGGAGGAGGACTAGTAGGACCTGGAGGAGGAGAAGTAGAAGGACCTGGAGGAGGAGGACCATGTGTGAGGTCACAAATGTGGGTCTTAGATGTTATTTGGGCCCTCAACCCCTTATTGAGAGCTTCCAACATTAATGACTTACACATGAGTTGTTGGCCCTCCTCCATCCGCTGCATTTTACAGGCAATGATGGCAGCGAAGTCCTCCTCCAAGGTGTGTGGTGCTCCCAGGGCCTCTGTAGCCTTCCAAAAGAGGCCTATGGCAGCCTCCTCTAGGGCACTCCTCTTCCTGCCACTTTCTCTTTGCAGGTGTAGGGGAGGGACCTGCATATAAGGCAGCCTGCTCGGCCCGGCCACCTCCTGGCTGAGACTTCCCTGTGTATGAAAAAGGGACATGGTTGTAATGTTTTGCATCATCAATCACAATCATAAATTAAAATTAGTACTCCAAACTAACATCTAGTTAACATCATTGATTGGACAACCTGAAATATTTAGAGAAATGCTATACCTGGCTCATGCTGGGCTCCTCTATATGTTGCTGCCTGGAAGGCCCAGGTTGGGCGTCAGAAGCCTCAGCTGGGGGGGAAGGAAGCGTGGAAGGAAGACTGGAGAGTGCTGGCCTGGGTTCAGTCTGGCCTGCCAGAAAATGCAGCCTGTCATAGTACCACATCCTGGGGACATAGATGTAATCTGCTGCTCCGGATCTCTGCGAATCCTGGACTTTCTGGCGCTCCCTTACATATGTGCTCCTCAGGCCACCAATTAGGATCTTCAAATATGTGATGTCTGCCGTGGGGATCACCTGCTTCACAATTTCCAACAATTGATCCAGCGCTGCCTTCCTCTTTGTTTGGTTCCTGTAATGTGGGTGGTTGATCTCCCACAGACAAGGCAGCTCCCTGAACATGTCAATGAATATTGCCATGAAGTCAGTATCTTGAAAGATATCCGTTTTCACTGCAAGACACAACACAAGACAAACCCTAATGTCAGCCAAAACTCTCCTAATCTTGTTACAATATAGGCCTCAATCTAGAAGCAGTATAGGCCCAAGTTTGTCTCTTACCTTCGTTCTTACGATCGGCGCCTCTGATGCTCCTTCCTCCGCTCACAGATCTACGTAATACGCACGCGTGTTATGCTTTATACACACTGCGCATGCGTGGAACTCAGCCCGCCCCTGACGTTCTTTCTAGTCTATTCCCCGCCCCTTTTCATTCGGCGCAGTGGGGGAAGAGCACATGGAGGATACACAGCAGGTGCGTGCTAATTACAGGAACGAGGAGGAGGAGGAGGAAAGCCCGGATCCGGACACGTCCCGATCCAGAAGGAGATTTAAGGCCTCAAATATGTCCTTTGGGGAGATGTTGGAGATGGTGGACATCCTGAAGAAGGCCGACTATGATGGGAAGTATGGACCTTACCCCAACCCCAATGTCAGAAAGGCCAAGATCATGGCAAAAGTGGTCAGGAGTCTGCACCGGCATTTGGGGGTATGACGATCGAAAGATCAGCTCAGAAAACGGTGGTCGGACCTCAAATTAAGAGAACACGAGCAGTACAGAAAGATCCAGAGAGTGCTGCAAAAAAGTAAGTAGTTGTCCTGTGTTCCGATTCTTTATGTTTATTACGTTCGTGCTGCTCCATGTGCTTTTCTTAAAATTGTACATTTTAAAATGGCAACTTTCATGTTCATGGGCACATTATTCGTTCGTATCAAACATTTTTCTTTCGGCCTATAAAACACCATTGTTTTGGCCATATGCATTTGGCCACATTTTTTATGCCCTACTTGTATGAAACTAATTTGGTTGTGTAGATGGGTTTGTAACTAGAATGAAATGCAAACTAGATTCTGTGTAAGGAGAGGACACTGAGCAGCTGTTTTCACATCTGGACACTGGAGCACTAGTGTGGGACCACAGAACACCCTTTTTATTAGGGGGACCACACAGGTGCTCCAGTGTATACTATAGGGGGGTCTCCATCTGTGAAGCTTGTACCAAACAGGTAAAGTATTGCAGCTTGACAAAGGACACTGAAAATGCTACATTTTGGAACTCTGTCAAAATAGACAATTGTACCCCACTTCCAAGCAATGTTTCCTATTTATAGTTCTGCCATCAAATATCTGTGTGCTAAGTATACCATTTTTGTTTTACATAGGGGAGAAAAGACTCGGAGGACACCCCTCATCCGAGGAGACCACAGACCCCCCACCTCTGGAAGAAGGGGAAATCCCCCCAACCCAAGAAGAGCAGGAGGAGGAAGATGTGGTGGAAATAGTCACCACAACAGGTGAGTGTCTGCGACCACAGGCTCAGGTAAGAGATGGATGCCGGCATATTTTTGATACCTGTTTTTTTTTGGTTTCTCTCTTTTTAGGTAATCGTGATGTTGTGGATCCAGATCCTTTCACATCAGAAAGTGCCCAGATCCTGATCGGGGAGATCATGGGCTGTAATTTACAATTGGAAAACCTCAAGAAAAACATCAATGATGTTATTAAAAAAAATAAAAACATCATTGATGTTTTGGGGCGAGTTTAAAACCTCTCCAAATCCCTTTGTTTTTTTGTGTGCTACAATGTTAAAAATGTTTTTGCGATTTTTCGAAAAGCCAAATTTGGAGGATTTACACAGCGTGCCAACATGTGCTATCTGCCATCACGGAAGATCAATGGATGCGTTTTGGGGGGTGCAACCCCTTCCTCAATAATAAAGTAGCTGAGAGGAAGGGGTTTCTCCCCCAAAACATGTCCCTTGATCCCCCGTGATTGCAGCTAGCACATGTTGACATTGGTAAATTGGTGTGCATCTTCCAAATTTGTCTTTTCCTGGGGTGACTTCACCCCATCTGAACGCAATATCAAACACAGTTCCTAAATACTCATGTCTGATATTGCCTTCAAGTTCTACCAAATGTGAACTTTGTAAGTTCAAGATTTGTGTCTTTCTTGTTGGTTTTACACATGCCTGTTTTATCTTAAATGGACATTTCTCTTTTTTATAATGCTACCCCAAAAATTGTTATACAACAAACATGTTGGTTTGTTTTAAAAACCTTCTCTAAATGCACATGTGATTGTGCAGGTATTAAAAAGATTGTTAATCAAGAATGTGTGGATTATTCTCTCAACGCTACAACACTTTTGTGGTGATGTAATTGCTGCTTTCTGTGAAAATGGGGGTTATTTCCTAAGGGCAAATCCTCTTTGCACTACAAGTGCAGTTTCAGTGCAGTTTCAGGTGCACTTGTAGTGCAAAGTGTCTTTGCCTTTAGTAAATAACACCCAACAGTGCTTTGTATAAGGTTACACAATCATGCCATTTTCAGGACTCCCCACATTTCTGTCAGGGTCAGCTAAAACAAACACAAGCAGTAAATGTCAACAAAGATTTGCCTTTTTTTGTTTTTTATTTGATAAAGGCTTCACAAATTTGCTGGCATATTGATGGCCCCCCTACCCGCAAAGAACTCAAGGTATCTTAACCGGACATCACAGGCACTCAGGGAGGGCAAGCCAGGACGGCCACTTTCAAGCGCCGTCAGGGTTGTTTCATTGATCATTCCGGCCTCAGGCCCAACTGAGCCAGCATAGTTGGCAGAATGTTGGCGTAAAAAGTTATGTAGAACACAGCACGCCAGGATTATATGATTAAGTTTATACTCCGCCATATGGATGGGTGTCAGAAATAGGCAGAACCGGCTGGCCAGGATTCCAAATGTGTTCTCCACCACTCTTATGGCTCTGGCCAGCCGGTAATTAAAAACCCTCTGTTCCGGGGTGAGGGTCCTCATCGGGAATGGCCGCATAAGATGGTCCCCCAGCGCAAATGCTTCATCCGCAACGAAGACAAATGGGAGTCCTTCCACATTCTCTTCTGGAGGTGGCAAGTCCAAGCTGCCATTCTGGAGACGCCTGTAAAACTCCGTCTGGGCGATGACTCCACCATCGGACATCCGGCCATTCTTCCCAACGTCCACATACAGGAAGTCGTAATTAGCCGACACCACCGCCAACATCACAATACTATTGAACCCCTTGTAATTATAATAGTACGACCCCGAGTTGGGTGGTTGGACGATGTGGACGTGTTTCCCATCAATTGCCCCTCCGCAGTTAGGAAAGTCCCACCGCTGGGCAAAGTGGGAGGCCACAGTCTGCCATTCCTGTGGCGTGGAAGGAAACTGTTGAGGAAAACAAAAAAAACTTAGTATTTTTGCACATAAACATGGAAAGCAGATTAAACACAAACATTCTTGGCCAACATCCAGATAACATTTATTAAGGGGAATTTTACAACACCAAAGTATAAGGTACACCTATCATATTCCCCCTCCCCCCTCTCATGGGCCATTTCTAACATTATAGGGGGGGATCTTGGACAGGTAACCCTCTCCACTTCATTGAGAGATAAATGCCTAAATACAGGGTATTACTTGGAACTGCCCCTCCTTAGTTACACTATTGGCAGCCCACTGGACAGGTAAGAAGTGTCATAATACAAAGATATAAATACACATTGTACACATTAGAGCACATTTGGACATTCTGCTATTACCTATCAAGATAATAATAGGATACAAAAACTTTAAACAGTACCATTTGAAAGTATACAGGCAGGCCCTTGCACTACATGCTTTGGGGAATTCATCAATAAATCTGACCACAAAAGAGATGGGTATAGTGTGTATGGGTTTGGCAAAGTCAGCAGATAGATGATTGAGGATAGATAGAGAATTGGTATCAGCTGACTTAGCAGTTGGGGGGAGGGAGGGTTAATAAAAATGATTTGGGGACACTACAAAAAAAGCCTCTGGCACTCTGCCTGAATTTAAAGCACAAATCAGATTTCTAAACATTTTAGGGGGTGTTTGGGGTAAAGCACTACTATGGAGCTGATAAAATACATTGTTAAGTGACTACATGAGGTGAATATAGGGCCAGGAGAGCATGCTGGGGAGGTTAGTGAAGGCAAATATGTATGAAGGACTAAAAAAATAATTACATAAAAATCCAGCATGAATGAGAACAAAGGGGACATTCACAGCATATTACAATCATGGTAATTAGGGAAGGAGGAAAGAAATACAATATATTAGCAAACATTCAATACAATAAAATGTGATATTAAAGGATAAAAATCTTACCTTCATATACTCCTTCTGCAGGACCTGGATGATGGCAGAACAGGTCTCCGGGATAATGATTCCCAGAGCCTGGGGGGAGATGCCTGTCGAGAACTTCAAGTCCTGCAGGCTTCTCCCTGTCGCCAAGTACCGCAGGGTAGCGACGAGCCTCTGCTCTGGAGTGATGGCTTGCCTCATGCAGGTATCCTGCCTGCTGATATAGGGGGTCAGCGAAGCCAACAAACGGTGAAATACGGGGTCCGTCATCCTGAGAAAGTTCCTGAAATCATCAGGATTATTCTCACGGATCTCACGGAGCAAAAGCATATGAGAGAACTGGTCACGCTGAAGCAACCAATTCTTGGTTCATGAACTCCTCCCCACCCTGTTCATGGACTGGATTTGTGTCAAGGTTAGGACCCCAACACCAAGCCCCCGCACAGCACGAACTCTACGAGGAGTACGTATACGCAACATGGCTAGAAAACGGTCGGCTGCTCAGAACGAAGTAACAGAACGCACTGAAGAACAGCAAGGCCTGTGAAGAGCGACCTGAAAAACAGTAACGAACGAACAAGAACACACTGACAAGTCAATGGTACTCGCTGCATGCACTGAAGAGCAGATACAAACCCACAAGCACAAACTGAACCGCAGAAAATGATCTGAAAGCCACGAGTCTGAAAAAGCGTGAATCGTCTCTCACCAAACTTTTACTAACACGAGATTAGCAAAAGGATCCCAAAGGGTGCCGCGCTTGGTTCTGAACTGGCCTTTTCTAGTCTCGTCGTACGTGGTGTACGTGACGGCGTGGTTGGCGATCGGAAATTCCGACAACTTTGTGCGACCGTGTGTACGCAAAACAAGTTTCAGCCAACATCCGTTGGAAAAAATCCTAGGATTTTGTTGTCGGAATGTCCAATCAATGTCCGACCGTATGTACGGGGCATAAGTGTTGAGGGAACTACCCCAACCATGAAATAGTGGGGTGTGCTGGGGGTTGATGGTAGAAAAGTTATAAAATTAATAATGAATAATTAGTGTTTGAAATTTTTTTTTAAAGAATGTATGCCGTGTGTGATGACTGGCTGACTAACCTGAAAAAAAATATCAGAGAGGTGGTTGTGTTAAAATGTGAGAAAAGTGAACTGTGTGTTAAAACATAGAATGTGTGCAAGAAGTGGTGAGTGTCAAACAATTCAAAATTGAATCAAATATTATAGTTTACCTTGTACAACAAGTGTAGCTCATATGGATTGAAGATTGTAACTTCTTTGAGCCTGACAACAACTAAGCCAGAAAAATAAAGGCTCAGGAACCAAAAAGGAATATGTGCAATGCCGTCTGTCCTACCTTGCAGGGGATTATGGTATGATTCACATGCAGGGGGTCATTAATATATGCCTTGGAATCGGCAATTAGGATAAACACAAGTGCTGCCTCCCCCCCGGCAGAGACCATGCTTCTGGGCCGTAACATGAAAGGCCCCATGTGTGGCTCCCTCGGCATCCCGGAAGGTAAGTATGCCCCGGCCACTGCCGTCATCTCTGCCGCAAGGGGCCGTGCGCACGTCAAGGAAAATCGCACATGCGCACTAAGCCACGGACAGTCCGGGGACAAACAAAGGACGCCGCCGGCAGGGTAAAGCTCACTTCGGTGGATGGGGTGTGTACACCGACCTCCGAATAGAGCGAAGGAGGGGGCACGGGATAAAGCCCCATGCCCCCACCCTGCCGTGAAGCCTAAGGGGACCGGGGATCGACCCCACGGGGAGGACAAGTGGAGCACCCGCCCACCATGATCCATCGGCCAGTTACCTGTGATACGTATTACATATATTTCCATAAATCATACAAATAATATATAGATGGTTCATTTAAAAAAAGTCATAAAGGATCGAATAAGAGTTGATAATAGTACTAAATATATACAAGAGCTATGTGTAATTTCAAAGGATCCCAAAAACCTGCGGGTGAAAATCCAAAACAATGAGTTGTTTGAATGTATAGGCATAATGCAACATAGGAAAAAATAAACAAATTATTCCTGATGCATGAAAGGGGAAATATGCGTTAGCAGTCTAATTCCCAAATTGAAGGGTGTGTAACCTCAACAGGTTAGACATTAATCGCCCTTCAATTATAAATAATGTAGTTAGATTGCGAAGTTAACCATGCAGGAATTGTAGGGACTGCAGAACAACACAAAGCTCCTGTCTTATCTCTCATGTGTAATGGAGGGGAAGCGGGTGTTTAAGCACCCAATTGTATACAGAAAAAGGAAAAACATATCAGAGAGATGTACAAGCTGCAAACCCTGGAATAATTATATAGAAAAAAAGGAGAACAGTTTTACCATTTATGTGGGGCTTTGGACAGCAATGTTGGCATTATAAAGAATTTATGTATAAACAATGTTGAAAAATCTATTTAAAAATTGTCAAAGGTCAAAATTTGATTAAGGTACAATGTATGAATCAAGCCAAATGACATACTACATATTCCACAACATAACATGCAAGCAACATACAAAAATGTTGGACATTGTTGTATGGCAAAGGGGTATTATATCCCCCACACGTTTCGACCATAAAGTGGTCATCTTCAGGGGGATCGTAGACTCTATGAGGCATAAAAGTTTTATTTAAAGCATGTATCGTCATATATCCTAATAAGAACATGACAAGATGGTATATTTACAGCTAAGTTGTGGAGTAGGTGGTTTCGTGAACAGAGGTATTAAAAGGCCATGGAATGATCTGGAGGGTCACATAACTGCTCCCACCTCCCCAAGGGGAAGAGGCCCAACCTGATGGGCTTACAAGAAGTCACACACAGGACGCCCACCAAGGCAAAGGAGGGAACGAGAGAACCAGCACCATGTTGCTTGCATGTTATGTTGTGGAATATGTAGTATGTCATTTGGCTTGATTTATACATTGTACCTTAATCAAATTGTGACCTTTGACAATTTTTAAATACATTTTTCAACATTGTTAATACATACATTATTTATGATGCCCACATTGCTGTCCAAAGCCCCACATAAATGGGGAAAGTGACTGTTCCTCTTTTTTTTCTATATAATTTTTCCAGGGTTTGCAGCATATATATCTCTCTGATATGTATTTTTTCCTTTTTCTATTTATAAATTATATCCTCTTCTGGGTATTGTCTGCACCATCTTTGGTATAGATTCCTGTCTCTGTTGTGGACGTAATTTCTGCCCTTCCTCTCAGTATAGCAACAGCTGCAGATGCTTTCTAGTATGGACTGAGATACGAGATACATTCACTCACAGTCACAAGGGGGAGAACCAGGAAGCTGAGGAATGCCCAGTATCGCAATCCTTCCTAGCTGTGGCATTTTCAGGGGAAATGACAGACCTGGCATGCTGTTACAGAAACGGCACACATAGCATGCCATGAATCAAACGCCGAACTGAGCATGCACAGGAGACATCATAAAAGATTGCAGGATGGATTTCACAAGATTATACAAGTAAGTCAAGTTTCACAGGCAGTGATCAGTAGCATTAGCAAGGAAGATTACAATGAGCTAAAGTTTAACTAGAGAGTTTACAACCACTTTAATAGAATGAGAACACCAATGATAATACGCCATGACACCAGCATTCTGTGTGTTACCATCAGCGTCTTACACAAGGGAATGTTCTTTGGCACCAATTACTGAGCGGTCCCCACTCAGATGATGGCGCTTGCCTCCAATCATTCGCCTGCATGATGTTGGCTACCAACAGCCTTCACAGCGGTGTTTACATACTCCCCTTTTTAGGAACGGGCACTCTTGCTTGGTTTGTGTCTTCTGGGAAACTGTGCATCGTCCTGGAATATGTTTTCCACATAGCAACACAAGGTAAAATATTCATGGCAGTTTTTCTTTTTCAGTACACTTCCCCTTTTAGGTTCAGTTTTTTTTTCTTTTTCTTCACCTAGTCCCCCCATTGTTGGGGCACACCTGATACTACTTTGTCACCCTGCTAGATTACTGCTACTCTGCTTTCTATTCATGTTTTGGTTCACTCACCATCGCCTCACTTTTTCTTCCTTACCCTTTATCATGCTGTAGGACAAGCACAGGACTAATCCCGAAATCCAATACTTATAAATACACATAATTTTATATTTATATTTGTTCACAGATGTTTTGGTGATTAACAATGCATCACCTCTGACTGTTTGGTGGGGACCACCTTCCAGTCACATCTCTCCTTTCATGACTCCCCACTGCTGTGCCATGGGCTGTACCGCCATAGCTCCCATGCTAGACGATGCCCCTAGTTTACCTTCAGTACTCGCTGCCACACTCCATATCGATAGTCAGCCTGTAAGTATAGGTGGATGTTTTGTTTCTCCTCCTCCCCCTTTTTCTTTAATTAGTCCGACTTATTGTGTACTCACATACTTTTTAGACACTTCCTCCGCATCTGCTCCTGATGAGTGGCAGTGAGCCACAAAACACATTGAGCTTCAAATGCTACACTTATGTGTATATTATCCAGAACTTAATCAACTAATTTCTACAATTATGTTTGACTATATTACATCTTTACACTTACGTATTTTTTTTTTTTGGTTTTAAGGAATTGGTCTGTTGCAAGTTACTATGAACCACTATGCCTTTTTAACGCATGTGTATATATATATATAAGTTTACCTTTTTATCTATATTTTACTTGTATTGTTAATTGATCCTTTTATATGGACTTGTGCAGCAATAAAACAATTTTACAGACATACTGGGGGTCATTTACTATAGCACTGAAAAATGATCCTGCAGTCCCAGAAAATAGTGCCCAATTAAGGCCAATTAAGACTTCAACTCTCAGAAACTGGGCGTTAATGCAAATCGAAAGCAGCGCTATTGCCGGCAAAAATGCTTGTCAGATCACATATGCGGGAATAGTGGAAGCCAATGGGGCTCAAACCCGCAAAATCCAAAGTTCTCACTAAAGGATTATATGCAAGTTCTTTGCCATAAAAAGTGTATGGCGACCTGAATCCTGACGGCTCTGTGTGTGACGTCAATGGATGGTCACATCCCATGGCTGTGTAAGAGACGCCAGACAGTGGGAGACAACACAACGGAGGAAGACGGCGGCGAGGAAGAACACGACGGTGAGGAAGAACACGGCAGGAGGAGAAGTAGGCGGTGGTAGGAGAGACAGCGACAGAAGATGGCGGCAAGAGGCAAGAGAGACAGCACCAGGAGAAGATTATGGCGGGAGACAGGGCTTGGGGGGAAGACCACTCAGAGCTATTTTACAATAAAAATTTTTTATTTTTTTATTGTTTTTTGTCCCATTTCATTGCTTTTTTTTGGTGAATGGGTAGGGGGACAATGTACCTGATACTCATTCACATAGGGAAGGCCGGGATCTGGGGGCTCCCTTATTAATGGGGGCTTCCAGTTTCTGATAAATCCCCCGCCCACAGACTCCTACAACCACCGGGCAAGGGTTGTGGGGATGAGGCCCTTGTGCCCATCAACATGGGGACAAGGTGTTTTTGGGGACCCCAAAGCAGGGTGTCTCCATGTTGAGGGCATGTGGCCTGGTACGGTTCAGGGGGGCCTCTCTCTCCCCCCTCTTTTCCTGAGGCCTGCCAGGTTGCATGTTCAGATAAGGGTCTGGTATGGATTTTGGGGGACCCCCATGCCAATTTTTTTTGTAATTTTGGTGCAGGGTTCCCCTTAATAGCCATACCAGACCCGAAGGGCCTGATATAGATATTGGGGGACCCCCCACGCAATTTTTTTTATTTTGATGTGGATTCCCCTTAATATTCATACCAGACCCAAAGGGCCTTGTAATGGACTGAGGGGGTCCCCAAAACCATTTTTGTTAAATGTTGGCGTGGGGGGGTCCCTTCCGAGTCTGTACTAGACCCTAAGGGCCTGGTATAAACCTGGGGGGGACCCCATGCAGTTGTTTTATGATTTTTTTTGGCTGGCATTTTTTTTTACTGTCAGTGGGGAAGCCACTGACAGCTGAAGAGTCATTGGTTGTTAAGGATGTGGCAGCTGGCTTCCCGGCCTCCCATTTAGCAACCAGCTATATACAGTATTAAAATAATAACCGTAAAACACATCAAAAATCACATCACAAATGGTGCAGTTCCATTGAAATCTATTACCCGCAAATCACGTGAATAAAGTTCCCCGACCATTTCCAAAAATGCACTGGCCACAAAATGCATAGATGTGCGAATCCAGTGCGCATCGCATACAACTCACAGGCAGTTCACGCTGCCATATGCGAACTGCTGGGAGTGTCAGTAGAAAGCTAATGACACCCCCCAAATAAGTTTGCATATCGCAGAGTGAACTGCAAATTCAGACAACACCCATGCGATCCGATGCTGCTGCAGGCCAAATGAAGGGTCCTGTGCGAGTTTGGTCCAAATGCGATGCAAATTCAACCATACAATCTGTATGGGTGAGTTTGCATCACACAGACAGCGCATGTAATTTGCCGTGCGGGGCAAACCATATCTGATGTCAGCCAGCACAGCAGTGTGAACCGGCCCTAAGACCCCTTTCACACTTGTGCGACTTGTCCTGCGCCTCCTGCATTCATAGACCTTAAGATTACACTGGCATTGTTTCAAATCACATCAAATGTGCATCAAAAAGCGCTGCAAAATCACAGGGCTTTCAGGTCGCAGAAGTGTGAAAGGGCCCTTATGGACCTCAAGTTGTATGAAAAGTCGGCCAAGTGTGAAAGGAAACTTATGAGATTCATTGATAACACCTTTGAATTAGGCCCCATATGCACTTGTGCGACCAATGCCTGTGTAATCTTTTTTTTTTTTTTTTTTCGATTTTAAAAGTATTTATTATAAATCAGTACATTACATCTTAATTCCACCATTTCACTTTGAGATAGAACAGAATAACAACAGAATTATTCACAAGAGAATAACATAAAATCTGAGTAGAGAAAAAAAAAAGTACGGTCGAGCACTAAAGACAAGGGTCAGACCTGACACCCCATAGGGGATCACACTGTGTCAGGTGCTGACATTATCGGAAATCCAGATAAGTGCTCTTTCAAGGCCAGGACTTGTCTTGCATCCCGGAAACAACAGTGCTTTTCCCGAGATGCATGACTGCCCTCTTGTGAGAGTACAGTAAACTGCTGTTGTAGTCTCTCGTAAAGCAAGAACTACCCCAATGGGATGAGGGTAGTGCTCGGATGCTCCTGCCCGTGTGAAGATGGTGGATGAGTATACTCTAACTGTTGGTTGATATAATACGGAATAAATCTATCATGAACTTTATTATTCTTATCAAAGAGAAAAGAGTAGATAAGAGAGATCAGAAGTAAGAGAGGGTATGGGGGGTGTTTGCCAGTACCGATAGCGTATATAAACGTTCACACTGCGTTGACTCCTGGGATGAGGGATATGCCTAAGTTCTCAGCCCAGGGTTCCCAGATTGCTTCAAATACTTTTGTGTTATCTAGGACTGCGCTGACCAGTTTTTCTTGGGACATGATCCAATAGATCTTCCTCTTAGCAGCTAAGAGGGAGACTGTTGGTTTCTTCCATGCCTTAGCGATAGTGATTTTTGCTCCCATAAGCATAAATGCTATCAGTTTTTGGGAATATTTAGGAATCTTGGGGATGTGTGCGTTCAGTAACGCGATTTGAGGGTTTTTTGGGATCGCGAGTCCTGAGACTCACCGGATAAGATTAAATATTTTGTTCCAAAATCCTCTGATTCTTGGACAGTCCCACCATATGTGAAGCATGGAACCCTGGGCTTGGCAGTCCCTAAAGCAAAGCGGGGAGGTAGAGGGAAGCATCTTTGCTAATCTCACCGGTACCAGGTGCCATCTGGTTAATACTTTCAGATTTGCTTCTATCATTGAAATGTTCAAAATACCTTTAAATGCTCTCTTTCCCCTTTTATGCCATTCCTCCAGGTCCCAGGTTTCCTGCAAGTCCTTGGCCCAAGCTTCCATATACTGGAATTTGGAGGTGGGTTCTGATAGTGATGTGTAGATTAGCTCTGATCCCTGGTCACACCAGCGTTCATAGTTTGAGAATTCTGGGGGGGGTGGCTTTGTTTTTCCAAATAGAGGAGAGGAAGTGGAAAATCTGATAAAATCTGAATTTCTCCGAATCAGGGAGATTCAGCTTTTCAGTGCAGTATTTCAGCAAGATCGGACCAGATGGGGAGAAGTAGTGTCCAATACGATACATCCCCTTGTCTAACCACCATTGGAAGGATTTGATTTCCATACCTGGTTTGAAGAGGGGGTTGTGGAATATATGAGCTAACGGGTGAATGTCTGATGTCAGAGCAGATAGGTGTTTCATGTCATCCCATAATTTCATGGGATAGGGTAAGAGACATTATTGGGGGTCTAGATTTTCGGGGGCACCATAATAGGTAGTCTAATGTATATGTGGGGACCGCCTTTCTCTCTATAGTGATCCAATCCGGTTTCTCATGTCTAGAATAGACTATTGAAAGTTGTGCTAGTCTAGCGGCTTGATAGTATCTAAAGAGCTCTGGGAGACCTAGTCCTCCTCATGTTTTAGGGCTGTATAGGACCCGTCTTTCCATTCTGTAACCTTTTTTGCCCCAGATAAATTTGATTATCTTTCCCTGGAAATACTTTAGATGATCTTTTATAATCGCTATTGGGAGAGATCTAAATAAGTAAAGAAGCCTAGGTAGTAGGGTCATCTTAATGGAAAGGATTTTGCCTAGCCATGAAATGTTTTGTAGGGACCATGTTAGCAGGTCAGTTTCCAGTTTGCGATACATGGGGGGGAAGTTTGCCTGATAGAGTTGATCAATCATTGGGGTAAGGTTTATTCCTAGATAACGGATTGACGTATTGCTCCACTTAAATTTAGAGGAGGGTTTCAATTGTTCAGCCACTGAGGGGGGTAGTGATATATTCAGTGCTGGTGATTTGTTCATATTCACTTTTAGGCCGAAATGTTCCCAAAGGATTCCAAAGTCTATTTATATTAGGAAGCAAGGTAATTGGAGATGTGACGAAGAGCAGGATATCGTCTGCAAAAAGGGCGCACTTGTGGACTGATTGTCCACACCTCACTCCCTTAATGTTTTGGTCTGATCTAATTGTGATGGCCAGAGTTTCAATCGCTAGGGCGAAGATATGTGGAGATAGAGGGCAGCCTTGCCTAGTGCCTCTGGAGATTTTGATGGGGTTTGAGTAATAGCCCTGAAGTTTGACCCTAGCTTCAGGGGTGGAGTAAAGGGATTGTAATAGCCCCAGAAAACTTTCCCCGAACCCCCAGTGCCTTAGGATTGTAAATAGGTATGGCCAAGAGAGGGAATCGTAGGCCTTTTGTAGATCTAATGATAGGAGGAGACCTTCCTGGTGGGGGCCTCCGTCCCAGCCGGATTGTAGGATTGAGCTGATGTCTATCACCTTCCTAATTTGATCGGGGCCCTGTCTTCCTGGGATAAAACTCACTTGATCCTTGTGGATGTATTGGTTAATAAAAGAGCTCATTCTGTTGGCCAATATTTTGGTGAGTATTTTTAAGTCATTGTTAATTAGGGAGATGGGTCTATAGTTTTCTACTTGTGTTGGGTCTTTATCTGGTTTGGGAATAACTGAAATGTAAGCTGTGTTCAGATGGGTATCTATGGCATCTCCCTTTCGTTTGGAATTGAAAAATTTAGTTAGGCGTGGGGCTAGGGTGGCAGCAAAGGTTTTGTAATAAAGGGTGGAAAACACGTCCGGTCCCGGAGCTGAGACACTTTTTAGATTTTTAATCACTTCCAGGATTTCTTCTGTGGAAAAGGGGGCTTCCATAAAATCCGTATGGCCTTTGCTAAGTGTGGGGATATTTAGGTCTTCTAAAAAGGCCTGAGTTGCCTTTCTGGTATAATTTAGCATAAAAATCTTGAAATGATTGTAGATTTCGTTGGACATTTAAGGTAGTTGAGCCATCCTGTTGTCTGATTTTAGAGAGTGAATAGTTATGGGGTTTTGGGAGATAGCTTAGAGGCTAACATTTTGCTCATTTTATCTTTATGCTGATAAAATTTCACTCCATTCCAGCGCAAACCTCGGCTTTGATCGTGAGCGCTAGGTTTAATGCTACTCTCCATTGGAATGGGCTAAGTGTGATAGTTAATGTGTGTGAATGCGCTACTCATATATCTACACCACTCACAATTTATATTCCTTGTTCTAATACTGTGTCATAGAAAATAATTTTATATCATGCGACAATATCCCCTAAATTTTCCATGATATAAAATAATTTTCTATGACACAGTATTAGAGCAAGGAATATAAATTGTGAGTGGTGTAGATATATGAGTAGCACATTCACACACATTAACTATCACACTTAGCCCATTCCAATGAATGGTTTTCTTGAATGCAGCAACTCTGATAGGGTGTATAGAGGTAATTGAGTGAATAGAGGTTCTGCGCCGGTGACACAGACACATTAATTTAATGCTACTCTCGCAGGATCTAATTGGGCAGTTTGGACCTTTGTCGGGTCCTTTTTGTGCTATTTGCATAAAGCTGAAAAGTCATTTTCAAGTTTCTCTATGTCTGAGGCTTTTTCTTTTTTCATTTGTGCTGTTATTTGGATTAGCTTTCCCCTGATTGTAGCTTTGTGGGCCACCCATATAGTCTCAGCCGAGATTCCCTCTACATTATTTAGGAGGAAATATTCTTTCAGTGCTTTGTCAATGATTGTCACCTGGAGTGGATCCTTAAGTAAAGTTTCTTTACTTTCTTTTCCAATGTGGAAGCGGGGGCTTGGTGAGGTGGCCCTGTAAAACTAGGATAACCATGGAATGGTCCGAAAGGGCTGTGTCCCTGATGTAGGCTTTTTTAACTGCGGGAATATGTATTGCAGAAATAAAAATGTGGTCAATCCTGGAATATGATTGGTGGGGGATCAAAAAAATGTGTGTAGTCTCTGCTAGATGGATTGAGTTCCCACCAAATGTTGGCAAGACCCTGTTGGTAAATCATTTTTGCTATTCTAGAGCTAATTTTCTTGGGGCGTGTGAGTTGAATTGAGGGTGGTCTAGATTTGTCGAGGCTTAGATCGAACGCGATATTGGAGTCTCCTCCATAGATCACTGTTCCCTCTAACAGAGGCTATATAGTTTGGAATGTTGTTTGGAATAATTTAGCTTGTCCCTTGTTGGGAGTATAGTAGGAGATGAAAGAATACATATGATCTTCCAATATGCCTTTCACCATGATAAATCTGCCCTCTGTGTCCTTGTGAGCCTGCAGGGTCTTAAAATGGCAGGATTTTGCAAAAAGTATCGCTACCCCCTTTGTTTTATCTTCGGCATTTGCTAGATAGAATTGGGGATATTGGGCATGAAGGAAGGGGAGGTTATATTGTATCAGAAAGTGTGTCTCCTGCAGCAATACCACTGCCAATTTTTGGGAGTGGTATGACTGGAGAATTTTCCTTCTCTTGATTGCAGAGTTAAATCCCTGCACATTATGGGATACTATTCTGAGTGAAGGGGGAATTGTGTTAGTAGACATGACCTTGGGTGAAAGGGGGTGCATCGACATGGACATCACCTACCATTTGTTGCATGGGTTGGACCGATCTTGGGTGAAGCTTGGCGAGGTACCCAGGACATGGATCTGTAGAAAGGAGTAGCGTCATCTGCAGACTGGCAACCAGAAAGAGGAGGTTAGTGAGAAGGAAGAAGAAGAGAGAAAGAAAAAGTGCAAATAGGTCTAACAGAGGACCACGGCGAAGGGAGGGGGAAAGGTTCCCTCCTTCGTCGCTAGTTAACAAATCTAGGCAGTCCTCCGAGAGGACTACCTTTCCATCACTTGAAGATAGGGAACCCATATTCGAGAGGTGGATGGAGGCGCGTGACTGTTGCCCCAGCCATAGCGAACCTTGGAGCTAAAAAAAATAGAAAAAAAAACAGACAACAAGTAAAAATCTTATATAACTTATATGGTACCCAGGCAATCCGCCCCTTCCTGTGTGCCAAACACTGCGCTTATGGTGCTCACACCTCACACTAAGCAGCCACTTAAAATACAAAAACGTGTAATAAATAATAAATGATGCACTATAACTGCCCTCACCACTAGTGCAGCGCTGAAAATACTATGTGATCTCAAAAGAACAAAATACATATGAACCTTAAATTATATATAATATCCAGCTGTTGTGCACAGCGCTAAATAAACATGTGTTACTAATCAATAGACATAATGTGAACCAACCGTGTAAACTACTTTAAATCAAAATTGCAAATAAATTACAAAAATGACCAGTGAACATATCAAGTCCAAAGTAAAGTGAATAGTGAATAATGGTGAAAATATCAAACATATAGTCTTCAGTGATAATATCTTCCACCACACCGCTGTGACTGTGACTTCCACTCCCCTTCAGCGAGTAAACTCACCAGCTCCTTTTGCCTTACACTCTCGCGTTCGGCTCACAGGCTTTTCCCACACAGTAGGGGGCAAACTGGCAACCTCCAATCAATCTCCGTTTAGTACCAAGAGTGTGATTACAAATGCTCTCTCCACATGAAAGAAAGGAAAAGCGATCCAATAGTGCAGTAACGCAAACACTTTATTAAAAATTAACACTCTCCTCCACCATTGAACTCACATTTCACAGAAAATATTCAAGCGAAGAGACACAGCAATCATGGTAATCACCAAAACAACACTCCAAACGATGATTAAGATGTATGGTGGTCACGGCGGACCCAGGTGTTCTGATAGGCGGTGACACTCTCACCAGTTCCTGGAGTCTCCCGCGGCCGCTTCCCCGCTCACTCGTATGGCGCTCCCTGTCACAGCGTCCTACGTCAAGCTTCCTCGATCGCCGTATAGCCACGCCCCGACATGTTTCGTCACGAAGGACTTAATCATGGGATTGGCTAGACGGACCGGCAATCACTCTTATATACCCTCCCACCATAAGACACGCGAAAATGGTAACACTGCGCTTGCGCGCTTGCTGTGTCCCCGTTCGCACCATACATGTACATTGCTTAATACAACCAAGGCAGAGGGCATTTAAAATCCATTGTTGCTAAACATTTTGCAGTACATCACTGTCAGGCAATACTAGCTAGTTGATGATCGCGCTTATCAACCCTAGAGAACGCATATCACCATCCCTCCCAATGAATCAACTGTTGCCTGTATAGAGTGTCAACAACGGATTTATGATTAAGATATGACATTCAATATACTAAAAATCATAAAAAGAAGATAAAAAAGGTTAAAAACATTATTTTAAAACCAGATTGAATGGTTGGATATGTAGATATATAAACTAAATTCATTAAACACCCCACAAGATTAATGCATCACATGGTCCTAACTCGTCTATAACATAAAACCCACTTCCTCCCTCATAGGACAACCCATACCCCCCAGAGGGCCCAGGTTCTCACGCATCTAAGGTCTCCACTGCCCGTCACCCTCCCTCATAGGTGGTCTTCTGGTTGCGTTGGTGTTACAGAATTAGCACCTATCATTATTGGGTCAGGGTGACATGGAACACTGGGCCACAACTGTTAATTCAATAATCGTTAATGAAGCAGTTGAGGTCCAGCTCTATGTTTAAACCCCTGGGGAAGAGACATCTCAAAAGGTATATCCATCGAGTTTCACGTTGGGACAGATCCCTAACTCTATTGGACCCCCTCCACGATGGATATACAATGTCTATCCCACAAAACTGTAATAGGCTTGGGTCCTGATTGTGCTTCTCCCTAAAGTGAAGGGACACGCTATGGTACTTAAAACCTTTTTTAATGTTCGCTAAATGCTCAGAGATACGAACCCTTAAAAGCCTTTTTGTGCGTCCTACATAGAACAGGCCGCAAGGGCACCACATCAAGTACACTACGTATGAGGAATTGCACGTAATGAATTCTTTTATTTCAAAAACTTCATTTGCTTGATTAGTGATGCTCTTCATATTCCTGTTCCTAGTTCTCACTGTCCTACAGCACACGCATTTATTGCATGGGAAGAAACCACTAAGATTTATTCTAATCGATGGTCGGCATGGTGGATCCAGAATTTTTTTCACTACTCTGTCTCCAAAGTTAGGGGCCTTTCTGTAAATGAACTTGGGGGTTTCCGGTAACACTTCTCCTAGGTGACGGTCCCTCCGAAGGATGTACCAATATTTTTTAAAAATCCTCTCAATATCCCTGTACTGGCTATGATAGTTAGATATAAATCCCCACTGTTGTTTCTCATTGGCTCCACTATTTTCTTTATTTTTTAAAGTATCCTCCCTTGGTATACTGGCTACCAGCTCTATGGCCTCATCCACAGACTGTTCCGGATAGCCCCTCTGAAGGAACCTCTCCTTCAGCACATTAGCCTGCTCATAATACTTCCCTTGTTCTGTACAGTTCCGACGGACCCTCATCAGTTGTCCCTTCGGGATGTTCTTAATCCATACAGGGTGATGACCACTCCTGATGGATAAAAAACTGTTTCGGTCCGTCGGCTTAAAGTACACACAAGTAACCAAAGAGTGGCCCTTTCTTTCAATCAACACATCCAAAAAATGGATGCGTGTATCGCTAATCTGGGCCTCTAATCTAATATTGTTGTTATTTGTGTTAAGGTTCTTAAGCATAAATCCGTTGTTGACACTCTATACAGGCAACAGTTGATTCATTGGGAGGGATGGTGATATGCGTTCTCTAGGGTTGATAAGCGCGATCATCAACTAGCTAGTATTGCCTGACAGTGATGTACTGCAAAATGTTTAGCAACAATGGATTTTAAATGCCCTCTGCCTTGGTTGTATTAAGCAATGTACATGTATGGTGCGAACGGGGACACAGCAAGCGCGCAAGCGCAGTGTTACCATTTTCGCGCGTCTTATGGTGGGAGGGTATATAAGAGTGATTGCCGGTCCGTCTAGCCAATCCCATGATTAAGTCCTTCGTGACGAAACATGTCGGGGCGTGGCTATACGGCGATCGAGGAAGCTTGACGTAGGACGCTGTGACAGGGAGCGCCATACGAGTGAGCGGGGAAGCGGCCGCGGGAGACTCCAGGAACTGGTGAGAGTGTCACCGCCTATCAGAACACCTGGGTCCGCCGTGACCACCATACATCTTAATCATCGTTTGGAGTGTTGTTTTGGTGATTACCATGATTGCTGTGTCTCTTCGCTTGAATATTTTCTGTGAAATGTGAGTTCAATGGTGGAGGAGAGTGTTAATTTTTAATAAAGTGTTTGCGTTACTGCACTATTGGATCGCTTTTCCTTTCTTTCATGTGGAGAGAGCATTTGTAATCACACTCTTGGTACTAAACGGAGATTGATTGGAGGTTGCCAGTTTGCCCCCTACTGTGTGGGAAAAGCCTGTGAGCCGAACACGAGAGTGTAAGGCAAAAGGAGCTGGTGAGTTTACTCGCTGAAGGGGAGTGGAAGTCACAGTCACAGCGGTGTGGTGGAAGATATTATCACTGAAGACTATATGTTTGATATTTTCACCATTATTCACTATTCACTTTACTTTGGACTTGATATGTTCACTGGTCATTTTTTTTTTTTTTTTTTTTTAATTATTTTTTTATTTAAGAAAAAAGGTAATAACAATATTGCAAAATTACAGACAAGTGAAAAGGAGAAATGGTACAAGAAATGGTATATATCACATAACAAGGATATGATTGATATATGGGGTGTATGGGTTACAAAGGTGCGTGTACATAATATATCGTATACCCTCTGACAGGAAAGGGGGCTAATTCCTGCTCAGCATAGAAAGACAGGTTTCTATATCTAACATCAATGCCCAGGATAATTAGGTTTTTTCTCTATTTTTCAAATTTTCAGTGTTAGGATCGTCTTCCTTGTTATGGTACTGCCCGGACATTGGTGTCACGGCTATCTCTCAACCATATAACGGTGTTGTACCATTAAAGTTCAAATGCTTAAACATGAATAGATAACAGAGAAAGCAGACAGGAAAAGTAGAAGAGGAAAGAGTGATGAAAATGGAGGGGGGTAGAGGGAAAAGGTAGGGGGGTAGGGGGGGTGTGGGGTTTCCTCAGGTCCTGACTCTTGTGTACAATATTCATCATCTAAAACATTTTATTCAGGCTTTGACATAATTTCCGAAAAGACTGTTGTGTATTTAAAGGCAAACCAGCAGGACCATATTTTTGTTACATAATCAGATTTGTTCCTGAGCGAGAGGGTGAGGTCTTCCATGTAATATGTGCGATCAACTTCCGTTAGCCATTGGCGTAATGTGGGTATGTTTTTTTGTTTCCATAGTCTGGGAATCAATGCTTTGGCAGCATTGAGAAGGTGAGGAGTTATGGATTTTTTATATGCTCCTACTGGCTTGCCTGTACAGTGTAACAGAACCACAAACGGGTCATTGGGAACCTCATCTCCTTGAATCACCTTAATCCAATGAAGTATAGATAACCAAAACGGTCGTATCAGTGGGCAGAACCACCAGATGTGGGCATGTGTTGCACGTTCCCCACATCCCCGCCAACACAAAGGAGAGACATGTGGAAAATATTTATGAAGAAGGGCTGGTGTGTAGTGCCATCTGGTTAGCAGCTTATAGTTCACTTCGGCAGTTTTGGTGGCTGAGGATGTGATATGTGACATTATGAGAATGTTGGATTTTTGTGTTGGAGACAGCTTTTTTTGAAGTTCCATTTCCCAGTTGTGTAGGAAAGCCGGGTCTCCTGCAGGGGTTGCCATTTGCATTATTTGGTAGAAGTGGGAAACTGGTTTTTCCACCGGATGTGACTCGGCTAAAGTTGACTCAATGGGTGTAAGGTCGTTGATAGATCTAATGGGTTTAGGAAGAGATTGAATAAAGGCCGCAAGTTGTCTGTATCTCCAGTGTTCCATAGGTGTCGCCATTGAGTTTTGTAAGATTGTGTTCAGGGGCAAAACTCCCTTTGAGGTAGAGACCTGGTGTAAATGGGTCAGCGACCCCAAAGACCACGGGTGGGCCCCGCGGCCGAGGTTCCCTGGCGGGAAATAGTTGTGTCCAGATAGTGACATAAGGGGTGAGTTGTATAGCCAGTTGTTTGTTTTACAGATAGAGTCCCATATCATAAGGGTGGAATGAGTAAGCGGAGAGGTCTTGGATGATAAGACTCTGAATTTCTGTGGTACCCATAGTTGTGTAAAGAGGTCGGAGCCGCTTAGTTCTGTTTCTAGATCAACCCAGAGCTTGGTTTTTTTGTGGAATTTCCAATCGGAGATTCTAGTCAGTATAGTTGCCAAGAAATATTTTTTAAAGTCTGGTAAGGCTAAGCCTCCTTCCCGTTTGGGTCTGTACAGTAGGGACCTTGCGATCCTGGGACGCTTTCTGTTCCATATGTATTTGCCAATTAGCGATTTTAATATTGTGAAGAAACCTACTGGTATTCCAAATGGGATCATTTGAAATAGAAATAGCAACCTGGGTAGTATATTCATCTTGATGACCCCTATCCTCCCCAACCAAGAATGTGCCATCTGAGTCCATTTCTGTAAGTCAGTTTTGATCACGTTTAGTAGAGGCAAAAAGTTTGTGCGGAAAAGGGCGTCAGGATTCGGGGTTAAGTAGATGCCCAGATATTTCAGCTTGTGTGCCTGCCAGCTAAAGGGAAAGGAACTTTTCAATTGGGAAGCGGTCTGTGAGGGGGTGGATATGTTAAGGATTTCTGATTTGGACATATTAATTTTAAAGTTGGAGATGCGGCCATATTTTTCAAGTTCTGACTGAAGGTTAGGAAGCGATATCAGAGGTTGTTGCACATAAAATAAGATATCGTCCGCGTATGCGGCATATTTGTGTTCAGTTGGGCCTACTGTAATCCCGTGTATGGATGGGTTATGTCTCACAGTGGACAGAAAGGGTTCAAGTGACAGGGCGAATAAAATAGGTGAGAGGGGGCAGCCCTGACGAGTGCCATTATACAGGGTAAAAGGGGCACTAAGGGTACCGTTCACTCTCAATTGAGCTGTAGGGAAACCATACAGGGCCTTTATTTGTGTCAGTAAGGGGGCCTTAATACCTAGATGGGTCAGTGTAGCCATGAGGAAGTCCCAATCCACCCTATCAAACGCTTTTTCAGCATCTGTTGATAATAGGAGGGTGGACTGGGACGACCCCCTGGTGTGTGTTATTAGAGATATAGTACGAAGGGCATTATCCCTTGCTTCCCTTCCAGGGATGAACCCAGTCTGGTCAGGGGAGACCCACTGCGGTATCAGGGGGAGGAGTCTGTTCGCTATAGCTTTAGCATAAATTTTTACGTCGATGTTCAACAGTGAGATGGGACGATAGCTGCCGCAGATGCTAGGATCTTTGCCAGGTTTGGGGATAATAGAAATGTGCGCGTGGGTAGTTTCAGGCCTGAGTATCTCACCATCCGAAACTGCGTTAGCGTAGGAAGTTAAATGCGGGAGTAGGGTATCCGCGAAGGTACGGTAGTATGCTACAGTGAAACCGTCTGGGCCCGGTGATTTACCGTTTGCCATGGCTTTTAATGCTATGCGCAACTC